>SJYQ01001482.1:160840-179048 GCA_006410935.1 Redunca redunca
CGCCCCCGCGTGGCGCCCGCCCCCGCGTGGCGCCCGCCCCCACATGGCGCCCGCCCCCGCGTGGCGCCTGCCTCACGGTGGCGCCCGCCCCCACGGGGGCATGGGGGCACGCTCACACTATGTGAATCTCGCAGTCATGTGACGCTCTACATTCGCGCGAGAAGGGGGCACCGTTTAAACACTTGGAGAGCCTCCTGAATGGCTCTTGGTAGGTCAGCTTAGTTTTCTGAGGAGTCAGACCACTCCGTGAGGAAAACCTTTAGAATTAAGGTATGTGTCCTGACTCGGGAAACTTTAAGGAGACTCTGGTTCAGATTCCACTAACTTTTATATCCAGCTGTGGGAGGTTTTAGTCGCGTAGGATGGACGCCCACAGGTACCAGGTTTACCTAGAACCGGTGGAACAGCAAGCGGCGCGGAAACGGGTTGAGGGACTTCTCTCAGCGTACCTTGGGAAAAGATAGGGATTTTTCTCAAACCTGAGGGACTTCTCAGGCTTGGGAAACTGGGTTGACTCCCCTGCTTCTCTTTTCCCTTCCCTACCCCCATATTAAGCGACTTAGCAGCAGCAGCAGCAGCAGCACCCCCATATTAAAGCCGTATCTTTTGCTTATCTCCACTCGGTATTCACTTTCTGCCACGTGATGGCATCTGTTGTGCTCCTCTGACCACATTTTTATCAATACCTGAGAACTCCTAGATGCCAATTTATATAGATAATTTCAGATCTGATCTTAATTTCTGTCTCTTAATTGGTTCTGTATATCGAGAGGGGACTATTTTTTAAGAATTTGATATTTTTTTCAATAAAAGTGTGAAACTAGCCATTACATGAAGATTCAGAATTTGTTTTTTGTTTTTGCTTTCCCAATAGTAGTTTTTTGAAGTGTGTGGGGGGTGGAGGAGCCTGGCAGGCTTCCGTCAATCTGTAGGGTCTTGAAGAGTCAGACACAACTGAAGCAGTTTAGCATGTTCTCATGGGGGATGGGATGCCATAGTCTTTTTCTTCTTGGAATCTCTAAATGGCTTAGTTTAACCGGACACTGCTAGCTTCTGATTCTCCTCACCATTGCTTATTCGACTTCTTGAAAACTACCCATTCCTTCATGTGGAAAAAATAGTGAATTTATTTAATAAAAACATATTAAGTAAAATTATAAGTGATTCATTTCATAAAAATCACATAGATGGTAATTAAGGAGTAAAATTCAGCAAATAAGAAATTGTGTTTACATTTGTGAGGGATTTAAATATTGTTTGAGAGATGTTTATAGGGGTGGTATTTTTATTATATAACAGCAGTTTTTCTTTCATTTCAGAGCTTTAAGATTTGTTCTACAAAACACTATGTCTGAGAGACAACCAAAAAATACTCATCCAACAAACAACAATGGGATATACAAAAATGAAGGTAAAAGGATTTCTATAATGTCTTACTTTAAAGATAAAGTATGCTAGTATGCACCTTGAATATCAGAGAAAGGGGTAGTGACTTTGTTTAGGCTGCTATAGTAGAACACTGTGGACTGGGTGGCTTATACACAACAGAAATTTATTTTCACAGTTCTGGAATTTGTGAAGTACAAAATCAAGACACCAGCAAGTTCAGTGTCTGGTGAGATCTGCTACCTGCTTCATAAAGGGCTGTCTTCATGCTGTACTTTCACAGGGCAGGAAGGGCAAGAGAGCTCTCTGGGTTCTTTATAAGGGCACAAATCCCATTCATGAGGGAACCTCTCTCATGACCTAATCACCTTTCAAAGACTCTACCTCCAAATACTGTCACCTTGAAGATTAGGTTGGAACATAAACATTCAGTCTGTAGCAGTTAATTTCCTCAATTTCTATGGGAATGGAACATTTTCCCACAGACCATTTGAAGTACCAGTGTTCCTCAGAAAACATTTTGGGAGAACCTGTTCAAACTAAATCTCTTCTAACATATTAATGCCTTGTACCTTTGTTTACTAAGAACAATGTATGTTTACTGATAATTATAATTTATTCTCATTAAGAAACTACTTATTGCTTACTCATTTTACCTTATTGCATTAGTCATTCTTTTACTTAGCCTTTCCATTTTTTCATTTTTTATATATAACCTCAATTTATGTTTCTGGTATCATGATGGCAAGAAATAAGTGCATAAGTGCTAGTCATTAGGAAATCTTATAAGCAAAATAAAATGTCCCACTCTGGAGAAGATGATACAACTTACTTGTAAGGATGAGCAGATGAACTGTCTCACATTTTATATCAATTTCCACACTTTTTCAAAACTAATTAGTTATTATTTAATAATTAGAGCTGCCATTTTGGGGGTGGGGGGTCATCCCAGTGCACCAGCTCAGAGCACCCTGTATAATGCATCGAACCTAGACTGGCAATTCATTTCACATATGATAATTTACATATTTCAATGCCATTCTCCCATATCATTCCACCCTTGCCCTCTCCTCTTGTATAGACCAAGAGACTGGTCTATACAGCTGTGTCTCTTTTGCTGTCTCGAATACTGGGTTATCAGTACCATCTTTCTAAATTCCATATATATGGGTTAGTATACTGTATTGGTATTTTTCTTTCTGGCTTACTTCACTCTGTATAATAGGCTCTGGTTTCATCCACCTTATTAGACTGACTCAAATGTATTCTTTTTAATGGCTGAGTAATACTCCATTGTGTTTATGTACCACAGCTTTCTTATCCATTCATCTGCTGATGGACATCTAGGTTGCTTCCATGTCCTGGCTATTATAAACACTGCTGCGATGAACATTGGGGTACACGTGTCTCTTTCAATTCTGGTTTCCTCAGTGTGTATGCCCAGCAGTGGGATTGCTGGGTCATATGACAGTTCTATTTCCAGTTTTTTAAGGAATCTCCACACTGTTCTCCATAGTGGCTGTACTAGTTTGCATTCCCACCAACAGTGTAAGAGGGTTCCCTTTTCTCCACACCCTCTCCAGCATTTATTGCTTGTAGACTTTTGGATAGCAGCCATTCTGACTGGTGTGAAGTGGTACCTCATTGTGGTTTTGATTTGCATTTCTCTGATAGTGAGTGGTGCTGAGCATCTTTTCATGTGTTTGTTAGCCATCTGTATGTCTTCTTTGGAGAAATGTCTGTTTAGTTCTTTGGCCCACTTTTTCATTGGGTCGTTTATTTTCCTGGAATTGAGCTGCAGGAGTTGCTTGTATATTTTTGAGATTAATTCTTTGCCAGTTGCTTCATTTGCTATTATTTTCTCCCATTCTGAAAGCTGTCTTTTCACCTTGCTTATAGTTTCCTTTGTTGTACAGAAGCTTTTAATTTTAATTAGGTCCCACTTATTTATTTTTTGCTTTTATTTCCAATATATTCCAATATCAACTGGTTTGATCTCCTTGCAGTCCATGGGACTCTCAGGAGCCTTCTCCAACACCACAGTTTGAAAGCATCATTTCTTAGGCACTCAGCCTTCCTTATGGTCTAGCTCTCACATCTGTACATGGCTACTGGAAAAACCATAGCTTTGACTATATGGACCTTTGTTGGCAAAGTAATGTCTCTGCTTTTTAATACACTGTCTAGGTTTGTCAGAGCTTTTCTTCCAAGGAGAAGAGCTGGCTTGGTGGTGGTGAATTCTCTCAGCTTTTGCTTGTCTGTAAAGCTTGCTTTGTCCTTCAAATCTTAATGAGAGCCTTATTGGGTAGAGTAATCTTGGTTGTAGGTTTTTCCCTTTCATCACTTTAAGTATATCCTGCCATTCCCTTCTGGCCTGAAGAGTTACTCTTGAAAGATCAGCTGTTATCCTTATAGGGATCCTCTTGTATGTTATTTGTTTCTTTTCCATTGCTGCTTTTAATATTTGTTCTTTGTGTTTAGTTTTTGTTAGTTTGATTAATATGTATCTTGGTGTGTTTCACCTTGAGTTTATCCTGTATAGGACTCTCTGGGCTTCATGGACTTGGGTGGATATTTCCTTCCCCATTTTAGGGAAGTTTTCAACTTTTATCTCCTCAAATATTTTCTCATGCCCTTTCCTTTTGTTTCCTTCTTCTGGGACACCTATGTTCAAATGTTGGAGCATTTAACATTGTCCCAGAAATCTCTGAGGCTTCCTCCTTTCTTTTTATTCTTTTTTCTNGTTGAATCACTGCCTTATGAGGGTTTCTTGATTGGGGGGACTTGAGTCTGTGTTCTGATGGATGGAGCTGGCTCTCATCTCTCTGGAGGATAATGCAGTGTCTAGTAATGAGTTTTGGGATGTCTCTGGATTTGGTATGACTTCAGGCAGCCTGTTTTTAATGTTTAAGATTGTGTTCCTATTTTGCTGGAGGATTAGCATGGGGTGTCTTGCACTGAAACTTGCTGGCTCTTGGGTGGAGCTTGGTTTCAGTGTAGATATGAAGGCTTTTGGGTGGGCTTTTATCTATTAATGTTCCCTGGGGTTAGGAGTTCTATGATTGTCCAAAGTTCTGAAGGTGAGCCTTCGGCCTCAGGGTTTTTGTCCCCCTTTTAGACTAACATCAAGACTCATTTTGAAGAGATTGATTTGCCTTTCTGAGTACCTGGGGTCCTCCACCAGCATTTAGAAGTTGTCATGTGGAAGTTGTTCCACATGCAGGTTATCTTTTGATGTATTTGTGGGGGAGAAAGTGGTCTCCCCGTCCTATTCTTCTGCCATCTTGGGACTGACCTGCACTATTGTTTCTTGATTGCTTTCCCTTTGTTTCTGCATTCCCTCACCTCCCTAATTAGTAACTGCTTGAGTCTGTTCTTTGGAACTCAGGGAAGACTGAGGGGCCCAAAGCCTTTTTCTACAAATAAGAAACAGGGAAGACAGAGGGGTTTTTGTGCTTAGGAGGGCCCTGCAGGTTTCTATTCAGTTTCAAACCCCCCTTTTCTTGTATACTCCTCAGTCCTGAGGAGATCATGAGTGGGACGAGAGAGGGAATGAAGGTTTGGATAGAGAAGTTAGTCATAAACTTGGCAAGTGAACTTCATTTTAGAGGGACTCAGGTTCAAGAGTTATCACCTGCAATCACTTGAATTGAAATACCTTTGAAGTCAATGTGTCAGTGGACCAAGCACCTACTATTTGGAACTCAGAGGTCAATCCTTTCCCCATAGCATTGAGAAACATATTAGTGAGGGGGGCATCTTCATCTTTGAAGTGTTCTGAAGTGGCTGACTTGTGTGGGACACAGATGAGATGGGAGACTCTGCCACTGACATGGTCACCCTCATTTCAGTGGGTATGATGGGGTCCTGGAATTGTAGTCCCAGGAGGAGCACTTAACTGCCTGCCTCAAGGTGAGTGCAGTTCATCTGATAAACAGCAAGACTGGAAGGGGAGTCACATTGGTTTGACCTCCAGATAGCTCAGTTGGCAAAGAATCTGCCTACAATGCAGGAGACCCCAGCCCAATTCTTGATTTGGGAAGATCTGCTGGAGAAGGGATAGGCTACCCACTCCAGTATTCTCGGACTTCCCTTGTGGCTCAGGTGGTAAAGAATCTGCCCACAATGCAGGAGACCTGGGTTCAATCCCTGGGTTAGGAAGATCCCCTAGAGAAGGGAAAGGCTACCAACTCCAGTATTCTGGCTTAGAGAATTCCATGGACTATACCCATGGGGTCACATAGAGTCAGAGATGACTGAGCAACTTTCACTTTCAGTCTCTAAATGTAGCTAAGTGATCAATAGATCCCTTGGATCTTGAAATATCTCAACATACCCTTAAGTTGCATTTGATCCATGTATAAATAAATAAAATTTGAATACATATTTATTTATAATAAGATATAGAAGAACATAAAAATAAGTAAATCAAGCTCTAGGTCTAGTGATTTGAGCTGTCTTGTTGGTGAATGGTAATCCCTTACTCCGTTCTCACATTTACCCAGAACACCATGAATGAGTGAACTACTAAGGAAGGACCCTACAGTGAAGTCACAAGGAACTATAGTAAATCTTCTTCCCAGGCTTAGCCAAAGGGATTGTCAGCCATTTACCACAGTTATTGTGCATTTGCTTTAAAGATACTCGCTCTGAGCCAGAGCTCAGCCAACTTTTCCTGGAAAGGGCCAGGTCACAAATATTTGAGGCTTTGTGGACCATTTTATCTGTTTTGTAACTACTTAACTCTGCTGTTGTAGGGTGGAAGCCTCCAGAGACAGGTATGACTGTTCCAATAAAACCTTGTTTGTGGACATTGACATGTGGATTTCAAATAATTTTTGCATGTCAAGAATTATTACCTTTTTTAACCATTCAAATATGTAAAAATCATTCTTAGCTTGCAGGCCCTAGAAGAACAGGCCAAAGATCAGGTTTGGCCCATGGGTTATAGTTTCTCAATCTCTGATTTAAGCTAACGGAATCACCAGGTCCCTAAAACAACAGAGTGGAAAGCTAGCAAAATGAGGTGGCATACCTTTCTAGGATCTCTGGCAAACATGTTGTGTCCAACTCTTTGTGACTTCATGGACTGTAGCCCACCAGACTCCTCTGTCCATGGAATTTTCCAGGCAAGCATACTGGAATGGGTTGTCAATGCCTTCTCCAGGGGATCTTCTTGACCCAAGGATTGAACCTGTGTCAATCCTGCATTGCATGCAGATTCTTTACAGTCTGAGCCACTAGGAAAGACCATAACCCAAAGCTGATACTTTTAACACAGTGACTTTCAACTGTGGTTGTACACTGCGATCACATGGAGAATTTAGAAAATGTGGATGCCTTTAATTATTTTGAGTATAGCTTGGTGCTGGTTATATTCTCAATCTCCCCAAGTACCTCTACTATGTAAACACGGTTGAGAGCTACAACCCATACAGTGGGATATTACACAGCAATGAAAAAGGCAAGAACATAACTGGATTTCAGAAACATTATGCTGTATTTAAAAAGCCAGATGGAAAGGTATACAGTATGTATGATTCCATTTACAAGAAATTCTACTTCTAGGATCTCTGACAAGCAAAACTACAATATAGAAACTGTGAGCAGATAAAGGTTTATATGGAGCTGGGAGATGAAAAGATTAACTGGGAACAATTTGGAGTGTGGTATATGCTTTATATCTTGATTGAGATGGTGTTTAGCTTTAATCCTTGACTTCTACATATTATTATAAGTAATTTGAGATCAGGAGAAGTTGGGTGAATTGTCCAAAGTGATGCAGTTTAATTATCAGAGAGAAGACAGGTGGATCTAATTATCAATAATTGTTTCTATTATGTTATGTAATGAGTCAATAGTAATAGTGCTTCCCCCCAAGAACCTGGTAAAACTCTGACCTAACTTTTTATACTAAAGCATGGACATGAAAGTATAACTATTGTGTATTCCAAACACCTGCATTCCAAACCTCGCCTCTTCCTCATCCTGCTTCTCCTCGATTTCTCCCATGATAGTGCCATTTCTCAGATAATGCTTCCTTGAGGGCTCAGCAGATAAAGAAACTGCCTGCAATGCAGGAGACTCAGGTTTGATCTCTGGGTCAGGAAGATCTGCTGGAGGAGGAAATGGCATCCGTTCCAGTATTCTTATCCGAGAAATCCCATGGACAGAGGAGCCT
This sequence comes from Redunca redunca, assembly GCA_006410935.1. Classification (NCBI taxonomy): domain Eukaryota; kingdom Metazoa; phylum Chordata; class Mammalia; order Artiodactyla; family Bovidae; genus Redunca; species Redunca redunca. Next base: position 168,408 of record SJYQ01001482.1, read on the forward strand.
GGTGGGCTACTAGGTCATAAAGAGTCAAACAGGACTTGAGGGACTGAGTATGCATCTGAACTGGCAGAAGAGTTTCCTTTTGGAGTGTGTGGGATTGAACCCTTAGGCCAAGTTGGCATTTTGCTTGCCTGTTAGCCTAAGACATTGTACATGGTGAGTGGGCCACTGATGTGTATTCAAACTTGTATTTTTGTTCCACTTTTCAGAATACAGAGGTGGTGATAGTTCACCTGAAGGAAGAAATGAAGGTTGGAGTTCTTTCCAAGATCATTTTGACGAGAGTTCACCTGAAGGAAGAAATGAAGGTTGGAGTTCTTTCCAAGATCATTTTGACGAGAGGAGCTCTCATTATGAAGATGATGGATATGAGACTCAGCCTTCACACTACTGTGATGATGATGAAAGTATGGTGATGAGGAATGTCCATGAGGGCCCTAAAGAAAGACGGTAAGTGACCGGGCAGCAGGGTTTGCACACAGCAGCCCCTGGGACAGTGCAGCTCTCCCTGTGGACTTCTTTTCCTTCTCTCACTGTAAAACCGAAGTATGCTTAGAAGTGGAATAATGGTCGTGCAACCCTAATTGTGGAGTTTTCCCTGGTGATCAGTGGTAAAGAATCCACCTGCCAATGCAGGAGACGAGGGTTCAATCACTGGGTCAGGAAGATCCCCTGGAGAAGGAAATGGCAACCCATTCCGTTATTCTTCCCTGGGAAATCCCATGAACAGAGGAGCCTTGGTGGGCTACAGTCCATGGGGTTGCTAAGAGTCAGACACAACTTAGTGACTAAACAACAATGATCCAAACTGTAGTGCTGGTGTCAAAGAGACGAATGTGTCCAGAAGACTTTCGTAGCACTTACGACCACTCACCCTTCTTCTCTCCATGTCAGCCCTCCCTATTCCTTCCAAGGCAGCAGGAGAGTGAGGTGGCACAGAGAAGGCAATATCCATGTTACTGTGTGGGGGAATGGAAAACCCGCGATGAGAGAAATGAGGGAGACCACACAACATGGTGCCCAAGGGAGCTGGTTTAAGGTCTCAGTGAGTATCCTGAAAAAGTATGGAATGTGAAGGAAAGAAAAGTCAGGAGGAGTTATGTTGGTCTCATATTGAGATGCTAGTTTGTTTTGCTGGGGACAGTTTGTACCCTGACCATTTTATTGCTCAGTTAACAATCTTGTTCATCTAAGGGCAAATTCAGAGAAGCAATATAAAGGGAACAGACCTACTGTAAGGAGAACATTGGAGACTATCTCAAGGCAAAGACATGAATTACTGACTAGGATATGGAGCAGCTCTGCACTAGAGGTCTCAGTCTGGCTAGCTGAGTGTGGGACATGGAGGGGGGGCCGAGTCTCTGGAGACCTTGTCTGAGGGGCAAACAGTATCTGCACTAGGTGGGATCTCCTGGAACTTTATTAAAGAAAGATCATCTCTAACACCTCGATTAATTGGCAGAGAGCTTTGATCAGAGAAGGCAATGGCACCCCACTCTAGTACTCTTGCCTGGAAAATCCCATGGACGGAGGAGCCTGGTGGGCTGCAGTCCATGGGGTCACTGAGAGTCGGGCACAACTGAGCGACTTCACTTTCATTTTTATGTATTGGAGAAGGAATGGCAACCCACTCCAGTGTTCTTGCCTGGAGAATCCCAGAGACGGGAGAGCCTGGTGGGCTGACATCTGTGGGGTCACGCAGAGTGAGACACGAGTGAAGTGACTTAGCAGCTTAGCAGAGCTTTGACTGGAGAGGAGTATTTTAGAAATCCATATTATGCACAAACATAAGAAATCATACCAGTGATCCCTTCTTTAGATGCCCTTTCAAGCTCAGTAGAAGACTGGAAAAGAACAGGAAAAGGTTTGTTCTCCAGGCTAAATTCCCTCTCATCTGTCCTCTGTCCCAACCCCTCTTTTCATCCTTAGATTCCTCGTGGGATAAAGTATGACAAGATATGGCTAATGAAGTCAATCCAGAGCCTTTGCAGTGTCTCCTTTACTCCAGTGGATGTGAGAGAGGATGCTGAAGCCAGATGAGTGGGCACAGGGAAGGGGGAGAGATCTGTTATAGCAGGGTCTGTTGGCCTCTGATACTATTGCTATTGCATTTAATCCCTGTAGTTCCACTATGTGAAAAATGAGGCTCGATTCTTTGTCCAGAAAGCTAGCACTGCCTCTGCCTTGATGGCTGTCAGCTACAAGATCTATGATGAGAAGAACCAAAAGGTGTGTGTCCACATCATTGCCTGTAATACATCCTGGGACAGGAGGACGGGCCTGGGGCTAGTCGTCGTCTTTGGAACTAGAGTTGCTGCTTACCCCAGCTCTTCTTCCTGCAGATACCTATCTTTGTCAACCCCTCTGCTGTTCCCTACTCGGTGCGTAATAAGTTGGGACCAGAAAAAATGGAGAAGCTAAAGGTAATGCCAACACTCACCACTGTCTCTTCTTCCCCCAGCCCCCCATCCCTCTCACCCCAATTTCCCTGCCACCACCATAGTCTCAAGAGGGGCTCTCTCCCTCTCTCTGTCTCTGCAGCTGGCCTTTAACAAACGATTTGATGTCTCCCAGCAATCTCTTGACCTCCAGAAGCTCCGCTTTGACCCAGGTATGGCTGACAGTAGTAATTTGAGGGCGGGTGCGGGCAGAGGGGTCTTCCTGGAGGGAGACTTGGGGATGGTAACGTGGTGAGGGGCTGATTGTGGGCCTGGACCCTACTTGGTGTTCTCATTCCCTCCCCTCTCCTTCCTGAAGACTTGGTGGGCCATCATATTGACATAATTCTGAATCGAAGAAACTGCATGGCTGCTGCCCTGCAGATCATCAAGAAGAACTTCCCTGAGGTGAGGCTGAAGGCCCAGCTCTGATATTATGGTAGAGGCTGGAAGAGATGGGGTGGAGGACAGATTTGTCTCCAAGATCCAGGATAGTAAACTTCACTCGAACTCTTCTTCTCCCAAAGCTGTTGTCCTTGAACCTGAGCTGCAATAAACTGTACCAACTGGACGGCCTGTCTGACATCGTGCACATGGTCCCCACAGTCAAGATCCTGGACCTCTCCAAAAATGAGGTGAGCAGAGGGAGACAGACCAAAGTTGGGATGAGAGTAGGGGGGTTGGTTGTGGTCATCAGAGTGATGACAGGAGGCAGATGAGGGCGCCTGAGGGGTGAGGGGTGGAGGCTGGCCTGCAGGGGCCTGGTTGTTTCTCTTGCCCTGGGATTCCTTTTCCAATTTCCTCTCCATATTTCTCAGCTGAACTCTATGTGGGAGTTGAACAAGATGAAGGGGCTGAAGCTTGAAGAGCTGTGGCTGCAAGGGAACCCACTGTGTGACAGCTTTCCAGACCAGTCCACCTACATAAGGTCTGTGCGAGACCATCCTCTCACCCTTCATGGCGACCTTCGCCCCTGGGGGCCTAAACTATCTCTGATAGTAGCTCTTTACCAAAGGTGGCAGCCCCGGTCTCCTGGGAGGATCATAGGCTCTGCCTTCCCTTTTCTGTGTTCCTTCAGTTCAGTTCAGTCACTCAGTCGTGTCCGACTCTTTGCAACCCCATGGACTGTAGCACGCCAGGCCTCCCTGACCATCACCAACTCCCAGAGTTTATTCAAACTCATGCCCATTGAGTTGGTGATGCCATCTAACCATCCCATCCTCTGTCGTCCCCTTCTCCTCTCGCCTTCAATCTTTCCCGGCATCAGGGTCTTTTGCAATGAGTCAGCTCTTCGCATCAGGTGACCAAAGTATTGGAGTTTCAGCTTCAGCATCAGTCCTTCCAATGAATATTCAGGACTCATCTCCTTTAGGATGGACTGGTTGGATCTCCTTGCAGTCCAAGGGACACTCAAGAGTCTTCTCCAACACCACATTTCAAAAGCATCAATTCTTTGGTGCTCAGCTTTCTTCATAGTCCAACTCTCACATCCGTACATGACCACTGGGAAAACCATAGCCTTGACTAGACGGACCTTTGTTGGCAAAGTTATGTCTCTGCTTTTTAATATGCTGTCAAGGTTGGTCATAACTTTTCTTACAAGGAGTAAGCGTCTTTTTATTTCATGGCTGCAGTCATCATCTGCAGTGATTTTGGAGCCCCCCAAAATAAAGTCTGCCCCTGTTTCCCCATCTATTTGGCATGAAGTGATGGGACCAGATGCCATGATGTTAGTTTTCTGAATGTTGAGCTTTAAGCCATTTTTTTCATTCTCCTCTTTCACTTCCATGAAGAGACTCTTTAGTTCTTCTTCACTTTCTGCCATAAGGGTGGTGTCATCTGCATATCTGAGGTTATTGTGTCCCTTACCTGTGAGGAATTTCCTTCCTCTGACCTGCTTACCTCTTCAGGTCTCAGAAGTCTGCTTCTGGTTCTCTGCCCCTAGAATTCTCCACCAGGGCCTCCCAAGAGCACGATTCAGGAATCAGGGCTCCTCTCCCTCACCGAGACCAGGAGTGACCAGACTTGACCCTATTGCTGGGCCTTGGACTGAGAAGGGTCCTCCAGGTCCAGGCCTCATGCTGAGATGGGGCTTCCCTCCTCCATTCAGAGAGGGTCCTCCTCCCCCTACCCCCAAAAGGGTTCCCCTCCTCTTCCATGTTTACACAGGGGCTTTCCTGCCCAGTGCTGGGAGCTGAGGTCCTGGGTGGCTGCTGCCATGACATCCGTTCCCCTGGCCCAAAGCCAGGGGCTGGATCCTTCTTAGGAAAAAGCAGGGTTCCTTGAGTCAAGGGGCCAGAAGTTGGCCACCACCAGTGAGCAGAGAGCTTCCTGAGGCAGGAGAGGAAGGCAAGGGGCAGAGGAGTTAGAGGAGACTGCAGGACAGGCCTCTCGGGGGACACCGCCTGTCCCTCCCTGCACATGTCACATCATCCTGCCTGTCCTCTAGAGGAGCCCTAGGTTGCCTGAGACACGTGTGATTGCTCAGAGAAAGATCCAACTCAGACAGGCGCAGAGCCCATCAGGAGAGAAAGTGGTGATCATAAGGCCAGGCCAAAGACCGCCAGCCCCACACGGAGCTGGGACTTGGCCCTTTACTCCTTCTGGGGAAGATCTACCCCCACGGCTGGTACCATGCCCAGGTCTGGCTGAGCTCACACAGGAGTCAAAGCTTCAAGAAGCATCCAGTGGCCCCCAGCCCAACATGCGCATAGTTGCCATTCCTACCTGGGGTGCCTGGGCTGTTCCAGGGCAGGGGAAGGGAAGGGCTCCAGCAGGGGCACTGCTTCCTCTTTCTTCTGTCTTCTCCCCGACCCCCACCACGGTAGAGCTTCCTTCCCTTCCCTTCCCTTTGCTTTCTCTCTCCCCCTTGTCTCTACACCCCTATGTCTCTCTCATCTCTCGTCTCCTCCCTCCACTCTCCTTCTGTCTTCATGCCTCTCTCTCCCTCCTGAGCCCCAACTCACCTCCCTGCCACAGCCTCCTGGGCCATCCCTGAGGTGTGACCTGACTTGGCAGAGTGCTGGATGCCCAGTGAGGTAGCAAAGCCCCAGCTCCCACCCTCCCATTCCCTCTTCTCTCCACAGCCTTCACTGGGCCCTGGAGGAAGGAAGGCAGGGGGGAGAGGAACGCCTGCAGACTGGATTTGAAGTGCTCGCCCTTGAGGCACAGAAGGGAGTCAGGACAGTCTAGGTGGGAGCTACTCAGGGGAAAGGAGAGGGAGAAGGAGAGGAGGAAGGAATATTAAACTTCAGGTACTCAGAGAGGTGAGGAGATGGTGCCTTTCAATCAGATGAGAGATACTCAGTGCTCAACAGGGAAGTCAACCCAAAACCCTCAAAATCAGAAGTTGAGGTGGGTACAAGGGGCTGCTGAATGGGCAAGAACACCCCAATCTCTGTTTATCGTGTTAATGTTTTAACTCGAATTAGGCATTACAACCTTGAACTATCAATCATCTCTTCTCTATTTTTGGTTTTGGACAGTGCCATCATAGAATGTTTCCCAAAGTTACTGCGCCTGGTAAGTTCCGATGTAAATCATTGTATCCTACTAACATTTCAGACCTCCTCCACTCAAGCCCTTTGGGTCTTGCCTAGATTATGCATTGGCATCAGACCCTTGACCACTTTAGGGGATATGGAGTCCTAAAAATGACGTGGATATGCTCACTGGATAATATCCATAAACACATACACAGACACATAAAAGTTGCATATAATACTAGAGACTTCTAAGACATTATGGTGAAGACACCCACTGTAAGCTTGCCTATGGACTTTCTAGGGCCCTTTTACAACTTACCTCCTATCCTCCGCATCCTGGGATCATCCTTTTCCCTGATCATCCGGGGTCACCCCCCTGGTCTCCACTCCTGACTTCTTCTTCCATTCTCCAGGATGGCCAGGAGTTACCCTCACCAGTTGTCATTGACAGTCACACTCCCTGTGCAACAAAGCCCAGCAAGGTGAGGAAGAAGATCAAACAATATTTGGGGCTATTGCAGGTGAGGGTTTATCCACTACATAGTCTTAAATGCCTTTTGATTCCAGGAAAACTGTAAAGAATATGACACACTGAAGAATATGATCCTTCAATTCCTGAAGCAGTTAAGTTCACTTGGATTTGGGACCATGAGGAACAGAGAGGGCTGAGACTGGGTCAGGCCACCAAACCACAGGTCTCCTCGCAGAGACTTTCAAGTCTCCTCTGGGGTTCGGATCACTGACAGCCTGTCCTCATTGCTGTTCCACAGATATTACTTGATCTATGACTCTGGAAACAGATCTGGTCTCCTCAATGCTTACCACCACAAGGCCTGCTTCTCGCTGAGCATTCCATTCCACTCTGAGGATCCAGCCCGGTCAGTATCACATCCCAGACTCCTCCCTCAGGCTGTGTGGTTCCCCAACAGACACAGGCCAGCTCTTGCTAACATCCCTGCTGGCTGGACACCACCCATTGTTCCTCTGTCTCCTAGAAGCAGCTTACGCGCGTACTTCAAGAACAACAGGAATATGAAGAAGATCAAGGACCCCGGTGAGTGTGGTGGGAAGGCTGGGCAGGAAGGGTGGTGAGGGAGCCAATGATCGCGTCCAGGGCGTGGCAACCCTGACTTTTGCTTTCTTCCCGTCCCGTACAGACCTGCGTGTCCAGCAGTTGAAGCACACAAATAGTGACATTGTGCGTGCCCTCAGTGTGTTGCCCAAAACTCAGCATGACCTCAGCTCCTTCCTGGTGGACATGTGGTTCCAGACAGTGAGTGTTTGTTTCTTCCCTTGGTGGGGCGGCAGTGACGGGGGGGAGCCTGTAGGGGGTGGTCAGGCAAGAAGCCACAGGTGGGGAAGAGGTTGAGGGGGTGACATTACCTGGGCCCTTCCTTTTCAGGGCACGCTGCTCTGCTTCTCTGTCAATGGGGTGTTCAAGGAAGGTAAATGTGTGTAGCCCTCTTCCCCCAGATGCCCCACTGCTCCCTCCTCTGGTTAGGCTCTCCCCTAAGAGCCCTTCCAGCTTCTCTCCCCTCCCCTTCCCTTTCATTCTGCCCCCTCCCCTGGACTCCCCTCCCCTGGACTCCCCTTCCCTTCCCTCCTCGTTCTTTCCCTCCCTTCCCCTCCCTTCCCCTCTGTGTCTTCCAGCCCTCAGTCTTCCCACAGACAACCCAGATCTGAACTGCGTCCATGTCTGCCTTCCTGCCCTGGGCGTTACAGACATAGGCTGTGGATTTTGGTGGCTCCCATCTCAGATCCTTATACTGAGAACTTGGGCCATTACTTAACCTCACAGTTTCCTCATTTGCAAAATGGTGTCATAATATCCACCTCTTGGGCAGCTATGAAAAACGCTTCCCATGGACTTGTGAAGTGGTTGCCATGGGGACATGTCACTGGGAGCAGACAGCTCCTACAGTTGCCCTCCCCATTCCCAACACCCTGGCTCCCCAAGTGAACAGCTGTCCCCTCAGCATGACTGGGGTCCAACATGGGAGCCTGTAAACATGTGGAGCTCCAAGAGCTATTGTTTGTTGTTTGTTGTTGAAGTGGAAGGAGGGTCTCAGGACTGTGTGCGTGCCTTCACCCGGACCTTCATCATTACCCCTGCCAGCTCTTCCAGGTGAGAGCCGTGTTGTGAGCAGAATGACCCATCCAGCGTGGTTTCGGGGTCCTGGACATGTGGTGGTGCAGACCTTATGTTTCCTCAGTATTGCGGAAAGCCAGCAGGGAGCTCCAAGGGGCAGTCTAGCCTAGTGGTTAGCAAGAGCATGCACTCTGGAATCGGCACATGGGTTCTCCCGCTGACCCAACACGCTCTGTGTGACCTTGGTCAAGCCACATGACCTCTCCATGACTCAGTGTCTTCTGAAAATGGGGATCAGACTGTAGACTCCTGTCCTGTAGTGTACTGGGCTGCTGTTCAGGGCAGATGTGAAGTTGTCCCTGGGCCGGGGATCAGGCTCTCCATTGAGTGAAGCTGGTAGACAATCTCTCTGAAGGTGGGCTCTGTACAAGGGGCAGAGGAACCAGTCAAGGAGCCTGGGGACAGACACAGGAGGGGGATGGAAGGAATCTGGTTGCTGAGTGGTGGTGGCAGCAGAAAGATTGGGGGTGCTGGTTGTCCATCCATCAGTTGTCTAAATATGCATTTTGCCTCCAGTCTTTGTATAGTGAATGACAAGCTGTTTGTGATGGAAGCCAGCCCTAAAAACACCCAGAGTGCACTCTCCATCCCTGTGCCCACACCGTCCACCAGCTCTGTGGCCACTTTGTCCGAGGAGCAGCAGCAAATGGTACAAGCCTTCTCCATTCAGTCTGGGATGAACTGTCAGTGGTCTCAGAAGTGAGTATTGTGTGTGCATGAAGATAAGGTGGAGCTGGGAGAATGATGGAATTAATAATGGGAACACACAGGCAATTTGGAAAAACAAGTATTTGGATATTTTGCTTGCAAAAAAAGTAAGCTCATGAAAAAGATAAACGAATTTTATGATTATATATGTAAAGCATTTTAAAAACAGTACATGCTCATATGACATGATATTTTATATGGAAAATGCTAAGAAATTCACTAAGAAACTGTAAGAATACATAAACAAGTTCAGTAAAATTTCAGGATATAAGGTCAGTATACAAAAATCATTTATATTTCTATGCACTTAAAATGAAAAAATCCTAAATTGAAATTAAGAAAACAATTTGATTTATAGTAGTATCAGAAAGAATAAATATTTAGAGCAAAATGTAACTAAAGAAGTAAAAAAACTACCTTAAAATCTTCAAAACATTGTTGGAGTAAATTAAACAAAATCTAGATTAAAACACAGAAGGCTATTCTGTGTTCATGTTGAAAGACTTAATATTGTTAAGATTGTTGTGCTATTCAAAGTGATCTACAGAGTCTATACCATAGCAAAAATCCCTGTTGGCTCCTTTCCAGAAATTGATTAAATGATCCTCAATTTTCACATGGAAGTGCGTGGACTCAGAATAGTCAAAACAATATTGAAAGGGAATAATGTTGAGGACTCACAAGTCCTGGACCTCACAATTTCTAAACTTACTGCAAAGATAGTATAATCAAGGCTGCATGGCACTGACATTTGATAGACCAGTGCAATAGCATTGAGAGTCCTGATATAAACCCTGACATTTGTAACTGAATAATTTTCAGTGGGTGCCAAATTAATTAATGGAGGAAAAAAATAGTCTTTTTGACAGATGGTGCTGGGACACATGAGTATTCACATGCCAAAAAAAAAAAAGAACCGTGTCCCCTATCACAGACCATATACAAATATTGACTCAAAATGGATCAAATACCTAACATAAAATCGACAAGCATAAAAACTTGCTGACTTTCACTTAGTATGATAATCTCTAGGTCCATCCATGTGGCTGCAGATGGTATTATTTTGTTCTTTTTACGACTGAGTAATATCCCATTGTGTATATGTACTATATCTTCTTTACCCATCTCTCTGACAATGGACATTTACGCTGCCTCCAGGGCTTGTCTAATGTGAATAGTGCTGCTATGGACACTGGGATGTGTGTATCTCTTTGAATTATGGTTTTCCCTGGATATATGCCCAGGAATAGGATTGCTGAATCATATGATAGTTCTATATTTAGTTTTCTAAGGAACCTTCATGAAAAGTGAAAGTGAAGGTCACTCAGTCATGTCCAACTCTTTGCGACCCCATGGACTATACAGTCCATGGAATTCTCTAGGCCAAAATACTGCAGTGAGTAGCCTTTCCCTTCTCCAGAGCCAGGGATCAAACCTAGGTCTCCTGCATTACAGGCAGATTCTTTACCAGCTGAGCCACAAGGGAAGGCTATACTGTTGTCCATATTGGTTATACCAATTTACATTTCCACCAACAGTGTAGGAGGGTTCCCTTTTCTCCACATCCTCTCTAGCATTTATTGTTCATAGATTTTTTAATGCTAGCCATTCTGGCTGGTGTGAGGTATACCTCATTGTCATTCTGATTTGCATTTCTCTAATAATTAGTGATGTTGAGCATCTTTTCATGTGTTTTTTGGCTTTCTTATATAATCTTTGGGGAAACGTCTATTTAGATCTTCTTCCCATTTTTTGGTTGGGTAAGTAAAGTAAATCACACAGAGAAAGACAAATATCATATGATATCACTTACATGTGAAATCTAATAAAAATGATACAACTGAACTTATTTACAAAACAGAAA
>SJYQ01001484.1:0-28159 GCA_006410935.1 Redunca redunca
TCTAGTCAAGGCTATGGTGTTTCCAGTAGCCATGTATGGATGTGAGAGTTGGACTGCATGGAAATCTGAGCCCCGAAGAAATGAGGCTTTTGAACTGTGGTCTTGGAGAAGACTCTTGAGAGTCTCTTGAACTGCAAGGAGATCCACCTAGTCCATCCTAAAGGAAATCAATCCTGAATATTCATTGGAAGGACTGAAGTTGAAGCTGAAACTCCAAGACTTGGGCCACCTGATGCTAAGAGCTGACTCATTTCAAGAGACACTGGGGCTGGGGAAGATTGAAAGCAAGAGGTGAAGGGGACGACAGATGATGAGATGGTTGGATGGCATCAGTGACTCCATGCACTTGAGTTTGGGTAATCTCCAGGAGTTGGTGATGTGACGTTGGTGATGCCAGGGAGGCCTGGCGTGCTGTGGTCCATGGGGTCGCAGAGAGTCAGACACGACTGAGTGACTGAACTGAACTGAAATAGTCGCATGATAAAATACTATCTGTATGAAAAGACAGGACCTCCTGTAATGTGTCTTCAGTCCTCTCCCTACATGAAGTGATGTCAATGGCGCTCATAAACCAAGTGCTCCCCTAACCAAATTCAAACACTGAGTGAGCTGAAGGGAAGAGACTTCACAGGGACCCAGGAAGACCCCAGGGATGGGGGTCACACTCCATCCCCACCTACAAGGACAGGGCTAGTCCACATGGAAATTGCTCCTCCTGCTCCAGGGACAATCCGCCCCTGGCTTGAGGGAGCTCACATCCCTACTCCCACAGGGCTGGGGTGTCAGGGAAGGCAGGGTGGTGGTGTGGAAGATGGGGGTGTGGGTCTTCTCTTCTGCCTGGTGACAGCTCCCCACGGTGAGGGGCTCAGTGCAGACATGGGTCTGCGGGGGTGGCTGGGACTGCGGGTCACTGACAGGGACTGGTTCTCCTTCCCAGCTGTCCAGTCCCAGATGCGCTGCAGCAGTCGGGCCCAGAACTGGGGAAGCCCTCACTGACCCTCTCCTCGCGTGTGCTGGCTCTGGTTACTCCATCACGAGCTTCTTGCGGGAACTGGAGTCGCCAGGCCCCAGGGAAGGGGCTAGAGCAGATGGCGTGCATAAACGCTGATGGTGACACTCACCACGGCCCCTCGATCAGGAGCCACGCCTCCACCTGCAGAGGCACCGAGAACCAGCTCTCCCTGCAGCTGAGCTCTGTGACCTCTGAGGACCCGGCCGTGTGTTGCTGTACAAGAGACACAGTGAGGGGAAGGCAGTGTGAGCCCAGACACCAGCCACCCTCCGGGGGCTCCGTGACCACCGGTGGGTGCTGGGCACACACAATGCGTGCTGCGGGAGCAGGTGCAGATGGGGACTGACAGCTGCTCTCCTGTCAGGAGGCCTCCTCTCCTTGCAGCAGGTTTTCTGGGAACTTCTCTGCATTCCTGACTCTGTCACTAGCTCCTCAGTCCCTGAGGCAGAATGGTGTACTGGGACAGGGCACCATATGCTCACTGCACGAGAGGCACAGGCTCTTAGGGTCGCTTCCTCTTGTCACTTAGGCCCGTTCTCTGGACATTTGGTGTAAGCTTGCTAAGTCCACGGGAGAGGCTCTGTGAGACTCAGCAGCAGGGCTTGGCACAGCAGGGCCAGTGAACGAGCTAGCCAGCGGTCAGCACGTAAGTGCATGCTGGACTCAGACAACAGAGGTGTATAAACCCAGGGCCAAGGGAGAACCCCCCTTGGTGGTGATAACTGAACTGACACCTCTCACACAGCATCAGCCATAGAACTCTCCAAGGAGACCCAGCAGGACCTCCAAGTCAGCCTGAGATAGAAGCTGAGTCTGCTGACACCACGCAGAGATACAGGAAGATGAAAAGTTTGTGTCGTCTGTGTTCTTGCATCTATGTCTCTGGTCCTCAGAATCTCCTTCTACATCAACCTGGGGTGGGGGTCCCCCTGAATTTCCATGGAGAAAGCTATGACTAATGCTGAGTGCGGTGTCAGCTCTCTGAGCACCACCGAGGGGCATTCCTCCTTCACTAACTGACAGGCTCTAGTAGGTGCAGTAGCTTCTGTCATTTGGGTGGTTTTACGTCAGACAGAGGACACATACTGAAGGAAAGCTTTTACTTTAAAAACAATTCCTACTTGATATCCTCAGCTCTCTTGCCAAGGTATGAGCCACCAGCAGTTGATGCGAGGACAAGTCTTTCAACGAGAGAGCACAATACATCTAAGGAAGATTCAGGATATTCCTGACGATCAAAGAAGCCCCTGTGAGCACCGCCTTGGTGTTCAGCCATGCCTCCTGACTCTCTCAGGGAACAGACACTACCTTTAGCTCACGGAACGTAGAGATTTTAAATCACGTTTGTCCTGATGCACGCATGCCAGCCACCAGTCATGGCAGACGCTTTAGCACCCAATGGACTGTAGCCCATTAGGCTCCTCTGCCCATGAAATTTTCCGGGCAAGAATACAGGAGTGGGTTGCCATGCCCTCCTCCAGGGCATCTTCCTGACCCAGGGATCGATCCTGTGTCTCTTACATCTGCTTATTGGAAGGTGGGTTCTTTACCTTCTGAGCCACCAGGGAAGCCCTGGAAGGTGGGTTCTTTATCATGAGTGCCATCTTTTGATAATGGTGTGAGTCTCGAGTCTCGTTCACCAGAAATCACACAAAGACAAAGAGAACAGAGTAAACAATGAGAAAGTGAAAGCTGCTCAGTCGTATCCAACTCTTTGCGGCCCCATGGACGATACAGTCCAAGGGATTCTCAAGGAAGAATACCGGAGTGAGTAGCATTGCCCTTCTCCAGGGGATCTTCCCAACCCAGGGATCAAACCCAGGTCTCCCAAACTGCAGGCAGATTCTTCACCAGCTGAGCCACAAGGGACGCCCAAGCATACTGGAGGGGGGAGCCTATCCCTTCTCCAGCAGACCTTCCAGTCCCAGGAGTGAGCCCTATATTGCAGGATGACTCTATACCACTGAGCTATGAGTGCAGTCACTCGGTAATGGCTGACGCTTCACACGCCATGGGCTGCAGCGTGCCAGACTTCCCTGTCCGTCTCCAACTCCCGGAACTTGCAAAGCTTATGACCATCAGGCGGTGATGCCATCCAACCATGCATCCTCTGGCATCCCCTTTTCTTCCTGTCTTCCCTCTTTCCCAGCCTCAGGGTCTTTTCCAACGAGTCAGTTCTTCAAATCAAGTGGCCAAAGTATTGGAGCTTCAGCTTCAGCATCACTCCTTCCAATGAATATTCAGGACTGATTTCCTTTAGGATGGACTGGTTGGAACTCTTGCAGTCCAAGGGACTCTCAAAAGTCTTCTCCAAAACCACAGTTCAAAAGCATCAATACTTCAGCACTCAGCGCTCTAGATGGGCCAAATCTCATATCCATACATGACTACTGGAAAAACCATAGCTTTACTAGGTGGAATTTGGCCAGCAACGGAGAGTCTCTGCTTTCTAATACGCTGTCTAGGTTGATCACAGTTTTTCTTCCAAGGAGCATGCTATCAGGGAAGGTTGAACTGATCTATTGGGGAAGCCCAAACAATGAGAAAAATCACAAGCTAATGAAACAAGGAGCCCAGGTGCGGGTGGTCCCAGATTTGGTGACGTCAGCAGTTCAGGTACCGGAGAGAATGAACAACCCTCCACATGGCACACCCACAGGTCAGCCCCTCCCCCAGGTGACCCACCTCATGTACGGACGTGATGACTGCATTCCCTGGTCACATGGGGACATGGTGCTGTGCCCAGAGTCCGAGCCCCCAAAAACTGAGAGGATAAGACGTCCACAGCAATGCAAAAGCATAAAAGGGGTTTTATTGCCACTCGAGCTAGGGCTCAGGTCTCGTCCAGCACAGTGGAATCCAACAAGAGCCCCGAGCTCTGAGTCACGGCTGCTTATATACAGGCGGTTCTTTGTCTCAGCAACAGGGTAGCTGGCATTAAATGATTGGCTGAGTGGTACCCACACCCGCGAATTTTGAACCTCGCATCCCATCCGGATTGGCTCAAGCTTGGCGCGGATGGGGACTCTCCTGATTTGATCGGGGGTATAATTCCCGGAAGCCTGACTCAGGTTTTATTTTTTAGGCAGAGTGTGGCTCGCTGCGCCTGTCATGGCCAGAGTCCGGACCTAATGTTCCCCCTGTCTCTAGATCGTATAGAGGAATCTTCCTCTTTGTTTTGGGGCACAGCCGATAGTGCTGCCTGAGTACGAATAGCTGGACTCTATTAATACGTTCCCTTACAAAAGTCACAAGCCTGTTTAGGATGCATGGGCCAAAAGTGAGTATTAGTAAAAGCACCATCAGAGGCCCCGCCAGGGTGGAAATTAATGGTGTTAGCCACGGAGATTGTTGGAACCAAGATTCAAACCATCCCCGCTGGGCCTCTCGCTCTCTCTTCCATTGGGCTAGTCCTTCTCTCACTTTGGCCATAGATTCTCTCACTACCCCCGTGTGGTCTGCGTAAAAACAACATGCTTCTCCCAGAGCTGCGCAGAGCCCCCCTTGGTGCAGGAAAATCGGATCCAACCCTCTTCGGTTTTGCAAGACTACCTCGGACAGGGAGTTCAGAGACTTCTCTAGGTGACTAATTGACTCTTCTAGGCGGCTGATATCTTCATCTATGGCTGCCCGTAATGAAGTGAATCCCTGACCTTGGAGGGACAAGGCTGCTATTCCGGTTCCCGCCCCGGCAATCCCCCAGCTGAACAGGGTTGCTAATGTGATGGCCGTAATGGGCTCTCTCTTAACTCTGTTTCCTGCCCACTGATTTGTTATTTTTCCAGCCCCATAGCTATACATAACTTCTTCAGGGTGGTATAAGGTTTGGGGCACGACAGCCACCAATATGCAAAATTCCCCATTTTGGTTAAAAACAGAGGCATGTAGACATGGAGTCAGTCCGGTATGAGAGCAGACCCACCAACCCCGTTTCTGGCACAATCCATTTCGTTGTATCTGACTCTGTGAGCTCGGCTGTTCCGGGGCACAGGGGGGATTTTTCAGGTGGAACTTTGCCTATACAGAGTTCTCTTGCCCAGACCTCTCTCATAGTGAGGCCTACCTATCAGTCTCCCCAGCGGCATTGAGGTGGATCCATACTGGTGGTCGGGTTGTAAGAGGCATGAAGCCTATTGCTTCATAGTAGGGATATAGGTTATAACAGAGCCAACAGGACTTAGTTGCTTCTGGGTTGCATTGGCTTACGGTTGTATAGGCTGCCTTAACTCACTTCCATAATGGGTCTGATTTCCCGAGGTTGGGGATGGGGACTGGGGGGCCGAGGGGACTGGAGGAAGTAGAGTCCAGTGTAGCCAGACTCGGGGTCGGATCAATCTTTTCGACCGGGTTGGGACCTATACTATGCACCTGTGTTGGCTCTATGATCTGGCTGATAATTATAATCCCTCCGTGATAGTCAATAGCTCCATATATTCTCGTTTGTATTCCCCAGGACAGGCTAAAAACCCAAGACCTCTCCCTGGCTGCTGTCTTTTGATTGAACCTTATCCTAACTTGTGCATAGTTACACCTCTCTTCACATTCAGATTCTGGGTGTCCAAGCTCTCTGGGTGTGGGCTTCGCGAATGAAAAGTTGAGGAGGTCTCGGTTACCTACCTCCCAACGCCAAGGCCCATCATTAGAGGTAACGCAACTCCACGACTTGCAAAAATAGGACATACTGGAGGGGGTCCCCCAAAACAATTTCAAAACTTATGAGGGTACTACGTGCACCAAAGAGAGCAACCGGAAGGAGAGTCACCCAGTCCCTGCCAGTCTCTATTGCCAGTTTTGTCAAGGTTTCTTTTAGGGTCCAATTCATTCTTTCTACCTGCCCTGAGCTCTGGAGATTGTATTCACAATGTAGCTTCCATTTGGTCCCCAGAGCTAAGGCCAGTCCCTGAAAAATTTGGCTCACAAAGGCAGGTCCATTATCAGAGCCTGTAGTTACTGGCAGCCCGAACCTAGGCACTATCTCTTCTAGGAGATTTTTAGCTACCACTGTTGCTGTTTCCCTCTTAGTGGGGCATGCTTCCACCCACCCAGAGAAAGTATCAACCAGAACTAACCGATAACAGTACCCATACTTGCCTGGCCTTACCTCCGTATAATCTGTCTCCCAATGTTGCCCTGGCCTCTCTCCTCAGCACCTTATCCCCGTATGCTCTCCTTTTCCCGGCTTCATCATCTGGCACGCCTTGCAGGCCTGGACAATGTCTTGTATAGTCACCTTTCATCAGGGAAACTGCAAACGTGCTGTCTGTAGCAGTGCTAAAGTCTTTCTTTCTCCCAAATGGGTGGTTAGATGTAGGTGCGTGCAAAGGTGTCGACCCAAGTCAGCCGGAAGTAACAGGTTGTCATTTCGGTCTGGATACCATCCGTCTCCATCCTCCGGACGGTTGGCATTTTCTTGAATCCAATTCAGATCAGAAGAGGAATACTCGGGGGTCGGGGGCAAGGTTGCCATTCCCGGGTTGGGGCCGAAGGTTTGGTGTCCCTTTGCACTCCTCCGGAAGAAATCTGAGGTACCTGAGCGGGCAAAGGCAGGTTTGCATAGGGGGGTGGGGCGAGATCGGCTTCCAGGTCAATTAGGGTAGGATGTAGTGAGGATTCCTGGAATACCGGTTTCACCCAGCCGCCGCACTCTTTGTCTTCTTCCTCTTTAGATGCCTCCACGACCAGTACCTGCAGGATTGACAGAGTGGGGGAAGGGGAAGGAAAGGGCTAAGGAACAAAAGGTTTCAGCCAGGCCGGTGGATTTTCCACCAAATCCTGCCAGACCAAAATATAGGGAGTTTGGTCTGGGTGCCCAGAAGGGCTGAGAGTGAGCACTTTCTCTCTAACCGCTCGAATAATTGGCAGGCTGAAGGTTCCCTCTCATGGCCAGCCGACATCAAAGGCAGGCCACTCGGCAGAACAAAAAGTCACCAATCTGCTTTTCTTCACCAACAACGATAGATTCTGTGCTCTAGACTTAAAATCAGAGAAGTGGTCAGTCATAAGGGACAAAGGAGTAGAAGCTGTTTGCCCCATGATTACAGAGAACACAGGAGACCAAATGAGCATACAAAGACCAAGAAAGCGCCGGCACTCTAACAGACACAACAAACACAACAAATATACACCGGCCGAGGACACAGTACTAGGTCTTCCTGGGCCCCCTCGAGGGTTTCTTACCGACAGGCGTCCACAGAGCCAGCCGCCTCCCCAGCACGATGCTAGGCCTCGGCCTTTCGCTGGACTTAACCAGAACTAACACCGTGTTCAGATATCTCTCCTCCTAGTGAGGAACCCCTTCTGCCAGGAGAGTGTTACTCTTCCCAGTTTACAGGGATCCCGGACAAGCCCCCAAATGTTATGCCCAGAGTCCAAGTCCCCAGAAACTGAGAGAATAAGACATCCACAAAATGCAAAAGCACAAAAGGGGTTTTATTGCTAGCTCGAGCTAGGGCTCAGGTCTCATCCAGCACAGTGGAGTCCGACAAGAGCCCCAAGCTCTGAGTCACGGCTGCTTGTATACAGGTGGTTCTTCATCTCAGCAACAGGGTAGCTGGCATTAAATGATTGTCTGAGTGGTACGCACACTCCTGAATTTTGAACCTCGCATCCCATCTGGATTGGCTCAAGCTTGGTGCGGATGGGGACTCTCCTGATTGGTTCAGGGGTATAATTCCCGGAAGCGTGACTCAGGTTTTATTTCCCAAGCCTAGTGTGGCTCGCTGAGCCTGTCGTGGCCAGAGTCTGGACCTAACAATGGAAAGGGGCTGGGAGAAGGGGAACGGCTCCTCTGAAATTACCTCAGGAACCAGGAATCCCCGTGAGGCACTTTGTCCTGCCTTCTGACTAGAACTGGGTCACCGTGGTGCTTTCTGAATTCCAGCCTCTTGGAAGAGCTTTGGAATCGGAGCCTAAAATAGTGCCCTGCTGTGTCCTTCATCCCTGTCTCTCTATGTTAGTCAAGTGTGCCCAGGCTCCTCTGACTCTTAGTGACTTTCGATTTCTCCTTCGACTCACAGGTCAAAGACAACCTCAGCTGGTACCTGCTGGTTCCTGCATCAAAATGTGGTGTGTGGGGAACCGTCATTTCCATCGTTAAAGCAAGGAAATTCTAACTGCCAAAAGTTTCCCTGGACCTAACAGAGTCCTAAGAGTGCAGGGGAATCTCCCAGCACAAAACCAGAGAGGTGGGCAATCCACAGTCCAGGTGAGACCTGCCCATGGATGCGAAGCTTCAGGAGGAGCACCTTCAGGGTAATTACTACCCATTCCTGCAGGACCAGCAATAACCACTGTGAGGATGCGAGATCCTTGGGCCACACCCCATGGCTTGTGGGACGTAACTCCAGAAACATCCAGGTCTTCAAGGTGAGTGTTCATATTTATCCCTTCAGGACACCTGACGGATGAGGGGGAGGCCAACGCTGAGAAATGTTAACACCTACCCAGGACATTCATCAGGCAGACCATCCACGGATGAGCCCCTTTCCCAGCCCCTCCTGGGAGGTGAACAGAAACTCTTGTCTACTGCAGACCTACGGAGGGGGCAGATTTCACGGCTAAGAGAGGGGACTGGACCAGTGCACTGCAGCCCAGGAGGAAGGAGGAGGAGGATGTGCCCATACTGGAGACCCTGGTGATGCTCACAGCCCAGACTCAGCTCCCCTGACTCCTGGGTGTTCAGCCTCGGCAATGCAGGAAGCCCCTACCCACACGTGACCCCCAGGGACCTGTCAGAGCTACGATGTGCAGCCTCTTTGAGGAGGGGAGCGAGTGTGCAGAGACCACAGCCAGGGGGCAGGACGCTGAGGCTCTGGTACCCACGGCTGGAGACCAGGCTTGGAGGCCCTCACTGCTGGCCTCAGACCTGCTCTCTCCTGCCTGACTGGCTTGGCCAGAATCCCTCCCCTGCTGTTGGGTATCTGACGTGCTCAGGAATATTTATGAGTTTCCATCAGAGACTCAGAACAGGGGGTGTGCAGGTTTGTCACAGGTGGGGGCGCTAGGAACCCCGCAGGCGTTTATGCTGTGAGGTGTTAGGGGCGACTGCACTGGTTTCCCACAAGGGGGCTTGTCTGGACCTTTCTGTGGGGCCCCTGCAGGGTCCAGATGCTGCAAGAACAGGTGAGCTCAGGAGGGAATGGTAGGTGGTTGGGCATCGAGCCCCATGCTTCTGTGTGCCGCTATCCTGTGACATGATGTAGCCCACAGAGGCTCCAGAGGCGAAGGGACCCACGTCCTCGAGAGCCTCTGGACTCACTGTGAGTGTCATCTGCATCTGCACCTGCAGCCCCAGGGAGGCGACGTCCAGGTGTTCTCACAAGCTCCTTCCTTGGGGTCTCACTACAGAGTGTGTGCATTTTTTGAGGCTATTTCTAGAGATGGTTAAAAGAACATGCTGTCTCTAGAAGAACACTCTGAAGGTAGAAACAGCCACTTGATACCAGACTAGAAACACTGCTAGGACTTCCCTGTGCGCCCAGGCAGGGGCTGCCCAGGACCCCAGTGCAGGGCTGCTGCCCAGGAGTATGTGGGGAGGGCCCTGGGGAGACTCAGAGAGGGAGTCTCCTCTTTCCACTGAAACCATAACTGGCCGGACAACGACTGGTGACGTTTAACACTGGGGCCTGTTGGGAAAACACAGCTCAGTGAGGCCATGAGAAGTACGTGTGTATATGCCTGTGAGTGTGTGTGTCAATGTGCGTGTGCGTATGTGGGTGCATAAGTGTGTGCATTTTGTGTGTGTGTGTGTATGAGTGAGTGTATGTGTGTGCCTGTGAGTGTGCATATGTAAGTATGAGGGTGGGTATGTGTTTATCTGAGTGTGTGAATGGGTGTGAATGGGTTTGGGTGTTTGTTATTGTGAAAGTGTGTGTGTGTGTGTGTCTATATATCTGTGTGACAGGTGTGTGTGTGACATGTATGTGTGTGTCTGTATATCTGTGTGACTTTTCTGTGTGATAGCTGTGTGTGTGACAGCTGTGTGTGTGCACGAAAGGTGTGTGTGTGTAATGTGTATAATAGGTGTGTGTGCGTTTGTGAGAGGTGTTTATATAACACGAGTGTATGTAACGGGTGTGTGTGTGTTTGCTACGAGTGTGTGTGTGCATGACAGGTTTGTATGTTTGTGTGTGACAGGTGTGTGTTTGTGTATGTTTGTGTAAGAGGTTTGTGTTAGTGTAACAGGGTGTGTGTTTGTGTGTGTAAAAGGTGTGTGTGTGTGACAGGTGTGTGTGTGACAGGCATGTGTATGTATGTGTCTGTGTGACAGGCGTGTGTATGTGTGTGTGTGTCTGTGTGACAGGCATGTGTGTGTGTCTGTGTGTGTGTGTGTTTGTGTGTGTAACAGGTGTGTGTAACAGGGCTGGGAATGACACTGCTTACAGGTGAAGGTGTCTCTGTGGCACTAAAGGCTGGTTCATGATGGGGCCTGTGTCCTGTGGGGCACGTCCCTCATGGAAGAGCTCTGTGTGCACAGGGGTCAGGGACCTGGCAGGGACACACGTCCTCAAACAAGGATGAGGACCCGAACACACACCCACTGAGCGTGGCCACGGGTCATAAGACGACTCCTTCCTGATATCGCCCATGGACTGAGAGTAAAGTTCTCAGCCTCTAGAACATGCAGCTGACCTGAGGTGTCCGAGGTTAAAGGCAGATATTCTGAGCCCTGAGAACATCACCCATAGCAACACCGGCTCTGCCCAGCAGTCCTGGGAGCAGCCCTCACCAGGGACTGGAGCTGGAGAGCCCTCCTCCTGGTGGCCCTGGCTCCAGGTCGGGGTCCTCCCGGTTCTGGGGTGAAGGAAGGGACAGGGTCCAGTCGAGGGGGTTCGTGCACTTCTGTGCCCTGTCCACAGGTGTGCACTCCCAGGTGCAGCTGGTGCAGTTGGGGCTGAGCCGAGGAAGCCTGGGCATCAGCGAAGGTGTCCTACAAGGCTTCTGGATACACCCTCACCACCTATTGCATGCACTGGTTGTGACAGGGCCCTCAACAAGGGCTTCAACGGATGGACAGACTGACAGCAAAGATGGTGGAACAGAGTATGCACAGAAGTTCCAGGGCAGAGTCACGTTGGCTGCAGACACGTCCACCGGCACCGCCTATATGAAGCTGAGCAGTCTGAGGTCTGAGGACACGGCTATTTATTACTGTGTGAGACACACTGTGGGAAAACCCACCTCCCGAGGGTATCAGAAACCCTGAGGGGAAGGGCGGCTGTGCTGGGAGAGGAGAGAGAGAAATGATGGTTTTCCTGACTTCTCGTCACCAAGAGTTGGGAATCTGAGAGATCAGATCATGCTCTCCTGGGACACTGGTGTTTTTGAGCAAGATCTCAAGATAACAAATATATGACAGAAAGATGCGAGGTAAAGATTTCCCTCCAAAGGGTTCTGGATTTTCTTCCTTTCTTAGCAGGGGTATTGAGAGCCTCATTGTTCTTGGGAATGTTAGGTGAGGCATTATCTGGGAATGTTTGGTTGATGTGAAGGATGGGATTCTTGTTCTGTAGAGTGTCCTGGCAAGTCCTCTGGCTCATTCTTCAGTTTTCAAAGTGGCATCGTCCTTGGGGGATCCCAGGGGGGAGTTTCTATTTCCCAGTCTCTGCCAAGCAGCCCACATGTGGCGTCTGGTCAGACAGCCACGAGCAGGGCTACAGAGTCGGGGTTGAGGGGCGCACAGGTCCCCCGGTCTGTGGCGGAACATGGTTCCTCCCAGGGACCACAGCCTGCAGTGCGCTGTCCCCAGGGGCAGCGCTTGTGGTCACCAAGGAAGAGGGAGTCATCCGGGAGACACTGGCTGGGGTGACACCCACGTCCTAGCCTGAACTTCTCTGCTGGTCATTGTGTCAATGTCCCACACGTGTGTGGCTCAAATCGACACACACACATTCCCTTGCAGTCCACAGTTCAGAGTGTGATACCAGTTTCACTGGATTGGGATCCAGATGCGGCAAACCACAGTCCCAAGGCTCTCAGGGTCTGAATGCATCTGTGCCCCCGGAATTCAGGTTTGGAATTCCTGTGCACCCCGGATAATGAGGTTAGAATCGGGGTCTTTGGCAGATGCTTAGTTCATGACAGGAGAGTCCTCATGATTCGGCTAGGAGTCTCTCTAAGAATCCCCAGAGAACATACTTGTCCCCGTCCACCAGGTAAGGACCCAGCAGGAAGGTGCCAGATGTGAGCCCCGAAGGGGGCCTCACCAGAAGGCAGCCTCGCTGGTGTCCTGACCTGGGGCTACCAGCCTCTAGGACTGCGGGAGATAAAGGCTTGCTTACGGACCACCCCGCCTGAGCGCCTGTTGTGCACTCTGAAAGGATAAAGTCAGGGACAATCTGCTTCTTTGCTGTGTCCAGTGTAGGGCTTCACCTCCCGCATCCCTGGCTCTCAGCCACTTCCTTCATCTGCACAGCCCAGCAAAGCACCTTCCATCAGCGGTCACTTCCCCCAGGGTTATGCCCTTGGTCTCCCCCTGATGAACACATGCCTGGTTTCAGCTGGAGCCACATGATGATAATCCAGGAAAATCAGACCTCTAAATTAGGCACATTCTCCAAAGTCCCTTATGCCATGTGAGATGACATTCAGAGACTCAGTGAATGATTCAGACAAACACAGTCCACCTTCAGCCCTGCAAACACACCCTTCCCACAGGCCCAGTCCACTTAGCAAATGCCAGAAAACCTCCAATGTGTCAACCTAAGAATTGACACTAAATCATAAGGTCAATTATAATAAAGATTATAGAGCAAAGTTGGCCCAAATACCATCAACCCCAGGTCCCACATCTAGTCCTCTGACTCAGCTATGCGTGAGGATTTGTGTTCTAAAATACAACACTAAGGCAGGCATATCTCAGCTACAAGGAGCTTCATTCCGAGAAAAGGATGAATGTGAGTCAGAAAGGACCGTGGTCCCAGGTGCACCCGTGCTCAAGGCTACAGCTGCGTCTGACTCTTTGCGACCCTGTGGACTACAGCCTGCCAGCTCCTCTGTCCATGGGCTTCTCCAGCCCAAGAATACTGGAGCGGGTCGGTATTTCCTCCTCCAGGGGATCTTCCCGACCCACGGTCTCAACCCAAGTCTCCTGCATTTCTTTCACTGCAAGCAGACTCTTTACTGCTGTGCCACCAGGGAGGCCCCACTGGCCCGACAGTGTTTAAATCCATCCGGGCAAAGCCTGTTAAGTCCAAGGTCTGGGAATAATCTTCTCTGGCTCCTCTCGCAGCCTCTGGGCCTGGTGATCTGCCCCCTTACTTTCCATTCCTTTTTGTGGGAGGTGGCGCATATTTCAAGCTGAGCACTTTCACCAGCCTATTTCCTGCTCTGGGATCTTGAACCATCGCCGTGACCCTCAAGTAAAAGACAACTGAAGATGGTGCAGGATCCTCTCTATTCGTTGTTGAATCTGATTTGCTAATAGGATTTGAGAAGTTTTGCATTAAATTCATCAAAGGTATGTTTATAAAGGTCCCTAGAGAAGCTTTCTGTTCCAAGACTGTTGCTCCTCGAAGGTTTTAAAATCACTATCATAAAATCCAACTTGCACACAAATGGTCAGTCTCGTCTTGTCGTCTGCTCCATCTGATTCAGTCCTGCAGCATTTCCCGTTCAGGGATTTGTCCATTTCTTCTAGATTGTCAATTTGTTGCCAGACAACCGTTTGTAATAATCTGATATAATTTTCTGTATCTCTGTGGTATTAGCTTTATGTCTTTTCTAGTTTTTATTTTATTCCAGGAAATTGTTTCTCCTCCTTTGGAGACTGGCTACAGATTTATGGTTTTGCTTGTCTTTGTAAATTGGCAATGACAACAACGACAGCCAGCTGATGGTTTCACGGTCGGTTTGGCTGTTCTGTGTCTGTGTGTGTGTTCACCTCCACATTACTAATTTCTGCGCCTTTTTGTTATTTCCTTCCTTCCACTGCGTCTGGGCTTTTCGGGTGCTTGCTTTCTCATTTCTGCTGTTAGTAAGTTCGATTGTTCCTTCCAGTTTCTTGAAGAAGGCCTGTGTCACTGCCAGCTTTCGTTTCAGAACTACTGGGCAGGCACAGAGCTTAGAGATGAGTGTGTGTTAGTCACTCGGTCATGTCCCATACCTTGTTGCCCATGGACGGTAGCCCGCCAGTCTTCCTTGTCCTTTCTAGGCAGGAATACTGGAGTGGGTGGCTGTTACCTACTCCAGGGAATCTTTCACACCCGGGGATTCAACCCAGGTTCCCTACATTGCAAGTGGATTCTTTGCCACAAGAGGCAAAAATCTCATTACCCACAGAGCACTGTAGATATAAAACCCTAAGGACTCCACACAAAGCTACTGGACCACACTGATCCAAGAGCACTGAACTCAGCAGGTCGGAGTGGGTGCCAGCATCTGACTGCTCATGGCCTAGGAGTTGGTGGGGATTCTCTGGATCCCACTTCCAGTGCCATAAACTAAACCCCATATAAACCAGCCGGCCGTGGATCTGGGGATGTGGTCTGCAGCCTTCCAACCCGTGAGATGAGAAGCATATTTGGGTTTTACAGGTGGTCCAGTGGGGTCACAAGATCACAGAAAGTGGGGGAGAGGGAAAGCCTGTTTTCGAGGCCCCACAAGCCTCCACTGGGCTAGACGAGGGACGAAGGTGTTGAGCCTAGGGAGGAGGGCACATCTGGAAGCCCAGTGACCTGGACGCCAGAGGCCCCAGCTCCAGGGCCGTTCCCTGGAGGCTTGGCCATGTTGCAGAGCGTTGGGGAAAAGGGACCCCACAAACTCTGAGGCAGAGTGAGGTGGGGCCTCTGCCCAGAGCGCTTTCAGGTGTGAGGGAACTGGCTCTGGCCCAGGAGACGTGCTGTGCAGAACTGCTGTGGCCAAAGCCAGACCGGGAAGGGCTTTTCATAGACAGTAGGTTCTGACTCAGCCCGGGTACAGGTGAGCTCCCCATGCCCAGGAAGAGCTGACCTGCGCCAGACCCTAAGCGGTGACGTCTCAGGGCAGGAGAAACCCAGGGTCACAGGGACAGGGCGTCTGTCAGAGCCGGGACACACGCTGGTCTTTTCTGCTCCAGGAGAGATAACGTCACTGACAGCACGGATGACAGCACTCACCCCCGGGACCCGCTGTGAACCCACTCACGCCGTACGGCGTCACCCAGTCTGCACCTCACACCCAGAAAGGCAGGCGTGAGGCCACTGCCTCAGGCCACAGGGAGACGGGGAGCGGAGCACTGAGGGCCTCCAGGAGCTGCCGTCCTCACTCCTCACTAGGCTTGGGGTCCCCAGTGTCCACCCTCAGGGAGGAGAGGCTGAGCTTCACGAGTTCCTGCAGACACTCAGTTGTGCACGGGAAAATGCAGGCCACCGGGCAAGTCAGCATGCTGGGAAGACGAGCATCTCAGCAGAAGTATCTACTTGGTCCACAAAATTGATACTGTGTTTAATTACTATGAACAAACCACCTCTAGAGTGATTCTTGAGGTAATTTAAGCTATTCAAGATGAACAAATAGTCTAGAAAGCCAAGGAAAAAATAAATGCTTTGGGAATTCTGATAGACGTTAAATTTTACTCAACCGCATTTGAATTCATGTGACTATTACATGTATATTTTTCTCTGATGTTTGCATAGGGTAAGTAAACATCAGCTAATCAGAAAAGAAAAAATAAAATAAAATAAGTGCTTGTGTCTAACAAATGGTTGGTACCTGAATGTGTGGTGGGCATTTGTTGAGTAAAGGCAAACACGTTCATGAGATTAAAGTCTCTAGCCCAAATCTGCCATTGTTCTCTGAAAGCAATTTTTTCCTGACCAGCCCTCTGTCATCATTTCATCCCTCAACAGTCTTCTTCTCGTGGGGAGGGGGACCCCAGGAGGGGCTGAGTTCTTGAGGCCACAGTTAGCAGCCCCTCTCAGGGGAGCCCCATAGGGAAGACCTCTATTCACTGCTTTCTGCTCTTTATACAGAGGTCCCTCCCGTATGCAAATATCCACTCAGGTCACAGGGGAGAACAGAGCACCAGCTCCCTTAAATTCAGGCTGCTCCTCAGGCTTGAAGAGATTCCAGGAGTGGTGACTCTCATCTGCCCGAAGATGAACCCACTGTGGACCCTCCTCTTTGTGCTGTCAGCCCCCAGGGGTGAGTGTCTCTGGATCAGACATGGGCAGGTGGGGAAGCTGCATCTGAGTCCATGGGTCACCGTGCTTCTCTCTGTCCACAGGGGTCCTGTCCCAGGTGAAGCTGCAGGAGTCGGGACCCAGCCTGGTGAAGCCCTCACAGACCCTCTCCCTCACCTGCACGGTCTCCGGAGTCTCATTAACCAGCAGTGGTATAGGCTGGGTCCGCCAGGCTCCAGGGAAGGCGCTGGAGTGGGTTGGCGTCATATATGGTGGTGGAAGTACAGGCTACAACCCAGCCCTGAAATCCCGGCTCAGCATCACCAGGGACACCTCCAAGAGCCAAGTCTCCCTGTCACTGAGCGGCGCGACAACTGCGGACACGGCCGTGTACTTCTGTGCAAGAGACACAGTGAGGGGAAGTCATTGTGAGCCCAGACAAAAACCTCCCTGCATAGGGGCCCGGGCCCACCAGGGGGCGCGCAGGACTCAGGTCAGAGCTGCGCCCCGGAGCAGGTGCAGAAGAAGCCTTGGGCAGTGAGGGGCCTGGGGGGACTCTCCTAGAGATTCTCTTTCCTCCTCCTGCCCAGGAGCTGCACCATAGACCCCCTTCTGCGTCCTGGTATTTCATTGTTGTGGTTTAAGTCACTCTCAGACAACTGTGTGTGTATATACATTTTAATTTTTCCTTGAAGCAAAGATAGCTTTATGCAAACACACACACAATACTCAACTGGTAAAATTTTTTCTCCTATATTTTTCTCCTAAGGAACTCAGCAAAACACTGGACTGTCGTTAAATTCAAAACGGTTAACTATCCTGAAGGAAACATGAGATTAAAACACTTTACTCTTTGTTATGTTTTTGTACATGAGGAAGGAAGAGACCCAACCTCCTTCTTCCTGTGAAACTGCACACTTAGAATCTGGAGCGAGCAGTGTCAAGGCTCTTGTGTCAGAGGGTCCCCAGTGCTGCAAGCAATTTTCCAGGCAAGAACACTGGATTGGGTTTCCACTTCCTCGGGAAAGTAGGGAAAACCGCTAGACCGTTGAGGTATGACCTAAATCAAATCCCTTATGATTATACAGTGGAAGTGAGAAATAGATTTAAGGACCTAGATCTGATAGATAGAGTGCCTGATGAACTATGGAATGAGGTTCGTGACATTGTACAGGAAACAAGGATCAAGACCATCCCCATGGAAAAGAAATGCAAAAAAGCAAAATGACTGTCTGCGAAGGCTTTACAAATAGCTGTGAAAAGAAGAGAGGCGAAAAGAGAAGGAGAAAAGGAGAGATATAAGCATCTGAAGGCAGAGTTCCAAAGAATAGCAAGAAGAGATAAGAAAGCCTTCTTCAGCGATCAATGCAAAGAAATAGAGGAAAACAACAGAATGGGAAAGACTAGAGATCTCTTCAAGAAAATTAGAGATACCAAGGGAACATTTCATGCAAAGATGGGCTCGATAAAGGACAGAAATGGTATGGACCTAACAGAATCAGAAGATATTAAGAAGAGGTGGCAAGAATACACAGAAGACCTGTACAAAAAAGATCTTCACGACCCAGACAATCATGATGATGCGATCCCTAATCTAGAGCCAGACATCCTGGAATGTGAAGTCAAGTGGGCCTTAGAAAGCATCACTACGAACAAAGCTAGTGGAGGTGATGGAATTCCAGTGGAGCTGTTTCAAATCCTGAAAGATGATGCTGTGAAAGTGCTGCACTCAAGATGCCAGCAAATTTGGAAAACTCAGCAGTGGCCACAGGACTGGAAAAGGTCAGTTTTCATTCCAATCCCAAAGAAAGGCAATGCCGAAGAATGCTCAAACTACCTCACAGTTGCACTCATCTCACATGCTAGTAAAGTGATGCTCAAAATTCTCCAAGCCAGGCTTCAGCAATATGTGAACCGTGAACTCCCTGATATTCAAGCTGGTTTTAGAAAAGGCAGAGGAACCAGAGAGCAAATTGCCAACATCCGCTGGATCAAGGAAAAAGCAAGAGAGTTCCAGAAGAACATTTATTTCTGCTTTATTGACGATGCCAAAACCTTTGACTGTGTGGATCACAATAAACTGTGGAAAATTCTGAAAGAAATGGGAATACCAGACCACCTGACCTGCCTCTTGAGAAATCTGTAGGCAGGTCAGGAAGCAACAGTTAGAACTGGACATGGAACAACAGACTTGTTCCAAATAGGAAAAAGAGTATGTCAAGGCTGTATATTGTCACCCTGCTTATTTAACTTCTATGCAGAGTACATCATGAGAAACGCTGGGCTGGAAGAAACACAAGCGGGAATCAAGGTTGCCGGGAGAAATATCAATAACCTCAGATATGCAGATGACACCACCCTTATGGCAGAAAGGGAAGAGGAGCTAAAAAGCCTCTTGATGAAGGTGAAAGAGGAAAGCAAAAAAGGTGGCTTAAAGCTCAACATTCAGAAAACAAAGATCATGGCATCCGGTCCCATCACTTCATGGGAAATAGGTGGGGAAACAGTAGAAACAGTGTCAGACTTCATTTTGGGGGGCTCCAAAATCACTGCAGATGGTGACTGCAGCCATGAAATTAAAGGCGCTTACTCCTTGGAAGAAAAGTTATGACCAACCTAGATCGTATATTCAAAAGCAGAGACATTACTTTGCTGACTAAGGTCCGTCTAGTCAAGGCTATGGTTTTTCCTGTGGTCATGTATGGATGTGAGAGTTGGACTGTGAAGAAGGCTGTGCGCCAAAGAGTTGATGCTTTTGAAGTGTGGTGTTGGAGAAGACTCTTGAGAGTCCCTTGGAATGCAAGGAGATCCAACCCGTCCATTCTGAAGGAGATCAGCCCTGGGATTTCTTTGGAAAGAATGATGCTAAAGCTGAAGCTCCAGTACTTTGGACACCTGATGCGAAGAGTTGACTCATTGGAAAAGACTATGATGCTGGGAGATGTTGGGGGCAGGAGGAGAAGGGGACGACAGAGCATGAGATGGCTGGATGGCATCACGGACTCGATGGACGTGAGTCTGAGTGAACTCCGGGAGCTGGTGATGGACGGGGAGGCCTGGCGTTCTGCGATTCATGGGGCGCAAGGAGTCGGACATGACTGAGCGACTGAACTGAACTAAACGAAAACCAAACATAAAGCACGGGAAGAAATGAGACGCCATGCACGTTCAGTTGTAGCTGACTCCCTGAGACCCCCTGGACTGTAGCCCTCCAGGCTTCTCCGTCCACGGGATTTTGCAGGCAAGAACACTGGAGTGGGTTGCCGTTTCCTCGGGCAGGGCGGCTCCCTGACCCAGGGGCCCTATTTCTCCCGACAGTCTTGACCGCAGCCGGGGTCCGTGGAGCCCGCCCCTCCCGCGCCTCCTGCACTGACAGGCGCAGTCTTTGCCGCGCGGGCACCTGGTGCGCAGACGTCTGAGCTCACAGACAGAACAGCTTCTCCACATCGTGGGACAGCAAGGCTTCCCCGAGGCACTCGCGTGACCAGTGAGGAGCAGGAAGCCTGAGTGAGGGGCAGGGCTTCCCTTAGGGCTGATGGGAGCCTTCAGGACCCGGAGCGGAGGCGGCTGCTCAACTGTTCAGTGTCACATGGTCAGTGTCATGGCAGGTGGCGTTCCCATCCACTAAAAGGAAAGGTTCCTGGTGCCCCTTCAGGGCTCCGTAGCTCGTTCTATTCTTCCCATGCGTGTGTGGACCACAGGCGGCCCACTCTCTCTGGGAAAGGACGCCGGGCTTGCCTCCAGCTCCAGCGGTCATGGCTGAAGCTCCTGCAGCCAAGCGTGCGCAGCACTGTGAGGACGCGCTTCAGTTCACCCAGAAAGACACCCGGAAGCACGCTTGCGATCTCAGGACAAAGCTGCTGATGGCGCTCAATCGCTAAGTCAGCTCCATGAGCTGCAGCACGCCGGGCCGCTTGTCCTCCACTGCTACTGCTGAATCACTTCTGTCGTGTCCGACTGTGCGACCCCATAGACGGCAGCACACCGGGCTCCCCCGCCCCTGGGATTCTCCAGGCAGGAGCACAGGAGTGGGCTGCCAACCCCTCCTCCAATGCATGAAAGTGAAAAGTGAAATTGAAGTCACTCAGTCACGTCCGACTCTTAGCCACCCCAGGGCCTGAAGCCCACCAGGCTCCCCCATCCCTGGGATTCTCCAGGCAAGAGTACTGGAGTGGGGTGCCATTGCCTTCTCCAACTACCTCCTGGAGTTTGCTCAAGCTCACGTCCATTGAATTGGTGATGCGATCTAACCAGCTCATTCTCTGCCACCCCTTCTGCTTCTGGCCTCAATCTTTCTCAGGATCCGGGTCTTTTCCAATGAGTCAGCTCTTCACATCAGGCGGCTAAAGGATCACCTGAAGTTTCAGCATCATTCCTTCCAATGAATATCCTGGGTTGATTTCCCTTAGGCTTGACTGGTTTGGTATCCCCGCTGTCCAAGAGACTCTCAAGAGTCTTCTCCAGCAGCACAGTTCGAAAGCATCAGTTCTTTGGTGCTCAGCCTTCTTTACGGAAAATGGTAACCCACTCCAGGGTTCTTGCCACGAGAACCTCACAAATAGTATGAAAAGGGTAAAGTTATGTTACCTTTCTTCGAAACTGCCACACTGCCTGCCGAGGTGACTGGATCTACCTTCTTTCCACCAACAGTGATGAGCTTTTCCATTGTCCCCCTCACTGGTCAACAGTGGGCACTGCAGGACTGGTGGGTTTTAGCCATTCTAACAGCATGGCTAAAAAGCAGCCCTGCGGGTGAGGAGAGCTCTTAGGGAGGACCTGGATTTTCTCTGGTCCTGATGCTCTCAGACATGTCCCCTCTATACCTGTGGGGACGGACCCTCACTCGCCTGAAAGTCAACTGCACTGTGACCTTCACAGAAGGGGAGTGGTCCCACAGAGAGCACAGGTCTCGTTTCAGGCACAGGGTTCCAGACCCCCGGCCCACCAGAGAAGCTCTGTCTCACACACACCACAGTGGGCCGAGAGGCCCTCCCCGCCCCAAGGGCCCCTCCACGGTGCTCACAGGTCCTTCTGTCACCTCAAGGAAGAATACCGGAGTGAGTAGCATTGCCCTTCCCCAGGGGATCTTCCCAACCAGGGATCAAACCCAGGTCTACAAAACTGCAGGCAGATTCTTCACCAGCTGAGCCACAAGGGACGCCCAAGCATACTGGAGGGGGGAGCCTATCCCTTCTCCAGCAGACCTTCCAGTGCCGGGAGTGAGCCCTATATTGCAGGATGACTCTATACCACTGAGCTATGAGTGCAGTCGCTCGGTAATGGCTGACGCTTCACACGCCATGGGCTGCGGCGTGCCAGACTTCCCTGTCCGTCTCCAACTCCCGGAACTTGCAAAGCTTATGACCATCAGGCGGTGATGCCATCCAACCATGCATCCTCTGGCATCCCCTTTTCTTCCTGTCTTCCCTCTTTCCCAGCCTCAGGGTCTTTTCCAACGAGTCAGTTCTTCAAATCAAGTGGCCAAAGTATTGGAGCTTCAGCTTCAGCATCACTCCTTCCAATGAATATTCAGGACTGATTTCCTTTAGGATGGACTGGTTGGAACTCTTGCAGTCCAAGGGACTCTCAAAAGTCTTCTGCAAAACCACAGTTCAAAAGCATCAATACTTCAGCACTCAGCGCTCTAGATGGGCCAAATCTCATATCCATACATGACTACTGGAAAAACCGTAGCTTTACTAGGTGGAATTTGGCCAGCAACGGAGAGTCTCTGCTTTCTAATACGCTGTCTAGGTTGATCACAGTTTTTCTTCCAAGGAGCATGCTATCAGGGAAGCCTGAACTGATCTATCGGAGAAGCCCAAACAATGAGAAAGATCACAAGCTAATGAAACAAGGAGCCCAGGTGTGGGTGGTCCCAGATTTGGTGACGTCAGCAGTTCAGGTACCGAAGAGAATGAACAACCCTCCACATGGCACACCCACAGGTCAGCCCCTCCCCCAGGTGACCCACCTCATGTACCGACGTGATGACTGCATTCCCTGGTCACACGGGGACATGGTGCTGTGCCCAGAGTCCGAGCCCCCAAAAACTGAGAGGATAAGACGTCCACAGCAATGCAAAAGCATAAAAGGGGTTTTATTGCTACTCGAGCTAGGGCTCAGGCCTCATCCAGCACAGTGGAATCCGACAAGAGCCCCGAGCTCTGACTCATGGCTGCTTATATACAGGCGGTTCTTTGTCTCAGCAACAGGGTAGCTGGCATTAAATGATTGGCTGAGTGGTAGCACACGCGCGAATTTTGAACCTCGCATCCCATCCGGATTGGCTCAAGCTTGGCGCGGATGGGGACTCTCCTGATTGGTTCGGGGGTATAATTCCCGGAAGCATGACTCTGGTGTTATGTTTTAGGCCGAGTGTGGCTGGCTGCGCCTGTCATGGCCAGAGTCCGACCTAACGTTCCCCCTGTCTCTAGATCGTATAGAGGAATCTTCCTCTTTGTTTTGGGGCACAGCCGATAGTGCTGCCTGAGTACGAATAGCTGGACTGGATTACTATGTTCCCTTACAAAAGTCACAAGCCTGTTTAGGATGCATGGGCCAAAAGTGAGTATTAGTAAAAGCACCATCAGAGGCCCCGCCAGGGTGGAAATTAATGGTGTTAGCCATGGAGATTGTTGGAACCAAGATTCAAACCAGCCCCGCTGGGCCTCTCGCTCTCTCTTCCATTGGGCTAGTCCTTCTCTCACCTTGGCCATAGATTCTCTCACTACCCCCGTGTGGTCTGCGTAAAAACAACATGCTTCTCCCAGAGATGGGCAGAGCCACCCTTGGCGCAGGAAAATCGGATCCAACCCTCTTCGGTTTTGCAAGACTACCTCGGACAGGGAGTTCAGTGACTTCTCTAGGTGACTAATTGACTCTTCTAGGCGGGTGATATCTTCATCTATGGCTGCCCGTAATGAAGTGAATCCTTGGCCTTGGAGGGACAAGGCTGCTATTCCGGTTCCCGCCCCGGCAATCCCCCAGCTGAACAGGGTTGCTAATGTGATGGCCGTAATGGGCTCTCTCTTAACTCTGTTTCCTGCCCACTGATTTGTTATTTTTCCAGCCCCATAGCTATACATAACTTCTTCAGGGTGGTATAAGATTTGGGGCACGACAGCCACCAATATGCAAAATTCCCCATTTTGGTTAAAAACAGAGGCATGTAGACATGGAGTCAGTCCGGTATGAGAGCAGACCCACCAACCCCCTGTTTCTGGCACAATCCATTTCGTTGTATCTGACTCTGTGAGCTTGGCTGTTCCAGCACACAGGGGGGATTTTCAGGTGGAACTTTGCCTATACAGAGTCCTCTTGCGCAGACTTCTCTCATAGTGAGGCCTACCTTTCGGTCTCCCCAGCAGCATTGAGGTGGATCCATATTGGTGGTCGGGTTGTAAGAGGCATTGAAGCCTATTGCTTCATAGTAGGGAGGATATAGGTTATAACAGAGCCGACAGGATTTATTTGCTTCTGGGTTGCATTGGCTTACGGTTGTATAGGCTGCCTTAACTGACTTCCATAATGGGTCTGATTTCCCGAGGTTGGGGATGGGGACTGGGGGACCGAGGGGACTGGAGGAAGTAGAGTCCAGTGTAGCCAGACTCGGGGTCGGATCAATCTTTTCGACCGGGTTGGGACCTATACTATGCACCTGTGTTGGCTCTATGATCTGGCTGATAATTATAATCCCTCCGTGATAGTCAATAGCTCCATACGTTCTGGTTTGTATTCCCCAGGACAGGCTGGAAACCCAAGACCTCTCCCTGGCTGCTGTCTTTTGTTTTGTTTTTTTTTTTAACTTTTAAAATTTTTATTTTAACTTTAGTTTACTTTACATTACTGTATTGGTTTTGCCAAACATTGACACGAATTCACCACGAGTGTACAAGCGTTCCCAAACATGATTGAAACTTATCCTAACTTGTGCATAGTTACACCTCTCTTCACATTCAGATTCTGGCTGTCCAAGCTCTCTGGGTGTGGGCTTCGCGAATGAAAAGTTGAGGAGGTCTCGGTTACCTACCTCCCAACGCCAAGGCCCATCATTAGAGGTCACGCAACTCCACGACTTACAAAAATAGTCCTGTACACCCCCACAAGTTTTCCAGTTACTCCTCTGGTGGCCCAGACATGCCCAGAACCCCTGCATCCGGAGGAAACCCCTTGCCCAAGGTACACCCACCACCGGTTTTAGGTCAAAATATGTCTGGCCACCAGGTGTTCGGAGGATGTACTTCTGTGGTTGAGTTGAGCACCTCTCATGTTAGTCCGTTTTGAAGTTTCCAGGTGATTTTGCCTGGCTGGTGCGGGTTTCTATTGGTGGCTCCAGGGTCGAGGAGGATGGTTACCAACAGGAAGGTCAGGGTGAGTCGTCTGGATCTTGTCGATGGATGAGCTTCATCTTTAAAGGGTTGGAGGGATGTGGTGCCACCTTCCATTCTTTCTGGGCCCTTTTTTGTTCCTCCGGAGTGGCCCGGCGCACGTGGTTACAATGTACCCAAGGTCCAATGCCGTCGACCTTCAGAGCAGTAGGGATAGTAAGAAGAACAACATAAGGGCCCTTCCGTCTAGGTTCTAATACCTTGGATTTATGTCGCTTGACCCAAACCCAGTCCCCCACCCCAAAGTCATGCAATGGGATTGTCCCCTTGTTCTGGCCCTCATGGATTTCCTTGATCAAAGTCCAGATATGTGTATGCACCTTGCCTAAAGCCATTAAGGCATCTTGGAATTGCCCCAATGTAGGGGGTGGCTGTCTTTTTCCCTCAAATACAGGACATACTGGGGGGGTCCCCCAGAAACAATTTCAAAAGGGGTCAAATTTAACTTATGGGGGTACTACGTGCACCGAAGAGAGCAACCGGAAGGAGAGTCACCCAGTCCCCGCCAGTCTCTATTGCCAGTTTTGTCAAGGTTTCTTTTAGGGTCTGACTCATTCTTTCTACCTGCCCTGAGCTCTGGAGATTGAATTCACAATGTAGCTTCCATTTGGTCCCCAGAGCTAAGGCCAGTCCCTGAACAATTTGGCTCACAAAGGCAGGTCCATTATCAGAGCCTGTAGTTAGTGGCAGCCCGAACCTATGCACTATCTCTTCTAGGAGCTTTTTAGCTACCACTGTTGCTGTTTCCCTCTTAGTGGGGCATGCTTCCACCCACCCAGAGAAAGTATCAACCAGAACTAACCGATAACAGTGCCCATACTTGCCTGGCCTTACCTCCGTAAAATCTGTCTCCCAGTGTTGCCCTGGCCTCTCTCCTCGGCACCTTATCCCCGTATGCTCTCCATTTCCCGGCTTCATCATCTGGCACGCCT
The DNA here is from genome assembly GCA_006410935.1 of Redunca redunca. Lineage (NCBI taxonomy): Eukaryota > Metazoa > Chordata > Mammalia > Artiodactyla > Bovidae > Redunca > Redunca redunca. Next base: position 25,433 of record SJYQ01001484.1, read on the forward strand.
TGCAGGCCTGGACGATGTCTTGTATAGTCACCTTTCATCGGGGAAACCGCAAACGTGCTGTCTGTAGGAGTGCTAGAGTCTTTCTTTCTCCCGAATGGGTGGTTAGATGTAGGTGGGTGCAAAGGTGTGGACCCAAGTCAGCCGGAAGTAACAGGTTGTCATTTTGGTCTCAATACCATCCGTCTCCATCCTCTGGACGGTTGGTATTTTCTTGAATCCAATTCAGATCAGAAGAGGAATACTCGGGGGTCGGGGGCAAGGTTGCCATTCCCGGGTTGGGGCCGAAGGTTTGGTGTCCCTTCGCGCTCCTCTGGAAGAAATCTGAGGTACCTGAGCGGGCAAAGGCGGGTTTGCATAGGGGGGTGGGGCGAGATCGGCTTCCAGGTCAATTAGGTTAGGATGTAGTGAGGATTCCTGGAATACCGGTTTCACCCAGCCGCCGCACTCTTTGTCTTCTTCCTCTTTAGATGCCTCCACGACCAGTACCTGCAGGATTGACAGAGTGGGGGAAGGGGAGGTAAAGGGCTGAGGAACAAAAGGTTTCAGCCAGGCCGGCGGATTTTCCACCAAATCCTGCCAGACCAAAATATAGGGAGTTTGGTCTGGGTGCCCAGAAAGGCTGAGAGTGAGCACTTTCTCTCTAATCACTCGAATAATTGGCAGGCTGAAGGTTCCCTCTCGTGGCCAGCCGACATCAAAGGCAGGCCACTCGGCAGAACAAAAAGGCACCAATCTGCTTTTCTTCACCAACAACGATAGATTCTGTGCTCTAGACTTAAAATCAGAGAAGTGGTCAGTCATAAGGGACAAAGGAGTAGAAGCTGTTTGCCCCATGATTACAGAGAACACAGGAGACCAAATGAGCACACAAACAGCAGAGACAGAGCTGGCACTCTCACAGACACAAGAAACAGATAACAAATATACACCGGCCGAGGACACAGTACTAGGTCTTCCTGGGCCCCTCGAGGGTGTCTTACCGACAGGGCGTCCACAGAGCCAGCCTCCTCCCCAGAACAATGCTGGACCTCGGCCTTTCGCTGGACTTAACCAGAACTAACACCGTGTTCAGATATCTCTCCTCCTAGTGAGGAAACCCTTCTGCCAGGAGAGTGTTACTCTTCCCAGTTTACAGGGATCCCGGACAAGCCCCCAAATGTTATGCCCAGAGTCCGAGTCCCCAGAAACTGAGAGAATAAGACGTCCACAGCAATGCAAAAGCACAAAAGGGGTTTTATTGCTAGCTCGAGCTATGGCTCAGGTCTCATCCAGCACAGTGGAATCCGACAAGAGCCCCGAGCTCTGAGTCACAGCTGCTTGTATACAGGCGGTTCTTCATCTCAGCAACAGGGTAGCTGGCATTAAATGATTGGCTGAGTGGTACGCACACGCGCGAATTTTGAACCTCGCATCCCATCTGGATTGGCTCAAGCTTGGCGCGGATGGGGACTCTCCTGATTGGTTCGGGGGTATAATTCCCGGAAGCGTGACTCAGGTTTTATTTCCCAAGCCTAGTGTGGCTCGCTGAGCCTGTCGTGGCCAGAGTCTGGACCTAACAGTGGAGAGGGGCTGGGAGAAGGGGAACGGCTCCTCTGAAATTACCTCAGGAACCAGGAATCCCCGTGAGGCGCTTTGTCCTGCCTTCTGACTAGAACTGGGTCACCGTGGTGCTTTCTGAATTCCAGCCTCTTGGAAGAGCTTTGGAATCGGAGCCTAAAATAGTGCCCTGCTGTGTCCTTCATCCCTGTCTCTCTGTGTTAGTCAAGTGTGCCCAGGCTCCTCTGACTCTTAGTGACATTCGATTTCTCCTTCGACTCACAGGTCAAAGACAACCTCAGCTGGTACCTGCTGGTTCCTGCATCAAAAGGTGGTGTGTGGGGGAACTGTCATTTCCATCGTTACAGCAAGGAAATTCTAACTGCCAAAAGTTTCCCTGGACCTAACAGAGTCCTAAGAGTGCAGGGGAATCTCTCAGCACAAAACCAGAGAGGTGGGCAATCCACAGTCCAGGTGAGACCTGCCCATGGATGCGAAGCTTCAGGAGGAGCACCTTCAGGGTAATTACTACCCATTCCTGCAGGACCAGCAATAACCACTGTGAGGATGCGAGATCCTTGGGCCACACCCCATGGCTTGTGGGACGTAACTCCAGAAACATCCAGGTCTTCAAGGTGAGTGTTCATATTTATCCCTCAGGACACCTGACAGATGACGGGGAGGCCAATGCTGAGAAATGTTAACACCTACCCAGGACATTCATCAGGCAGATGATCCATGGACGAGCTCTTTCCCAGCCCCTCCTGGGAGGTGAACAGAAACTCTTGTCTACTGCAGACCTACGGAGGGAGCAGATTTCACGGCTAAGAGAGGGGACTGGACCAGTGCACTGCAGCCCAGGAGGAAGGAGAAGGAGGATGTGCCAATACTGGAGACCCTGGCGATGCTCACAGCCCAGACTCAGCTCCCCTGACTCCTGGGTGTTCAGCCTCGGCAATGCAGGAAGCCCCTACCCACACGTGACCCCCAGGGACCTGTCAGAGCTACGATGTGCAGCCTCTTTGAGGAGGGGAGCGAGTGTGCAGAGACCACAGCCAGGGGGCAGGGCGCTGAGGCTCTGGTACCCACGGCTGGAGACCAGGCTTGGAGGCCCTCACTGCTGGCCTCAGACCTGCTCTCTCCTGCCTGACTGGCTTGGCCAGAATCCCTCCCCTGCTGTTGGGTATCTGA
>SJYQ01001484.1:29535-45113 GCA_006410935.1 Redunca redunca
TGTGTGTGTGTGTGTGACTGGCGTGTGTATGTGTGTCTGTATGTGTGTCTGGGTGACAGGCATGTGTGTGTGACAGGTGTGTGTGTGTGACAGGTGTGTGTGTGTGACAGGTGTGTGTATGTCTGTGTGTGTGTGACAGGCGTGTGTGTGTGTGTGTGTGTGACAGGCTGTGTGTGTGTCTGTGTGTGTGTGTAACAGGTGTGTGTGTGTGACAGGTGTGTGTGTGTGACAGGTGTGTGTGTGTGTGACAGGCGTGTGTGTGTGTGTGTGTGTGTGTCTGTGAACACCCAGTGGTGGCTGACACTGGGAATCACACTGCTTACAGGTGAAGGTGTCTCTGTGGCACTAAAGGCTGGTTCATGATGGGGCCTGTGTCCTGTGGGGCACGTCCCTATTGGAAGAGCTCTGTGTGCACAGGGGTCAGGGACCTGGCAGGCACACACGTCCTCAAACAGGGATGAGGACACAGACACACACCCACTGAGCGTGGCCACGGGTCATAAGATGACTCCTTCCTGATATCGCCCATGTACTGAGAGTAAAGTTCTCAGCCTCTAGAACATGCAGCTGACCTGAGGTGTCCAAGGTTAAAGGCAGTTATTCTGAGCCCTGAGAACATCACCCACAGCAACACCGGCTCTGCCCAGCAGTCCTGGGAGCACAGCCCTCACCAGGGACTGGAGCTGGAGAGCCCTCCTCCTGGTAGCCTTGGCTCCAGGTCGGGGTCCTCCCGGTTCTGGGGTGAAGGAAGGGACAGGGTCCAGTCGAGGGGGTTCGTGCACTTCTGTGCCCTGTCCACAGGTGTGCACTCCCAGGTGCAGCTGGTGCAGTTGGGGCTGAGCCGAGGAAGCCTGGGCATCAGCGAAGGTGTCCTACAAGGCTTCTGGATACACCCTCACCACCTACTGCGTGCACTGGGTTCAACAGGCCCCGCAACAAGGGCTTGAACGGATGGACAGATTGACAGCAAAGATGGTGGAACAGAGTATGCACAGAAGTGCCAGGGCAGAGTCACGTTGGCTGCAGACACGTCCACCGGCACCGCCTACATGGAGCTGAGCAGTCTGAGGTCTGAGGACACGGCTGTTTATTACTGTGTGAGACACACCGTGGGAAAACCCACCTCCCGAGGGTGTCAGAAACCCTGAGGGGCAGTGCGGCTGTGCTGGGAGAGGAGAGAGAGAAATGATGGTTTTCCTGACGTCTCGTCACCAAGAGTGGGAATCTAAGAGATCAGATCATGCTCTCCTGGGACACTGGTGTTTTTGAGCAAGATCTCAAGATAACAAATATATGACAGAAAGATTCGAGGTAAAGATTTCCCTCCAAAGCATTCTAGATTTATTCCTTTCTTAGCAGGGGTATTGAGAGCCTCATTGTTCTTGGGAATGTTAGGTGAGGCATTATCTGGGAATGTTTGGTTGATGTGAAGGACGGGATTCTTGTTCTGTAGAGTGTCCTGGCAAGTCCTCTGGCTCATTCTTCAGTTTTCAAAGTGGCATCGTCCTTGGGGGATCCCAGGGGGGAATTTCTATTTCCCAGTCTCTGCCAGCAACCCACATGTGGCGTCTGGTCAGACAGCCATGAGCAGGGCTACAGAGTCGGGGTCGAGGGGCGCACAGGTCCCCCAGTCTGTGGCAGAACATGGTTCCTCCCAGGGACCACGGCCTGCAGTGCGCTGTCCCCAGGGGCAGTGCTTGTGGTCACCAAGGAAGAGGGAGTCATCCGGGAGACACTGGCTGGTGTGACACCCACGTCCTAGCCTGAACTTCTCTGCTGGTCATTGTGTCAACGTCCCACACGTGTGCGGCTCAAATTGACACACACACATTCCCTTGCAGTCCACAGTTCAGAGTGTGATACCAGTTTCACTGGATTGGAATCCAGATGCGGCAAACCACAGTCCCAAGGCTCTCAGGGTCTGAATGCATCTGTGCCCCCAGAGTTCAGGTTTGGAATTGCTGTGCACCCCGGATAATGAGGTTAGAATCGGGGTCTTTGGCAGATGCTTAGTTCATGACAGGAGAGTCCTCATGATTCGGCTAGGAGTCTCTCTAAGAATCCCCAGAGAACATACTTGTCCCCGTCCACCAGGTAAGGACCCAGCAGGAAGGTGCCAGATGTGAGCCCCGAAGGGGGCCTCACCAGAAGGCAGCCTCGCTGGTGTCCTGACCTGGGGCTTCCAGCCTCTAGGAGTGCGGGAGATAAAGGCTTGCTTACGGACCACCCCGCCTGAGCGCCTGTTGTGCACTCTGAAAGGATAAAGTCAGGGACAATCTGCTTCTTTGCTGTGTCCAGTGTAGGGCTTCACCTCCCGCATCCCTGGCTCTTAGCCACTTCCTTCATCTGCACAGCCCAGCAAAGCACCTTCCATCAGCGGTCACTTCCCCCAGGGTTATGCCCTTGGCCTCCCCCTGATGAACACATGTCTGGTTTCAGCTGGAGCCACATGATAATCCAGGAAAATCAGACCTCTAAGTTAGGCACATTCTCCAAAGTCCCTTATGCCATTTGAGATGACATTCAGAGACTCAGTGAATGATTCAGACAAACACAGTCCACCTTCAGCCCTGCAAACACATCCTTCCCACAGGCCCAGTCCACTTAGCAAATGCCAGAAAACCTCCAATGTGTCAACCTAAGAATTGACACTAAATCATAAGGTCAATTATAATAAAGATTATAGAGCAAAGTTGGCCTAAATACCATCAACCCCAGGTCCCACATCTAGTCCTCTGACTCAGCTATGCGTAAGGATTTGTGTTCTAAAATACAACACTAAGGCAGGCATATCTCAGCTACAAGGAGCTTCATTCCGTGAAAAGGATGAATGTGAGTCAGAAAGGACCCTGGTCCCAGGTGCACCCGTGTCCAGGGCTACAACTGTGTCTGACTCTTTGCGACCATGTGGACTATAGCCTGCCAAGCTCCTCTGTCCATGGGGTTCTCCAGGCCAAGAATACTGGAGCGGGTCGGTATTTCCTCCTCCAGGGGATCTTCCCGACCCAGGGTCTCAACCCAATTCTCCTGCATTTCTTTCATTGCAAGCAGACTCTTCACTGCTGAGCCACCAGGGAGGCCCCACTGGCCCGACAGTGTTTAAATCCATCCGAGCAAACCCTGCTAAGTCCAAGATCTGGGAATAATCTTCTCTGGCTCCTCTTGCAGCCTATGGGCCTGGTGATCTGCCCCCTTACTTCCCATTCCTTTTTGTGGGAGGCAGTGCATATTTCAAGCTGAGCACTTTCACCAGCCTATTTCCTGCTCTGGGATCTTGAACCATCACCGTGACCCTCAAGTAAAAGACAACTGAAGATGGTGCATGATCCTCTCTATTCGTTGTTGAATCTGATCTGCTAATAGGATTTGAGAAGTTTTGCATTAAATTCATCAAAGGTATGTTTATAAAGGTCCCTAGAGAAGCTTTCTGTTCCAAGACTGTTGCTCCTCGAAGGTTTTAAAATCACTACCATAAAATCCAATTTGCACACACATGGTCAGTCTCGTCATGTCGTCTGCTCCATCTGATTCAGTCCTGCAGCATTTACCGTTCAGGGATTTGTCCATTTCGTCTAGATTGTCAATTTGTTGCCATACAACCGTTTGTAATAATCTGATATAATTTTCTGTATCTCCGTGGTATTAGCTTTATGTCTTTTCTAGTTTTTATTTTATTCCAGGAAATTGTTTCTCCTCCTTTGGAGACTGGCTAAAGATTTATGGTTTTGCTTGTCTTTGTAAAATGGCAACGACAACAACGACAGCCAGCTGATGGTTTCACGGTCGGTTTGGCTGTTCTGTGTCTGTGTGTGTGTTCACCTCCACATTATTAATTTCTGTGCTTTTTTGTTTTTTCCTTCCTTCCACTGTATCTGGGCTTTTCGGGTGCTTGTTTTCTAATTTCTGCTGTTAGTAAGTTCGATTGTTCCTTCCAGTTTCATAAAGAAGGCCTGTGTCACTGCCAGCTTTCGTTTCAGAACTACTGGGCAGGCACAGAGCTTAGAGATGAGAGTGTGTTAGTCACTTGGTCATGTCCGACACCTTGTTGCCCATGGACGGTAGCCCGCCAGTCTTCCTTGTCCTTTCTAGGCAAGAATACTGGAGGGGGTGGCTGTTACCTACTCCAGGGAACCATTCACACCCGGGGATTCAACCCAGGTCTCCTACATTGCAAGTGGATTCTTTGCCACAAGAGGCAAAAATCTCATTACCTACAGAACACTGTAGATATAAAACCCTAAGGACTCCACACAAGCTACTAGACCACACTCATCCAGAGAGCACTGAACTCAACAGGTCGGAGTGGGTGCCAGCATCTGACTGCTCATGGCTTAGGAGTTGGTGGGGATTCTCTGGATCCCACTTCCAGTGCCATAAACTAAACCCCACATAAACCAGCTGGCCGTGGATCTGGGGATGTGGTCTGCAGCCTTCCAACCCGTGAGATGAGAAGTATATTTGGGTTTTACAGGTGGTCCAGTGGGATCACAAGATCACAGAAAGTGGGGGAGAGGGAAAGCCTGTTTTCGATGCCCCACAAGCCTCCACTGGGCTAGACGAGGGACGAAGGTGTTGAGCCGAGGGAGGAGGGCACATCTGGAAGCCCAGTGACCTGGACGCCAGAGGCCCCAGCTCCAGGGCCGTTCCCTGGAGGCTTGGCCATGTTGCAGAGCGTTGGGGAAAAGGGACCCCACAAACTCTGAGGCAGAGTGAGGTGGGGCCTCTGCCCAGAGCGCTTTCAGATGTGAGGAAACTGGAATTGGCGCAGGAGACGTGCTGGTGCAGAACTGCTGTGGCCAAAGCCAGACCGGGAAGGGCTCCTCATAGACAGTAGGTTCTGACTCAGCCCGTGTACAGGTGAGCTCCCCGTGCCCAGGAAGAGCTGACCTGCGCCAGACCCAAAGCGGTGACGTCTCAGGGCAGGAGAAGCCCAGGGTCACAGGGACAGGGCGTCTGTCAGAGCGGGGCCACACGCTGGTCTTTTCTGCTCCAGGAGAGATAACGCCACTGACGGCACTGATGACAGCACTCACCTCCCGGGACCCGCTGTGAACCCACTCACGCCGTGACGGCGTCACCCAGTCTGCATCCGCACACCCAGAAAGGCAGGCGTGAGGCCACTGCCTCAGGCCACAGGGAGACGGGGAGCGGAGCACTGAGGGCCTCCAGGAGCTGCCTTCCTCACTCCTCACTCGGCTTGGGGTCCCCAGTGTCCACCCTCAGGGAGGAGAGGCTGAGCTTCACGAGTTCCTGCAGACACTCAGTTCTGCACAGGAAAATGCAGGCCACCGGGCAAGTCAGCCATGCTGGGAAGACGAGCATCTCAGCAGAAATACCTACTTGGTCCACAAAATTGATACTGTGTTTAATTACTATGAACAAACCACCTCTAGAGTGATTCTTGAGGTAATTTAAGCTATTCAAGATGAACAAATAGTCTAGAAAGCAAAGGAAAAACTAAATGCTTTGGGAATTCTGATAGACATTAAATTTTACTCAACCCCATTTGAATCCATGTGACTATTACATGTATATTTTTCTCCCATGTTTGCATAGGGTAAGTAAACATCAGCTCATCAGAAAAGAAAAAATAAATAAATAAAATAAGTGTTTGTGTCTAACAAATGGCTGGTACCTGAATGTGATGGGCATTTTTTGAGTAAAGGCAAACACGTTCATGAGATTAAAGTCTCTAGCCCAAGTCTGCCATTGTTCTCTGAAAGCATATTTTTCCTGACCAGCCCTCTGACATCATTTCATCCCTCAACAGTCTTCTTGTCGTGGGGAGGGGGACCCCAGGAGGGGCTGAGTTCTCTGAGGCCACAGTCAGCAGCCCCTCTCAGGGGAGCCACATAGGCAGGACCTCTATTCACTGCTTTCTGCTTTTTATACAGAGGTTCCTCCCATATGCAAATATCCACTCAGGTCACAGGGGAGAAACAGAGCACCAGCTCCCTTAAATTCAGGCTGCTCCTCAGGCTTGAAGAGATTCCAGGAGTGGTGACTCTCATCTGCCCAAAGATGAACCCACTGTGGACCCTCCTCTTTGTGCTGTCAGTCCCCAGGGGTGAGTGTCTCTGGATCAGACATGGGCAGGTGGGGAAGCTGCATCTGAGCCCATGGGTCACCGTGCTTCTCTCTGTCCACAGGGGTCCTGTCCCAGGTGAAGCTGCAGGAGTCGGGACCCAGCCTGGTGAAGCCCTCACAGACCCTCTCCCTCACCTGCACGGCCACTGAATTCTCAATAAAAGGCAATGATGTAGGCTGCATCCGCCAGGCTCCATGGAAGGCGCTGGAGTGGGTTGGCATCATATATAGTGGTGGAAGTGCATACTACAACCCAGCCCTGAAATCCCGGCTCAGCATCACCAGCGACACCTCCAAGAATCAAGTCTATCTGGCACTGAGCGGCATGACAGCTGAGGACACGGCCGTGTACTACTGTGCAAGAGACACAGTGAGGGGAAGTCAGTGTGAGCCTAGACAAAAACCTCCCTGCACAGGGGCCCGTGACCACCAGGGGGCGCGCAGGACTCAGGACAGATCTGCGCCCGAGCAGGTGCAGAAGAAGCCTTGGGCGATGGGGGGCCTGGGGGGACTCTCCTAGAGATTCTCTTTCCTGCTCCTGCCCAGGAGCTGCACCATAGACCCTCTTCTGCGTCCTGGTATTTCATTTTTGTGGTTTAAGTCACTCTCAGACAACTGTGTGTGTATATATATTTTAATTTTTCTTTGAAGCAAAGATAGCTTTATGCAAACACACACACAGTATTCAACTGCTGAAATTTTTTCTCCTATATTTTTTTCCTAAGGAACTCAGCAAAACACTGGACTCTCGTTAAATTCAAAACAGTTAACTATCCTGAAGAAACATGTGATATAAAACATTATACGCTTAGTTTTGTTTTTGTACATGAGGAAGGAAGAGACCCAACCCCCTTCTTCCCGTGAAACTGCACACTTAGAATCTGGAGCGAGCAGTGTCAAGGCTCTGGTGTCGGGGGTCCCGAGTGCTGCATATGCGATGATTCTCATCATTCACAGGTTCTGCACTGCAAACTCACCGACAGGCTCGCTTTCATTAGCGTCTTAACATGAACACTGTTCCCTCGTGTCCTTATATAGACATTGACAGTATGGCCAGTTCACTGAGTCACTCAACACACACACATGCCAGGTGAGGGCAACCAGGTGATGCCATCTCGCCTCAATGTCTCTGAAGTCCACACCCATTCGGAGCTTATGTCTGGATCATTCACAAAGGGAAATACCGAGGTCCTCAGGTGGATTTGTCTGTGGGGTGAACGTGGAGCCCACCACCCTCTGTCCTCTCCCATCACAGTGCCGTCACTGGCACAGGGACAGGAAGCAGGAGCTGTGCTGGGCTCAGCCCTGAGGAAAGAGCCAAGGACTGAGAGGGCCAGGGGCTGAGCTGAGATCGGCAAGGGGCAAGGGTTGGGCCGTCAGGACCAAGACTCTGGCCTCAGAAAGGGGGACCTGCCCTGGGATCTGGTTCCAAGCCTCTGATAGACACACTGCTTTCCCACCCTTGCTCTCCAACCATGTAAATTCAGGAGGTGCCCATGGGGATCCTGGGGTGACCAGGGTGAGTGTGACCACAGCCTCTCTGGACTCACAGGAAGAGAGCTCCTCAGCGCACGTTCCTCTTCAAGATCCAGGGTAAAATCCACCCCTGGGCTGTGGGAGCTCAGCCCTCTCTGCTCACACAGGATGGAGGTCTCAGTGAAGGCAGGGCTGCTGTGTAGAAGGTGGGGCTGTGGGGTCTTCTCCTCTGCCTGGTGGCAGTTCCCCACGGGGAAGGCCTCGGGGGTCAGACACTCCTCTGTGGGGTAGTTGTCATGGCAGGTGACTGGCTGGGTTTGATCTCCTTGTCCCCGGGTGTCCTGTCCCAGGGGAAGGTGCAGGAGCTCGGCCCTGACCTGCTGAAGCCCTCACAGACCGCCTCCCTCACACGTGCTGTCTCTGGTTACTCCATCAGGTGGTTATGGTGGGAGCTGGTCCACCAGGCCCCAGGGAAGGGGCTAGAGTGGATGGGAAGCACGTATTATAGCAGTGACACCCTACAGCCCCTCCATCAAGAGCCACACCTCCACCTCCAGGGACACGTCCAAGAACCAGTTCTCCCTGCAGCTGAGCTCGGTGACCACTGAGGACACACCTGTGTATCACTGTGCAAGAGACTCAGTGAGGGGACGTCATGTGAGCCCAGATGCAAGCCACCCTCCGGGGGGCCCACGACCACCAGGGGGCTTGTGGGACACACGGGCACAGGGCTGAGCCAGGAGCAGGTGCCTCGAGGCTGGAGGGGATTCCTGGGAGACCCAGTGCACTCCTCTTCCTGCCGAGGACGCCACCAGAGACCCTCCTCTGTGTCCTAACTTCTCACTGCTGGCCTTTATGTCATGCTCGGCATTCTGTGGGAATATGCATATGTTTTGCATATTTAATTTTCTGTTGAAGTAGGATGGATTTTATACATACACATTTAATACTCAAGATTTAAGGATATTTTGGGGGTTTACTTTTCTTCTCCTCAAAGGATCTCAGCATACCCAAAGGCCCATCACCATTTTTCTGATGAGTCTGAATCTTGAAATTTATGAATGTTCTGAGAAGACAGGAGAGTTTCAGTTGCTGCCATTTTTGTTCTTTCTGTACATGTGGAAGGAAGAGACTCACTCTCCTTCCTTCAGTGAAACGGCAAAAACAGGTAGAATTCTGCAGTGTCCAGTGTTATAGGTGCCAGTGCAGAGAGCCCCAATAGTGCATATTCAAACATCCTCGTTACTCAGACTCCGCATTTGCAAGTTCACCTACTTGTCAGCTGTTACTAGCATCATGAGACATACACCATCATTTCACGGCCATTAATGGGCATTTGCGGTGTGGACTGTCTTAAATCATCCAACACACGCATATTTCTACTTGAGGGCGGTCAAGTCCATTCCCTCCTGCTTCATCCAGTTGTGTAAATCCGTCTCCTTCACGCTCACTTCACTGACATATTTTCACATCTCAGTGCTCCTTAGCTGACATTTCCTCTTTTAAATGACCCCGTGTGCAGTCCTCAAGCACAGGCGAGTGTCTTTAAGCACCCACTGCTGCAAGCTAACTTTCAATAGAAAGTATCTTTCTCAGAAAGTTTCATTCAGGCAAGAATCGTACTTCTGGGCATGTGACCTTACACTGATGTCTCAAATATAAATATTCTTTTTTATAATGGGATTCAGATCTCAATTTTTGTTATTGGAGGTAGCCTTGGAAACTTGGTTCAGTTCCAAATACAGATGGTTAAATGGAGATTTATGGACAAGAAGGAGATTGACTGGACAGAAAATGACCATGAGGAGACTTCCAGTTCAGGGGGTCCTGGCTAGACTCTCTCCCAAGGATTCTTGGTTAATAGACATCAGGGTGGTCAGAAGCACCTGGGAGACAGCAGGTTTAGTGCATGACTGGAATGGGTGGATTTAACTCGGATGACCATCATATCCACTACTGCGGGCAAGAATCCCTGAGAAGAAATGGAGTAGCCATCATGGTCAGCAAAAGAGTCTGAAATGCAGTACTGGGATGCAGTGTCAAAAACGACAGAATGGTCCCTGTTCGTTTCCAAGGCAAACCATTCAATATCATGGTAATCCAAGTCTATGCCCCGACCAGTAATGCTGAAGAAGCTAAAGTTGAACGGTTCTGTGAAGACCTACAGGACTTTCTAGAACTAACACCCCAAAAAAGATGTCTTTTTCATTACAGGGGCATGGAATGCAAAAGTAGGAAGTCAAGAAACACCTGGAGTAACAGGCANTGCCAACAAAGGTCCACCTAGTCAAAGCTATGGTTTTTCAAGTGGTCATGTATGGATGTGAGAGTTGGATTGTCAAGAAAGCTGAGCACCAAAGAATTGATGCTTTTGAACTGTGGTGTTGGTGAAGACTCTTGAGAGTCCTTTGGACTGCAAGGAGATCCAACCAGTCCATCCTAAAGGAAATCAGTCCTGAATATTCATTGTGAGGACTGATGCTGAAGCTGAAACTTCAATACCTTGGCCACCTGATGTGAAGAACTGACTCACTGGAAAAGACCAATGCTGGGAAACATTGAAGGCAGGAGGAGAAGGGGACGACAGAGGATGAGATGGTTGGATGGCATCACCAACATGAATTTGAGTAAGCTTTAGGAGTTGGTGATGGACAGGGAAGCCTGGTGTGCTGCAATCCATGGGGTCACAAAGAGTTGGACATGACTGAGCAACTGAAATCAAAACCAAATATTTTGATTGTTTCCAGAACCACAGGCTGGATTCACATCTCTCAAGGTGTTATAGGTGACAATTTGACCAAATGTTTTGTGTGGTATAACACATCCCTGGTTTTTGGCATGAAATGATTCTTTCTGGCCACTTTTAAATTAGTGCCACCCTTTTAGGCACCAGCATCTAGACAGCACAGGTGATGGTGGTTTAGTCTGACTCTTGCCACCCCTTGGGCTGTGGTCTGCCAGGTTCCTCTGCCCATGGGAGTCTCCAGGGAATACTGGAGTGGGTTGCCATTTCCTCCTCTAGGGGATCTTCCCGACCCAGGGATTGAACCCGGGTCTCCTGTACTGCAGGCAGATTCTTTACTGACTGAGCTACTAGGGAAGTCGAGTAGGATACAGACATCCTATCCTAGACAGCATAGGATACAAATTTTCCTGGGTATTAGAGAGACCCCAGTGATTTATCTAGAATTTACCCATTTCTCATGTCACTGTCTAAAGGTGAGCAGTCTAGGGTTGGTATGGCAGCTCTGCTTTAACAGGTTGTCCAGAGATTTCTCTGGTGGTCCAGCGGCTGAGACTCTGCCTGCCATTGCAGGTGACATGGGTTTGATCCCTGGTCCGGGAAAATCCCACATGCTTGGAGCAACTAAGCCTGTGGGGCATAGCTACTGAAGCCAGTGCACCGCAACAGAGAGTAACCCCCACTCTGCAGCTAGAGAAAGTCTTTAAGCAGCAACAAAGTCCCAGCACAGTCAGAAAATAAAGAGGTTGTCTAGAGATCCAGACTCTTTGTAGCTCTATTCTGCCTCAGGTGTTGCCCCCGCCCCAGACCATTTTTCATGCCATGCTGCTCCTGCTGCTAAGTCACTTTAGTCGTGTCCAACTCTGTGCAACCCCATAGACTGCAGCCCACCAGGCTCCCCTGTCCCTGGGATTCTCCAGGCAAGAACACTGGAGTGGGTTGCCATTTCCTTCTCCAATGCATGAAAGTGAAAAGTGAAAAGGAAGTCACTCAGTTGTGTCCAACCCTTAGCATGGACTGCAGCCCACCAGGCTCCTCCATCCGTGGGATTTTCCAGGCGGGAGTACATGCCATAGGATGGAGTGAATGTGTCATCTTCCCCAACCCCCACTCCCCTTTAAAATGGGTTTGATCCTTGGCTGTGGAACTAAGATCTCACATACTGTGTGGCACAGCCAAAAAAAAAGCATTCCCTGAAAATGGCCTACCTATCTTTCTTTGCACATCTCATTGGCCATAAGCTGGTCATGTAATGACACAGAACTGAAAGGAGGCTGAAGATGCAGCCTACAGAGAGAGCTGGTGATGGTGGACAACATAATCAATTAATCCCCACCAATTCAGGTCAGAGCCTTGATTACCACTCCAGCCCTGCAGTCTCCTGTAACTACCATGATTATCTTGCTTTTGTCAGTTGAGTGCCTGAAATCAACTGCTTCCACTCTGTAGCTTTCCTTTTCCATTAAAATCAAGGATCCTGTTTCAGCTGCATCTAAATGTATCATTGGTTTATGGAAATTGGTCGTGAAATTGCTTTTTGGAGATGCTGGTAATCTACTCACCAATGCCTTTTGATCTTCTGGGGATAAGACAGGTGTATGGGTAGGTCATACATGATACATCCTCTACAACATTTCTATATCACTAAGTTTTCAAATTCTTTTCCCCATCATTCCATAGAATTTCATCTTGCACGAAGCACTGTTGAATCCAGATTAAGTCAATAACTGACAGGGCCATTAGGACCACTTACAGTGACTGGAGCTGGGACACTGACTCCTGATTTCTGGTGAGCATACTCCCGATTAAGTAATGATGTGAAATTACATGGTCCCAGAATGCAGCGCCTTTCCCTCTTAGGAATGAAGGACTTTCTTCCTCAGCAGCTGGGAGAGTTGCTGGCAGTGGGCCCCAGCTGGCAACCCCCTCAGGGCTGAAGAAAACATCACTGCCCTGGGTCATGCCCCTTTCTGGAGCAGCCACAGCCAGGGTTAGTCCAAGTTGGACACTTGGCCCCAACTTTTGTGCAATTCTAAATGGCCATCGCAGTTCCAAAGCCTGCAGTGGGGCTGGCTGAAGCCTCTGCTGGGGGTGCGCCCAGCTCAACCTCTCTGCCCACCTCTGCTTCTGTCTCTTCTATTCCACAGACGTAGTCCCCAGTGAAAGTCACTCAGTCATGTCCCAACTCTTAATGGACTGTAGCCCACCAGGCTCCTCTGTCCATGGGATTCTCTAGGCAAGAATACTAGAGTGGGTAATATTTCTTTCTCCAGGGGAATCTTCCAGACTCAGGGGTTGAACCTGGGTCTCCCGCACTGCAGGCAGATTCTTTACTGTCTGAGCCACCAGGGTCTCTGGAGCACTCCCTAATTAAAGCTCTGCGTGCTAATAATCCCCATCTGAGTCTGAACTTATTTTGATGAAGATTTAACTTCTTTTGATGAAGATTGGACTTTCCAGGTGGCACCAGTGGTAAAGACTCTTGTCTGCCAATGTAGGAGATTCAAGAGATGTGGGTTCAATCCCTGGGTCGGGAAGATCCTTGAAACAGGAAATGGCAACCCACTTCAGTATTCTTGCCTGGGAAATCCCATGGACAGAGGAGCCTGGAGGGCTACAGTCCAGAGAGTCGCAAAGACTTGGACACAACTGAAGCTACTTAGCACGCATGCAGGCCACATCCAATTAATTACCCAATCGTTTAGATTCTGTCTCCTAGGGACTTCATGAGTTCACCTCTCGTTTTTACTGCCACTACCCTAATTTAAGCCTTCATTAACTTCTCACTGAGCAATTTCCATAGTTTAACTGGTATATCCATCAGCTATTGAAGCAATAATTCTTAAAGCAAACCACCCAAGACTCAGTGGCTCACAACCAGCATTTACTCCTTACTCATGCACCTACACAGAGAAGACAATGGCGCCCCGCTCCAGTACTCCTGCCTGGAAAATCCCATGGGCAGAGGAGCCTGGTGGGCTGCAGTCCATGGGGTCGCTAAGAGTCGGACACAACTGAGCGACTTCCCTTTCACTTTTCACTTTCATGCATTGGAGAAGGACATGGCAACCCACTCCAGTGTTCTTGCCTGGAGAATCCCAGGGACGGGGGAGCCTGGTGGGCTGCCGTCTCTGGGGTCGCACAGAGTCGGACACGACCGAAGTGACTTAGCAGCAGCAGCAGCAGCAGCAGCACCTACACATCGACTGTGGTTCAGTGATCTGGGATAGGCTTGAGTGGACTTGCTTCAGCGGGAGGTTAGGTTTAGGTCTGTTTCACGGGTCTGTCATCCTTCTGGCAATATAGATTACTAGAGGAATGCAGAGGTAGGCTCTCCCCACGGTGCGGGCAGGAGCACCGGGGGTTAGCTCAACCACACAAGTATTTCAAAACTCTGCTTGTCCCATGTCTACTAGCTTCCCATTGGCCAAATCAGATCCAAGGTCAAAGAGTGTAGTGCCCCCACCATGCCATGGGAAAGGCATGCACGTGTAATGCTATTACATAGCCAGTAATTAAATCACAATATTAAGTCACAGCTGGTTTCCCTGCCACCAATCTTGTCCCGTTCAGATTCATCTTCCAAATTACTTCCAGAAGTAACTATCCAAAATGTCAATCTGACTTTGTAATCTCCCTGCTTAAAACCCTTGTTTTTATATTTTCTTATAAAATATAATACACACTTTTCTGTTCAAGGATATACTAATAGGTTCTTAATAATTTGGCTGCTGGCTGCCTCCGTTAGTTTCACCTCTTGCCACCTTCACATCACCATCTACTCCCCGACTTGATTTTTAAGGTCCAGAAATGTAAAGCCACCAAGGTTTTGTCTTCATACCTGTGCATACATTGTTTTTTCATGCCTCCCTGCCTCCTTTCAGCAGGCTAATTCCTACTCTGCCTCAACTAAGCATCACTTCCTTTAGGTTGCTCTCTGCAATGCTCTTCTCTAGATTTTGTTGCAGAGCTCCAGTTATGAGCTGAATGTTTGTGTTCCTCTAAAACTCATAACATTGAAATGCAATCCCCAGTGTGATGATGTTTGGAGGTGGGGCACTGGGAGGAAGATAGGTCATGAGGGTAGAGACACCACGAATGGGCCTGGTACTCTTACAAGGTAGCGAAGGGACTAGAGCTTTCTCCACCGTGGGAGGAGGCAGCAAGGAGGTGCTGTCTGCAGTGTGGAAGCGGGCCCTCATCAGAACCCAACCGTGCTAGCACTTTGATCTCAGGCTTCCAGCCTCCAGACTGTGAGAAATAAGTATTTGTTTTTTAAGCCACCCAGTTTGTGGTTCTTCATGATAGCAGCCTAAAACAGCATCATGGTGACATCCCAGAAGTATTTGTTTTCCTTGTCATTTTCTCCCATGAGTTCTTTGGATCTTCATGCTGGTGTGGCGTCTGGTGTCTGGTTCACAGGAGGTGTTTGGTAAAGATTGATCTGAACTGAACTGCCCCACACCTATTTTCTTTTTTGGCCACACTGTGTGGCTTGTGGGAGCTTATTTTCCTGACCAGGGATTGAAACTGTGTCCCCTACAGTGGAAGCATGGAGTCTTCTTTATGTCTTTATTTTTTAAAGTTTTATTCCATATACAAAAGTTAAGATTTTTCTTCTTTTATAGTAGGTCTTGCAACTGTTGATCTGAAACAGAAGAGTAATCCAACATTTCATAATTTTCAAGCTGTCCTCTCCGCTGATGTGTTGCGTTTCATTTCGCTAGCCAATTTTTTTACAATTTTTATTAAATTTTTAAATGAAACACTTTTAATGATAAAAGGTACAATTCAGAGATAGATGTCGTAAACCATTAGACACCGAAGAAACAAAGATACATAAAGCAAAAATAAAAACTATAAGGGAAAAGAAAAAATATATAATCACTGTGAGTCATATTTGGAGAAGGCAATGGTACCCCACTCCAGTACTCTTGCCTGGAAAATCCTATGGACGGAGGAGCCTGGAAGGCTGCAGTCCATGGGGTCGCTGAGGTCAGACACGACTGAGCAACTTCACTTTCACTTTTCACTTTCATGCATCGGAGAAGGAAATGGCAACCCACTCCAGTGTTCTTGCCTGGAGAATCCCAGGGACGGGGGCACCTGGTGGGCTGCTGTCTATGGGGTCGCACAGAGTCGGACACGACTGAAGTGACTTAGCAGTAGCAGTGAGGCATATTAACATTTATCTGAGAATATTTTATCAAGTGCAGAAAACAGGAGCATCTTGAATGATGTCATTAATAATTTAAATATAATAGATTTCTAC
>SJYQ01001484.1:45214-140200 GCA_006410935.1 Redunca redunca
GTGTGTATATCTGTTTTTTTAATTAGAAATCTAGCATTCATATTAAGTCAAACAAGTGGAATCAAAATGTCATAAATTTGTAGTTAAGCAAAAATTCATAAGTTTTTTAAAATATGCATTATACACATTATTTATATATAGGTATATGAGGGTTTTTCTACTATGCTCGATAAAGGCTTAAGAAAGGCTATAAAAAAGGGAGAGATGGAGAAATTGAAAAAACAAACTAAATGAAATGGGAGCACTGAATATGAAATAGAAGAAGAAAAGCAAACTAGATAAAAGTAAAAGGTGCTCATAGAGTCCAGTTGTTTTTGAACATGGTTGCTCATTAGAAACTTATCTGGAGCTCTGGCAGAAAAAGCTCTGGACATTTGTATTTTTCAAAAAAATTCCAAGATAATTCTATATGCATCTGGATTTTAAAAAGTGATCACAGGTTTTTCTATTATTTGGTGACTTCCCTGGTGGCTCAGACAGTAAAAACATCTTCCTACAATACAGGAGACCCAGGTATGATCCCTGTGTCAGGAAGATTCCCTGGAGAAGGCAATGGCACCCCACTCCAGTACTCACTCTTGCCTGGAAAATCCCATAGACAGAGGAGCCTGCTAGGCTACAGTCCATGGGGTCGCAGAGAGTCAGACAGGACTGAGTGACTTGACTTTCACTTTGGTGATATAGAATTCTATTATTTTTCTGTTGACCAATCATGATACAGTGGTGTTAAGTAATAGTTGTATAATCATAATAGTGAAAGATGTTTATCAGTTTTCACAATTGATAGCCAGACAAAAAATAAAAGATAGTTACAATTGCAAGCCATAATGGGAACATGATTAACCTAACAATATGAAATAATTACATACAATTTGCAGGGGTGGGGGTCAAGCAGAGTGATGTGGTAAATGGAAGTGGATATGTGCACATGTTCTCATCTGTTCAGCCAGTCTGTCTTTTGGCTGGTGCATTTAATCCACTTACGTTTAAGGTAATTATCTATATGTATGATCCTATTTCCATTTTCTTAATTGTTTTGGGTTTATTTTCTGTAGGTAGGTCTTTTCCTTCTCTTGTTTCTTGCCTAGAGAATTTCCTTTAGCATTTGTTGTAAAGCTGGTTTGGTGGTGCTGAATTCCCTTAACTTTTGCCTGTCTGGAAAGCTTTTGATTTCACCATCAAATCTGAAGGAGAGTCTTGCTGGGTTGAGTATTCTTGGTTGTAGATTCTTCCCTTTCAAATATGTCATGCCATTCCCTTCTGGCTTGTAGAATTTGTTGAGAATTCATCTGATAGCCTGATGGGAGTCCCCTTGTATGTTATTTATCGTTTTTCCCTGTTGCATTCAGTATTTTGTCTTTAACTTTTGTCAGTTTGATTCCTATATGTCTTGGCGTGTTCCTTCTTGGGTTTATCCTGCCTGGGACTCTCTGTGGAAGCAGGGAGTCTTAACTACTGGAAAGTGAAAGTCGTGTCTGACTCTTTGCAACCCATGGACTGTAGCCTGCCAGGCTCTTCTGTCATGGAATTCTCCAGGCAAGAATACTGGAGTGAGCAGCCATTCCCTTCTCCAGGGGATCTTCCTGACTCAGGGATCAAACCTGGGTCTCCCGCATTGCAGGCAGATTCTGTACTGTCTGAGCCACCAGGGAAGTCCTGGACTGCCAGGGAAGTCTGTCTATTGATTTCTTATCCCCTAGACTGCCTACTTTCATTTTTCTTTTGAAGCAACTAGACTTGGAAAGAATGGAACTTTGTGACTTCTTTAATGAGGAAGGAAAAGTCTTAGGGTGACTGGAGAAGAACTCCTTGGACAAATTAGGGCCTGTCGTATGGTAGTGTGATAAGGAACTTTGATTTGAAAGTTCGGATTTCAGCTAATCATAGCCTAGTGGGAATACCCATCTACCTGGAAGCCAATGATGGGAAATGTCTCATTCATAAAAACAGGTCAGGACTTGAGATGTATATTTGGCATCATCTGTTTTGGGGTGATAATGGAATCCACCGGAGTTACCCAGGGAGAAGAGCAAAGCTCCAAATAGAGGGCTCTGCAGTCAATTCTCTGCAGTGTGATGGGACTGAAGCCTAGTGAGCCTTCAGCTGATCAGATGAACAAGTGTCCCAATATGTTGCTGACTGTGAATGTTACTGTTACCAGTGCAGAAGTGGCAGGTGAGCTAGAATGTGAACCTTCTGAAGAAAATGTCTCACTGGAAGGGGTAGCTGATGGTGGACTGTCTGCTCCCAGGATAGGGCTTCTGTGACCCTCTCAAATGCCATCACCTAGGTAGTTGCCAGTCAGACATTCACGGAGGTTCCTACAATAATAGTATGTGATGTTTAAAGCCCATGCCATGTGGAAATTGGTTTTGATTTTTAATGACCTCAGACATCCAGTAGGGGCATTGGAAACTAAGAGAAGACTGAAAACAACCTAAGCCTAGCAATAGGTTCTCCCAGCAATCAGACCATAGCAATTTACTGAGAAATAAAACCCCAAACTTTATTAACATGAATGTTCAGGGGAAACCCCTATGGACCCTCTTGGTTACAGACTAAAGATCTGTATTGCCGACTATTCCTGTGACAGGAATAGAAAGTGTTCTAAAAAGTTCAAATGAAGGAAAATCAGTTAACTTTGCTCTTGATTTCCTCAGAGTGCGACAAAATGGTCCTCTGAATCTACACTGGACTGAAACGCTTGTTAAAGCTGCATTGATTGTGCTTAGATGCACAGTTCAGGAAAGTCTATCATCCAATTCTGCTTTATGAAGTGAAAGTCATTCAGTCATGGTCAGCTGTTTGTGACTGCATGAACTATACAGCCCATGGAATACTGGAGTGGGTAGCCTTTCCCTTCTCCAGGGGATCTTCCCAACCCAGGGATCGAACCCAGGTCTCCTGCATTGCAGGTGAATTCTTTACCAGCTGAGCCACAAAGGAAGCCCAAGAATATCGGAGTGGGTAGCCTATGCCTTTCTCCAGCGGATCTTCCCAAACCAGGAATCAAACCGGGGTCTCCTGAATTGCAGGCAGATTCTTTACCAACCGAGCTATGAGGGAAGCCCTCCAATCTTGCTTTATTGGCCATGAAATGATTTTCTTTTCATACATTATTGAAAGCCCAAGTTTAATACAGTCGGAGGCATATAAGTGCTAGGAACGAGTAGAGCCGCTTTTCGTGATCTAATAGAGAACCTTAAAAGCGAAGCATGTGGAGCAGGGAGAGGCTGTTACGTCAGGGATGAGAGCAGGGGATGGGCCAGGCTCCTGGTCACGCCTCTCCTTTCTGCATTAGGAGGAGTGATGGTTTTGGTTCATGCTGTTTTCAGTTTTATACTGAGATTGAAGAGATAATGTGAGCTAGAAAGTTGGAATTTAAGCTATTTCACTTCAGTTTAAGTAGAACAAATCAGATACAGACTTCAAGACAAAAAGCAGAGACAGGAGGGATGTTTCATGATATCAACTCATTAGGAAAACATAATTGTAAATGCTTATGTGTCTAGTAACAAAACACATGAAGCATAAATCTCTTAGTGATTTATTAAACCACTAGACAAAAATCAGTAAAGACAAATGATCTGAATACTGTCAACCACCTTAACTTAGTTGATATTATTAAATCAACATCTTATAGTTGCANGCAGGATGCTCATTATTTTCAAATGTGCATGAAGTGTTTACAAAGATAGATCATATAAGGCCAT
This sequence comes from Redunca redunca, assembly GCA_006410935.1. NCBI lineage: Eukaryota > Metazoa > Chordata > Mammalia > Artiodactyla > Bovidae > Redunca > Redunca redunca. The sequence continues at coordinate 48,928 of SJYQ01001484.1, forward strand.
AAAACAAGACAATAAAAAGGATTCAAATCATACAATGTTCTCTGACTACCATGAATTTATAATAGAAATCAATAGGATATTTAGGAAAACAAGATATTTGAAGTAAACCACATGCTTCTAAACTACCTATCACTGAAGAGTGAAGTTAGAATAATACGTTTAACTGAAATAAAAATGCAGTTTTCAAATTATATGGGATGCAGCTAAAGCAGAACGTAGAGGGAGATTTACACATTTGTACAAAGTGCTGGAGTGGCGAGCTGTGGCTGTGAGGCGCTGGAGCAGCCGAGAGGAGATACCTCATGTTCGAGGTAAGAGTAAGATGGTTGGCACTGAGAGAGGGCATCAGAGGACAGACAGAAGGAAAACCACAGTCACAGAAAACTAACCAATCTAATCACATGGGCCACAGCCTTGTCTGATAAGTCACTTCAGTCGTGTCCAACTCTGTGCGACCCAATAGACAGCAGCCCACCAGGCTCCCCCATCCCTGGGATTCTCCAGGCAAGAACACCGGAGTGGGTTGCCATTTCCTTCTCCAATTTCCTTCTCCAACAGCCTTGTCTGACTCAATGAAACTGAGCCATGTTATGTGAGGCCACCCAAGACAGATGGGTCATGGTGGAGAGGTCTGACAAAATGTGGTCCACTGGAGAAGGGAATGGGAAACAACTTCAGTATTCTTGCCTTGAGAACCCCATGAACAGTATGAAAAGGTAAAAAGATAGGACACTGAAAGATGAACTCCCCAGGTCAGTAGGTGCCCAATATGTTACTGGAGATCAGTGGAGAAATAACTCCAGAAAGAATGAAGAGACAGAGCCAAAGCAAAAACAACACCCAGTTGTGGATGTGACTGATGATGGAAACAAGGTCCAATGCTGTAAAGAATAATAATTACATAGGAACCTGGAATGTTAGGTCCATGAATCAAGGCATATTCAATTCAGTTCAGTTCAGTTCAGTCAATCAGTTGTGTCCTACTCTTTGCGACCCCATGAATCGTAGCACGCCAGGCCTCCCTGTCCATCACCAACTCCCGGAGTTCACTCAGATTCATGTCCATCGTGTCCGTGATGCCATCCAGCCATCTCATCCTCTGTCGTCCCCTTCTCCTCCTGCCCCCAATCCCTCCCAGCATCAGAGTCTTTTCCAATGAGTCAACTCTTCGCATGAGGTGGCCAAAGTGGTGGAGTTTCAGCTTTAGCATCATTCCTTCCAAAGAAATCTGAGGGCTGATCTCCTTCAGAATGGACTGGTTGGATCTCCTTGCAGTCCAAGGGACTCTCAAGAGTCTTCTCCAACACCACAGTTCAAAAGCATCAATTCTTCGGCGCTCAGCTTTCTTCACAGTCCAACTCTCACATCCATACATGACTACTGGAAATACTATAGCCTTGACTAGATGGACCTTAGTCAGCAAAGTAATGTCTCTGCTTTTGAATATGCTATCTAGGTTGGTCATAACTTTCCTTCCAAGGAGTAAGCGTCTTTTAATTTCATGGCTGCAGTCACCATCTGCAGTGATTTTGGAGCCCCAAAAAATAAAGTCTGACACTATTTCCCCATCTATTTCCCATGAAGTGATGGGACCAGATGCCATGATCTTCGTTTTCTGAATGTTGAGCTTTAGGCCAACTTTTTCACCCTCCACTTTCACTTTCATCAAGAGGCTTTGAAGTGGTCAAACAGGAGATGGTAAGAGTGAACATCAACCTTTTAGGAATCAGTTCGAACTAAAATGGACTGGAATGGGTGAATTTAACTCAGATGACCATTATATCTACTACTGTGGGCAAGAATCCCTTAGAAGAAATGGAGCAGCCATCATAGTTAACAAAAGGGTCTGAAATGCAGTACTTGGATACAATCTCAAAAATGACAGAATGATCTCTGTTTCCAAGGCAAATCATTCAATATGACAGGAATCCAAGTCTATGCCCTGACTAGTAACACTGAAGAAGCTGAAGCTGAATGGTTCTATGAAGACCTACAAGACCTTTTAGAACTAACACCCCAAAAAGATGTCCTTTTCATTATAGGGGACTGGAATGCAAAAGTAGGAAGTCAAGAAACACCTGGCTGCTGCTAAGTCGCCTCAATCATGTCTGACTCTGTGCGACCCCATAGACTGCAGCCCACCAGGCTACTCTATCCCTGGGATTTTCCAGGCAAGAATACTGGAGTGGGTTGCCATTTCCTTCTCCAATGCATGCATGCCTGCAAAGTTGCCTCAGTTGTGTCCAACCCTGTGCAAACCCATAGACAGCAGCCCACCAGGCTCTGTCCACAGGATTCTCTAGGCAAGAACACTGGAGTGGGTTGCTGTTTCCTTCTCCAGAAACACCTGGAGTAACAGGCAAATTTGGCGTTGGAGTACAGAATGAAGCAGGGCAAAGGCTAATAGAGTTTTGCCAAGAGAATGCATTGGTCATAGCAAACACCCTCTTCCAACAACACAGGAGAAGACTCTATACATGGATATCACCAGATGGCCAACACTGAAATCAGATTGATTATATTCTTTGCAGCTAAAGATGGAGAAGCTCTCTACAGTCAGCAAAAACAAGACTGGGAGCTGACTGTGGCTCAGATCATGAACTCCTTATTGCCAAATTCAGACTGAAATTGAAGAAAGTAGGGAAAACCACTAGATCATTCAGGTATGACCTAAATCAAATCCCTTATGATTATACAGTGGAAGTGAGAAATAGATTTAAGGGACTAGATCTGATAGACAGAGTGCCTGATGAACTATGGATGGAGGTACATGATATTGTATAGGAGACAGGGATTAAGACCATCCCCAAGAAAAAGAAATGCAAAAAAGCAAAATGGCTGTCTGAGGAGGCCTTACAAATAGTTGTGAAGAGAAGTGAAAAGCAAAGGAGAAAAGGAAAGATATATCCATTTGAATGCAGAGTTCCAAAGAATTGCAAGGAGAGATAAGAAAGCCTTCCTCAGTGATCAGTGCAAAGAAATAGAGGAAAATAATAGAATGAGAAAGACTAGAGATCTCTTCAAGAATTTAGAGATACCAAGGGAACATTTCATGCAAAGATGGGCTCATAAAGGATGGAATTGATATGGACCTAATGGAAGCAGAAGATATTAAGAAGTGGCAAGAATACACAGAACTGTACAAAAAAGATCTTCATAACCCAGATAATCATGATGGTGTGATCACTTGCCTAGAGCCAGACATCCTGGAATGTGAAGTCAAGTGGGCCTTAGAAAGCATCACTACAAACAAAGCTAGTGGAGGTGATGGAATTCCAGTTGTGCTATTTCAAATCCTAAAAGATGATGCTGTGAAAGTGCTACACTCAATATGCCAGCAAATTTGGAAAACTCAGAAGTGGCCACAGGACTGGAAAAGGTCAGTTTTCATTCCAATCCGAAAGAAAAGCAATGCCAAAGATTGCTCCAAGAGAGTTCCAGAAAAACATCTATTTCTGCTTTATCGACTATGCCAAAGCCTTTGACTGTGTGGATCACAATAAATTGTGGAAAATTCTGAAGGAGATGGAAATATCAGGCCTGCCTCTTGAGAAACCTGTATGCAGGTCAGGAAGCAACAGTCAGAACTGGACATGGAACAACAGACTGGTTCCAAATAGGAAAAGGAGTACGTCAAGGCTCTATATTGTCACCCTGCTTATTTAACTTCTATGCAGAGTACCTCATGAGAAATGCTGGGCTGGATGAAGGACCAGATGGAATCAAGATTGCTGGGAGAAATATCAAAACCTCAGATATGCAGATGACACCACCCTTATGACAGAAAGTGAAGAGGAACTAAAGAGCCTCTTGATGAAAGTGAAAGAGGAGAGTGAAAAAGTTGGCTTAAAACTCAACATAAAACTAAGATACTATCATCCGGTTCCATCACTTCATGGGAAATAGATGGGGAAATAGTGGAAACAGTGAGAGATTTTTTTTTGGTGGGGGGCTCCAAAATCACCGCAGATGGTGATTGCAGCCATGAAATTAAAAGATGCTTATTCCTTGAAAGGAAAATTATGATCAACCAACCTAGACAGTATATTAAAAAGCAGAGAGACATTACTTTACCAACAAAGGTCTGTCTAGTCAAGGCTGTGGTTTTTCCAGTGATCTTGTATGGATGTGAGAGTTGGACTAGAAAGAAAGCTGAGCACTGAAGAATTGATGCTTTTGAACTGTGGTGTTGGAGAATACTCTTGAGAGTCCCTTGGACTGCAAGGAGATCCAACCAGTCCATCCTAAAGGAGATCAGTCCTGAGTGTTCATTGGAAGGACTGATGTTGAAGCTGAAACTCCAATACTTAGGTCACCTGAAGAGCTGACTCATTGGAAAAGATTCTGATGCTGAGAAATGTTGAAAGTGGGAGGAGATGGAGGTGATGGAGGATGAGTTGGTTGGATGGCATCACCGACTCAATGGACATTAGTTGGGGTAAACTCTGGGAGTTGGTGATGGACAGGGAGGCCTGGGTGCTGTGGTCCATGGGGTCACAAAGAGCTGGACACGACTGAGCGACTGAACTAAACTGATAATTACACTAGAAAAAACTCTAAAAAGTAATAGGTGTAGTCCTAACCTCATTATTTTAGTAGATAAATTAATATCAAGTACTTAATTGGGTATAGAGAACTAAGCAGAAGAGACATGGTTCTTTACTTCCTGGTGGCCACAGTCTAATGAGACAAGATAAATAAATGCAGATAAAGGTTAAAATTATGATAAATGCTTTGAAGGGTCCCTGGACAGCAGCCCAGGGTCAGAGGCCAAGGGCACTACTCCACCTAGGGATGCACTACAACATTCCCATGAGGTGAGGCCAGTTTGGTCCCAGATGGGGAAGGGGGTGCAGGCAGTCACTCATGTGGGATGGCAGCCAGGGTGGGGGGAGCATGCATGAGACAGGGGCAAGGGCACTGGCCAGGGACCAGTAAGACAAGGGGATGAGGTGGTTGGATGGCATCACTGACGCTATGGACATGAGTTTGAGCAAGCTCCAGGAGTTGGTGATGGACAGGGAAGCCTGGCATGCTGCAGTCCATGATGTCGCAAACAGTTGGACATGACTGAGCAACTGAACTGAAGAAGGGAAAGAATGGACACTTGGAGGGAAAAGTGGCTTAAATTAGACTGAAATAAGTCCTTTGAGAAAGCAACATTTCAGTTCAGCAGGACATGAGTGAAAAGCAGGAGACAGTCAAACTTTGAATGAGGGTAGTGTCCCTGGTGGAAGGAGCTGTGTGTGGAACAGGTGGCTCTATATATGGGTTACGGTCACAGAGGAGACTCCATCAATCATCTCAACAGGGTTTTGGATTGTAAGAGTGGATAAAAATTATGTTGCTCAGTTGTGTCTGACTCTTTGCAATTCTATGGACTATAGCCCTCCAGGCTTCTCTGTCCATGGGATTTTCCAGGTAAGAATACTGGAGTGGGTTGCCATTGTATCTAAGGGATCTTCCTGACCCAGGGATTGAAACTGCCATCTCCTGCATTGGCAAACATATTCTTTATATCACTGAGTCACCTGGGAAGCCCATGAATTACATGAAGTGTTAATCTATTTTCTACTCATTTTCCCATCTTTTGCTTTGGGTACTCAAGAGAATGGCTTCTCTTCTCTAGCTTTTGAGAACTGATGCTTTTGGACTGTGGTGTTGGAGAAGACTCTTGAGAGTCCCTTGGACTGCAAGGAGATCCAATCAGTCCATCCTAAAGGAGATCAGCACAAGCACAGGCAAAAACTCAAAGATGCAGCAGGTAAAGGCCAGGCAAAAATGTCTGGTGAATGTGTGTAGATTGAAGCTTTCTGCCCTCAAAGACTAGTTAGGACTAGAGTTGGAGGAAAGTAGTCAGAAGGTAAAAAAATCAACTTGGACAGGAGAGAGGGGAGTAGAGACCAAAGTTGTCTGGTTGAGAAAGCTTTTGTCTTGTCTTATAACAAGGCAAGACCCTATGGGCCCTTCCTATCCTTTGGTTTAGCTCTTGACATGAGTTCGATCCCTGGGTGGAAGATTCCTTGGAGAAGGAAATGGCAACCTACTCCAGTATTCTTGCCTGGAGAATCCTATGGATAGAGGAGCCTGGTGGGCTACAGTCCACGGGCTAGCAAAGGGTTGCACATGATTGAAGTGATTGAGCACACACACACACATTTAAATACTTTCTCCAGATTTTTGGTAAGTTGAGTTTTGCTTAGATGGGACTTTATTGAACATCCAAGTCATTTCAGATAGATGTTATGGAATATGTCAATCACTTCTAGTCTGAAGTGCTGGTATGGCAGGCAATCCAAAATTTCTTGCTTCTTGGTGTTTGCTAGAGATTAAGGCTTTTAGGGGTTAAAATTATAACGTTGTTATAAGTTGTTGTTACTAGTTGTGTCTGACTCTTTGTGACCCCTTGGACTGTAGCCTGCAAGGCTCCTCTGTCCATAGGATTTCCCAGGCAAGAATACTGGAGTTGATTGCCATTTCCTTCTCCAGGGGATCTTCCCGACCTAGGGATTGAACCCAAGACTCCTGCATTGCAGGCAGATTCTTTGCCACTGACCCACCTGGGAAATGGCTAAAATTATAATTGTAATTACTAAAATAAGGGAAACATTTCAGTATGCCAGGAAGGTAAGATGTATGTTTTTAGTAAAATATGTGAAAAATGAAACTACATAATTTTGTCAAAGAAAAAAAAAGGGTAATTTGTTTACTAGAGGTGGTTGATTGAAAGATAAGGGATAAACTAAATATGGATACAGAAAATTATGAAAGGTTTGTTTAAAACAAGGGAGCCCTGCAAAAGGAGTTTTACCCATGGTCAGGCTGGAATTAGATTAAATTTAATCGGGTAGGTGGATTTTTTAAAATCAAAAGCGGGCTGGTACAGGATTAGATTTGGTTTCTTTCTGTTAAAAGAACAAAGTTTTCTTGGAATGCAGCTTTTTATAACAGATGTGTGAACTTCCTTACTTTTAAGTTATTTGTATTTGCTTTTGAAATCTCTTGTTACTTTGGTGAAGTGAATAAATTTTCATAATGAACCTATGATCCTATTTGACCAAGTATTTTGCAACTTTGATTTTTTGACAAACTTTTATATTTTGACAAATGTGCTATCAGATCCTAATTAAAGTTCTTTTGACTTCCAGCTAGCTTTGAAATGCTTGAGGGCCCCTAAGGCATCTCAGGGAGAAATAATAAGCTAGGATTGTTTGGTATGTTAAATTACATGGGAAGCATTGTCAAGTAAGTGATAAGCCTTCTCAGATTATACCTCTTGGTAAATGTTTTAAATATAGACATACTTGAAATTAAAGTTTCTGAAATTTGGGTATGTCCTGGTACGTTGTTGGTCAAAATTCTAGCTGTTATCTTAAAATAAATATCACAGCAACTTGGTTGAGCTTCTTTGTCAAAAACATTGTGATCAGATTTTTAAGCTTGCCTTCAAGTCTTTTGTCGTTCATAGACAGGTAAGCTGATGCTTTGCAGAAGTGCTTCATCTTTAGGAAGACTCATAGAAAGGACTTTGACAAGCACAGGTTTCTGTTACCCAGTTGAGCAGTTTGATCTATAAGACATTTAAATATTAATCGGCTGTGGCAGATCTCAGTTGTGGCACTCAGGGTCTTTAGTTCTGGCAGGCAAACTCTTAGTTGTGGTGTGAGGGACCTAGCTCCCTGACCGGAGATCAAACCCAGGCCGTCTGCATTGGGAGCACAGAAACTTAGAGACTGGACCACCACGGCAGTCCCTGAAAGCTAGGAAATGTAAAAAGTCTAATGAAGAATGATTTCATAAAGCTTACCAAAAAGGATTAGTCACCTGGGCTTGGGTACCTGAAGAATGTGGCTATAATTTTTGGTTTTGTCTGAAATGGTAGTGGCTTTTAAATGTCTGTTTATTTCTGGCTGCACTGGGTCTTTGTTGCTGCACACAGGCTTTCCCTAGTTGCAGTGCTTGGGCTTCTCATTCTGGTGGCTTCTCTTGTTGTGGAGCACAGGCTCTAGGCTGTGCAGGCTTCAGCAGCTGTGGTGCGCGGGCTTAGCTGCTGTGCAGCATGTGGGGTCCTCCTGGACCAGGAATTGAACCCATGTCCCCTGAATTTCAAGCAGATTCTTAACCACTAGACCACGAGGAAGCCCTGAAATAGTACGGGCTTTTAATCTGTGTTTTCCAGATGTAGACAGACTTTCTCTATTAGAGTAATTATTATTTGTAGCACCTTGGTAAATCATGCCTTTGTAAGTAGAATTAAACATGTATCTTCTATCTGATCCCTCCAGAAATTGGAAACTCTGGTTCCAGGCAGTTTGATCAGGTGAATAAATAATGCAAGAATCTCAGTGTTTTAGGATCTTGGAAAGAGGAATAACATCCAGATCTGTAAGGTGAAATCTGTAACAAGTCTTTGGTGTAGCATTGCTGGTCTTGATGGGCCTTTAAGACCCATCAAGTCTGAGACTTATAAAAAGTTCTACCACAGCCAATTTCCAAGAGTCTGTGTGGTCAATTAACCAGACTTATTTTGCATAGAAATTAGTCTTAACTTTGGCCGTATTGGTAAAAATGAGGGTAATTTCAGAGAAGAGGACTGTTTCAATGGACATTAAATACTAGTGTTAGTTGTAATGTGGAATCTGAATCTATATCAATGAACTTTCATACTCAGTTACATTAAAATCTGTTATCGTGCACTTTGAATAGATNCTACTTATGAATGATTTTATTTCACATATTTATCTTTTGGAAAATATTGGTCTCATGAATTATGCAGATTTTCTAAATGTTGGTACATTTCATTTTACAGTATTGAAAAGTCATGTTTGATATTACAACAAATTTCATTTGATAGCTTCTGATACCTTAAGACTTTTCTAACACAAAATTGAAGAAATACATTTTCCAAAATTCTAATTTGCTTGAAAGCTCAAATTTTGTCTTTGGCTACAAATTCTTTGAAAGGATAGTTTTTATTGAAAAGAGTTTTACTTGTCCAGTTTCAAAAACTTGTCTTCCAGTTACCCAATTCTGAGTTAACTATAGCTTGTCAATCAGTCTTTGAAGTAAAGATGATTCCATGAAAAGTGGCTAGTTCAGCTTGCAACTCAATAACCACACAAATGCTTTGCCTGGAGACAATCTTCTCATTTCAGGAAGCTATAGAAGTGCTTTTTGAATATTTCCCATTTTGACAAATGGAATTTTAAGAAGTACATATGAGTCAAGATTTATTAATTCTTACTCTTTCAAAAAGGATATTTTTAAAGAAGTGATTCATAATAGTTTGTTTCACATATACAAAGTGATTGTTATATATATTTTCAGATTATTTTCCAATATGGGTTATTACAAGGTATTAGCTATATTTTCCTGGGTTATATGGTAAATCCTTGTTTATCTATTTTCTATGTTGTAGTAGTAGTAACATGTAGTTTGTACCTATTAACGCCATATTTCTAATTTGTCCTCTCTCCCTCCTCCCTTCCCCACTTTGGTAACCATGAGTTTGTTCTATGTGAGTTTGTTTTGTATATAGATTCATCTGCATTATTTAGATTTCACATAATGTCATATTTGTCTATGTTTACTGCACTTAGTATGATATTATCTGGATCCATCCATGTTGCTCCAAATGGCAACATTTCATTTTTTCTGGCTGAGTAATAGTCCATGGTGTATATACCGCATCTTAAACCAATTGTTGATGGGCGCTTGGGTTGTTTCCATGTCTTGGCTATTGTAAATGTGCTGCCAGAAGCAGTGGGGTGCAAGTGTCTTTTTGAATTAGTTTCTTTTCTGTATATGTGCCCAGGTGCCAGATTGCTGGATCATGTGGTTATTAGTTTAAGAAAACTCTGTACTGTTTTCCATGGTGGCTTCATCATTTACATTCCCACCCACAATGTAGGAAGGTTCTCTTTTCTCCACATCCTCGCCAGAATTTGTTACTTGTAGACTTTCTGATGACAGTCATTCTGCCTGGCGTAAGGTGATGTCTCATAGTTTTGATTTACATTTCTCTAATAATTAGTGATGTTGAACACCTCTTCATCTGCCTCTTGGCCATCTATATGTCTTCTTTGGAGAAGTGTCTGTTTAGGTCTTCTGCTCATTTTGTTTTGTTGTTAAGTTGTATGAATTCTAAGTTTGATTATGTTCCATGTTTTAAAAGTGGGTCAGTTTTATTTGTTTATTTATAACTGTGCTGTGTGTCTTGTGGAATTTTAGTTGTCTGACCAGAGATTGAAACTGGGTTGGCCTTCAGCTGTGAGAGCACAGAGTCCTAACCACTGGACTGTCAGTTCCCTCCAATTGTTTTTTTGCTTTTATTTATTTTTTGCTTGTATTTCTTTTGCCTTGGGAGACTGATCTAAGGAAATATTGCTACAATTTATACCTGAGACTATTTGCCTATTTTCTAGGAGTTTATTGGTGTCAAGTCTTATATTTAGCTCTTTAAAACATTGAGTTATTTTTTTTTAGTTTTATTTTTTAATTGAAGGATAATTGCTTTACAGAATTGTGTTGATTTCTGCCAAACATTAACATGAATCAGCCATAGGTATATATGCCCCCTTCCCTCTTGAGCCTCCCCTTCCACCCCTCTCCCCATTGAGTTTAGATTTGTATTCGATGTGAGGAGTGTTCTAATTTACACGTAGTTGTCCAGCTTTCCAATAGCACTCAGATTGTCTTCTCTACTGCATATTTTTACCTTCTTTGTCAAAGATTGACCGTAAGTCTGTGGGTTTATTTCTGGGCTCTCTATTCTGATGAGATCAGGTGCATTCAGGCTATGGCCATAGACGAGGCACTCTATTCTGTTCCAATGATCTATATCTGCCTGTGACAATACCTTGCTGTTTTGATTACTGTAGCTTTGTATTATTGTCTGAAGTCTGGGATGGTTATGCCTCCAGCTTTGTTCTTTTTCCCTGGTGGTTCAGCAGTAAAAGAATCTGCCTGCCAATGCAGAAGATGAGAGACACACTTTCAATCCCTTGGGTAAAGAAGATCCCTTAGAGTAGAAAATGGCAATTCATTCCAGTATTCTTGGGAAATTGTAAATATGCTGCCAGAAAAAAACTTCTTGGGAAATTCCATGGACAGAAGATCCTGGGGGGCTACAGTCCACGGGGTTGCAAAGAGTCAGGCATGACTGAGTGCATACACATTGCTTTAGTAGTTTTGGGTCCTGTGACTCCATACAAATTTTAGGATTATTTGTTCTAGTTCTGTGAAATTTGTCAAGGGCATTTTGACAAGGATCACAATAAATCTATAGATTGCTTTAGGCAGTATGGTCATTTTAACAATACTAATTCTTCCAATCCAAGAGCACAGGATATCTTTCTATGTCTTTCAATCCTCAATTTCCCTTATCTATATTTAATAGTTTATAGCATATAGGTCTTCCATCTCTTTGGTTAAGTTTATTCCTAAGTAGTTTATTCAAAAAGAATATCTTAAGTGAACCTGGCTTTGTTTCTTCTGTGAGAGCATGATGATAAAGACAATGCTTCTACTGCAGTTTGGTGCCATTGCCTTGATTTGTGCCAAAGCAGCAGCTATTTCAATCATTGCTTACGTGTCAGTGAAAATGTAACACCATGAAAAAGACAATGTCTCAGTAATTTTTTGAAAATACTCATGTTGCAGACCTCCTGAAAGTGTCTCAGCAACTTTCCGGTGTGTGACAATCACACCTCAAAGCCACTGATATCTGGTGACTGATATCACCTTGGTCCCAGCAGAGCTGATCGGAACCTTTTATCTGAGTAGGGCCAGGCTTATCTGATGGACAGGCTGCCATCAGAATGGAAACAAGTTCTGGCTTATGTGGAAAAGTGACTTACTGAACAGACGCTGGGTAGCTCATGGGACCAACAAGAGGCCTTGAGAGCCAGGCTTGTAAATTGGGAAGAATCGAAAGGAGGCTCAGTGTCCAAAACTTGGTCCAGCATCTCACCAGCAGACATATGAGAAGAAGACACTGTGCCGCTGCAGCTGCTATTGACACGCATGTTGCATCTTGTATCTGACACTCCAGCCCTGGTCCCGGTAGGGTGCTGCCATAGTATCTTCACCTTGGTCACCTGGGAAGATGTGGACAGAGTCCCTGAGTGAACCTCTGATTGGCTGAACTGGCTCACTTCCCTCAGTCCTAGCTCTTCAGTAGGTTGAAGAAGACTTATTACCCGATATCTCTATAGCTTCTCTGGAAGACTGCGACTCTGCTTCCTAACAAGACTTGTAAGAGGAATTCTCCATAAGTAAAAGGGTTTGGATGCCACAAAGCAGCCAAAAAAATAACACTGAGCTCATTTCAACTGGAGTCAGAATGGGAGTAATCAGTCAAGTGTTGGCCATTGACTACATGGCACCAAAGACATTTTCTAGAAAGAGGCCATTTAAAAATATTTAAGTATATTTGATTTACAATATTATATAAGCTTCAAGTTTACAACAGTGATTCAATTTTTAAAGATTAAATCCATTTATAAATATTTGTTATATTCCCTGTGCTGTTGAGTATATTCTTACAGCTTATTTTATGCATAGTAATTTGTACCTCTTAATTCCCCACTAGGTTGCCTCTTTTCCATTCCCCTCACTAGTAGCCACTAGTTTGGTCTGTATCTGAGTATGTTTGTTTTCTTATATTCACTAGCTTTACTTTTTGGATTCCACATATAAGTGACATCATACAGGACTTGTCTTTCTGACCTATTTCACTAAGCACAATATCCAAGTCAATCCATGTGGTTGCAAATAGCAAAATTTCATTTTTTTAATGGCTGANACTTGTCTTTCTGAACTATTTCACTAAGCACAATATCCAAGTCAATCCATGTGGTTGCAAATAGCAAAATTTCATTTTTTTAATGGCTGAGTAGTATTACCTTGCATATATGCATATATACACACATACCTGTCCATTGATATAACTGAGGTGTTTTAAAGTCCCCTACTATTGTGTTACTGTCAGTTTCTTCCCTTTTTGCCTTAATATTTGTTTTATTAAATAATATTTAGGGTACTTAGGTGCCCCTATGTTGGGTGTGTGTGTGTGTGTGTGTGTATATATATATAGTTATATATATATATAGTTATTATATATATATAATATATATATATAGTTATTTTCTTGGACTGATCCCTTGATTATTATGTAGTGTCCTTGTCTCTTGTAACAGTAAAATATTTTGTCTGATATACGTATTGCTACTCCAGTGCCAGGGTCCAGCCTCAGCAGAGTCCAGGGATATCCTCAGGATGGACGACGTCCGCGAATGAAGAATGATAGAGAAACAGATAAGAAAAGAATGACACGGGGTGACCAAACTTCAGTGAGTGAGGCCCCTTTACTTTATTTTCCTCGGGGCTTTTATACCCTGAGTTATACATAGAGCAAGGTGAAAAATGCAGTCAACTCAACATTCCATCAGTAATAACTTTTATCGATATCAGGTTCCTTCCTGCAAGAATCTTATTTTTTGTGCATTATCTTCTGGCCCGGAGGCCTGTTGATATTTTATGACCTCTTTTTGATAAAGGTTGGTCAGCCAGAACAATAATTTTCCCTAAAAGTGTTTCTTCTTAAATTCCTAGTCTGCGTCACCCTTAAAGTACAGAGTTACATTTTTATGGAGCAAGGATTCAGTGGGTTACAGCAAAGAAAGAACTTATTAACTCAAAGTCTAATGTTGCTAATGCTAAAGCTATTACTTATTTCTACTACATCCTGACTATATGCACTCCCAGGAACACAATGGATAAGGGATATGAGAACTTGGCAGCAAGCATAGGCTCAACAATGTTGCAAGAGTCTGGATAAACCTGCCAAGTAAGCTACAATGCTAACAGGGGGTTTGAAACACTCCTTTCATGCCCAGGAGATTTATCAATTAGAGCCCTAAGTTAACTCTTTGGTCAGGGACAGCCCCCGTTAATGTCAGAAGAGTTGATGAAAGTCATGAAAAAACAGATTCTGGTTTTGGGGTAGATGCTTGAGAAGGGGGGCCCCTCGAGGCCTGATCTCGCCTTTGCCCATCAGGCCTCCTCCTCATGACATTTGCCATGGGTGGGATTCTCCATGCTGGCTCGCAGCACTCCAGCTTTTGATTTTCTTGGAATATCTTTCCATCTCCTTTCTTGTAGGCAGCTTGTAGGTCTTGCTTTTGTATCCACTCAGACACCATATATCTTGCAGCATTTAGTTCACTTAAAGTAACTATTGACTGTGTTTTTATTGCCATTTTGTTAATTGTTTTGGGGTCATTTGTGTGTTTTTTGTCCCCTTATTCTGTTATCTTCTGATTTGATGACTATCTTTAATGTTATGTTTGGATTCCTTTTTTCCCCAATATTTTTTTCCCCTGAATTACTTGTATTAACATCTGAAAAACATTTAGTTTTGGCTGTACTGGGTCCTCACTGCCGCACATGGGCTCTCTCTGGCTGCAGTGCGCAGGCTTCTCATTGCGGTGGCTTCTCTTGCTGTGGAGCACAGGCGCTCAGGCATGTGAGGCCTCAGGAGTTGCAGCTCCTGGGCTCTAGAGCAGATTCAGCAGTTGTGATGCATGGGCTTATTTGCCCCATGGTATGCGGGATCCTTTCAGACCAAGGATGGAAACCAGTGTCCCTTGCATTCCCAGGCAGATTCTCAACCACTTGACACCAGGAAACCTGGGTTCCTTCCTCTTTCGTGTTTGTGTAGATTTTAGGTTTGTGGTTCCCATGAGTTACATATGTATACATGTATATATGATTTAAGTTGCCAATCTGTTAATTTCAAACACGTTAACACTGTGTTTTCACTCTTTAAAAGGCTCTTTTCCTTTGTTCGTGGCTGTGCTGGGTCTTGGTTGCTGCTCCGTCTTTCTCAAGGTGAATCAGGGCTTACTCTAGTTGCGGTGGTTCCCCTGGCTGCAGAGCAAGCAAGGGCCTCAGTAGTTGTGGCTCCTGGGCTCCAGAGCACAGGCCCGACAGCTGTGGCAAGCAGGATTAGCTGCTCTGTGGCAGCTAATCAGGAGATGGGATCCTCCTGGATCAGGGATCGGACTTGTGTCTCCTGCATCAGCAGGTGGATTTTTTTTTTTTCCGGCACCACTGAGACACCAGGGAAGCCCCTATTCTGGTTTTTGACCCTTTACATCTAATTGTTTTATGCATCTCTTAACTGTTTATTGTGGATATAGATGATTTTACTACTTTGGTCTCTTGCCTTTACCTGTGAGCTTTTTCCTTTTGTAATTCCTATGTTTCTAGTTGTGGCCTTTTTTATTGCTTAGAGAAACCCATCTGACTTTTCTTATAAAGCTGGTTTGGTGTGCTGAACTCTTAGCTTCTGCTTGTCTGTAAAACTTTTGATCTCTCCATCATATCTGGATGGGAGATTTTCTGGGTAGAGTATGCTTGGTTGTAGTTTTCCGCTTTCATCATTTTAAGTATATTGTGCCACAGGAAGTGAGCATTGAGTGAGACAAGGAAAGGGGCTTGGAATATTCCTTGAGTCCTCCCAGTTACCAAAAGGCCAAGTGGAAGAAGATGAACCTACCAAGACAACTGAGAAGGAATAGCAAGAAAGGAAGTAGAAGAGTGTTGCATTTCAGAAGCCAAGTGAGAAAGGTGCTTTCAGAAGGGTGGTGTGGTTACAGGCATCAAATCCTTCCTGGAGGCCCAGAGAGCTGAGACCTGAGAGATGTCCACTGAAGAATTATAAGATCTTAAGTCTGCTCTTTTCCTCCCATCTGTTGCACTGGAATGTGAATTATTGTTCCCTCTCAAAGTCTGGGAGATGGGATGTCATTTATTAGTCACCAGATGTACTTATTTTAGAGGGAAAAAAAAAAGAATTTGGGTACTATTTGGCCATCATTCTCTAGCACTAAGCAATCCCTTCTGCACCCAGTGCCCAGGCTGTCTTACTGAAAGGAAGCCTGACAGGCAGCATATGGGAGCTACAGAAAGTTCTCTTCTTTAGCACATTTGCAAGGAGTTGTTGTCTATTTGATAGCACGTTATAGAGCATTGCACTGCTCGTGCCTACTAAGCTCTGTCAACGATTGGGTACTTCAGAGAAGACAATAGTACATGAGGGAGAACACAGATATGAGTTTAAAAGCAAACAGAAAGCAAAATAAAATGGCACAAATGACTATAGTCGCTCTTCCTCTCTGGTACTTGTTTTCAGTTCTCTAGGATGCAGCCCCTGGAAACCCCCAGGCATCTTTGCATTGGGCCCCTACCGCATCCACCCTGACACTACCCTGGACCTGCCCAACACCCACTAGGTTTCAGTGAGGGATCAGTCATTCCCTGATGACTCTGTCTCCCGAGTCTGCTTAGTAACCTTGTGTGCCCCTGTAACATCTCGACTTCCCTGTCTTCTCACTTATCTACTTGTCTGCCGATCTTCCCGACTAGATGGAGAGTAGGAATGTAGGACCTTGTTTC
Source organism: Redunca redunca (assembly GCA_006410935.1). Classification (NCBI taxonomy): domain Eukaryota; kingdom Metazoa; phylum Chordata; class Mammalia; order Artiodactyla; family Bovidae; genus Redunca; species Redunca redunca. The sequence continues at coordinate 65,389 of SJYQ01001484.1, forward strand.
TCTTGTTTACTAATTCAGGTCTTTCTCACAACTGCATCCCCAGCAACCAGCATGTGGTATGTGCTCTATGAATATTTATGGAATGAATAAGTGAATCAATGACAATAAGTCAAGAGCCTTTAAGCACCGACAAGATTCCGTGTAGAGGGATAACTGGAACTGTGTGGAGGAGCCAGAAGGACTTGTTGGAAGGTGAGGTTCTGTGCAGGCTTATGGAGGCAGATGGACCCAGATTAGCAGGGGCCAGAGATGCCAGATTAGAGAGTGTTGATACCTTTTGAGTGGGCTGGGGAAGGATTTGCATTGCTGGAGGGAGGTATCTATTTTGGGTTGTAACTAAGTTTTCTAAATATTCTAGGTGCCACTGGGAAAGCATGCTCCTTCCAAGCCCGCCATAGTGTGCTATGGTAAGTGGAGGCGTGGAACCAACCCCTACCTTACTCTGCCACAGTGTCTGCAGCCCTGCGTGGTGGTGGTGGTGGCCGGAGTGGGGTGCAGGTGCCGAACAAGTAGGGCCCAGCTCCCTTGGCTGAAGGGCTCTGTGATGCGAGGGATCCAGCCAACCCTTGGCCACGTGACAGGAGCACCATCTGCACTCTGGGGCGCCTTGATTTTGCAGCTGCCACAGCCTACTCAGGCAGATTTGACACAAGCTTAGCAAATAGCTTTTCCAGGAGGTTCGTAAATTTCCAATCTGCTGTGCTACGTTTTTCCCCTACAACTGCCACCAACCAAATGTTAGTTTGGATCCAAGACCTGAAGGGCAATCAGTAAACGTATGGGCTCATCACAGACTTGGAAAGGAGATTGAGGCTCAGGTGGCCCTCTGAACGGACCATTCCTAGAGTATGTGTAATTGTCAAATCTTTACTAGCATGTCTATCTTATGTAGACGTATTCCTCAGATTACATGTAAGTTGAATTTATGTTCAATTTAATTTTAAGCACCAAGTTAATGCAATTTTAAATGTTATTTTAAGGAATTCTGTGCTGAGTATTCCATTTACCAAAGCAAATGACTCTCAATTTGTCTTTTGTATTAATTGTATATAAGTGTAGATATATTTGTGCTTATATCTTCTGTATACTTATGTTAAGAATCATATCTTTTGAAAGATACAGAAAATGTTGGCTCCATACTAGCTTTAAGAGTTTCATACTTAACTTACAAGGCTGGAGAAAATGTTGAGTTGTATACATTCAGAGTTGGCACTAAGATGGTCTTTATTGCTATCCATGCAACTTCATCCTTGCAAGACACATAATAAATGCAGAATTGTACAGCATCCTGGGATAAATACATTACAGCTAGGAGCCGCATTTCAAATACAGCTTTTTGATATCTTACTACCTGGGGAGAATTAAAAGTATTTATGAACTGAAGAACTAGGGGACTTTGTTGCTATTCCTGAACACAATAGAAAAAGACAAGTTTATATAGAAATTTTCTGGAGTGATTGAAGTGTCCCCAGTTCCTGCCCTGCTTGACTGCATTCCTCCCAACATGTCTGTACTAGTTAATAAGCAACTTCTGCTGGAATTAAAAGTTTCAAGTGATGTTGAGTAACTTTGGAAGCCAGGGTAATATCTTAGAAAAAACTAAATATCCAAGTTCGTGAGAAACCAGTTATTTGGTCTCTAGAGAATTAGAGGGAATCACAATCTAAAGTTGTGAGCCAAGAGAAAAGCAAGCATATTTTAAGGTTCTTGGAAGAATTTATTCGTGTGAATTTTTTCTTTAGGCTTCATCCTTCATCTCCACACTAGTGCTTCTGGCGGTCCCATGGAAGTGCCTCTAACGGTCGAAGTTCCTGTGACTGTAGAAGGCCCTGTAGTTCGGCAGCTCACGGCAGGGACCAGGTTTAGTCTAGTGTGCTCAGCTCCCAGTGCAGGGCACGGCACATGCAGGCTTCTTGCTGAAGAAGTGAAAGAAGAAATGACCAAGTGAAGACTAGCTGAGACTTGATAGTGCAATGCAGTACTCCATAAGGAGGGGGAGGCAATGGGCATACAAATCCTATTCCTTTAACATGAAGATTACATGGGTAGAGTATCTTTTCATACCCCTGGCAGAAAGGGGCCAAGTCACATGACTTGGGGGGCGGGGATCATTAACTTCTTGGCCTGATTGGGAAAGAGGTAGAGCTGACAGTGGAGGATGAACCTGGACCCGTCACTGGAGCCTTGGACCCAGCTGTTCTTAGGGTCATAATGATTCAGGATGAGCTGGTTAGGTGGCCCTTTTTTAAAGCAGTGTCTTTTAAAGACAGTTTTAAATTTTATTTTATCTGTACTGTGAGGCATGTGGGATCTTTGTTCACTGACAAGGGATCAAACCGATGCCCCTGCAGTGGAAGCATGGCGTCCTAACCACTGGGCTGCCAGGGGCGTCCTAACCACTGGGCTGCCAGGGGCGTCCCAGACAACTTTTAAAAACTTCATATTCCGTGTTGGGGTATAGCCTTTAACAGTGTTGTGGTAAGTTTCAAGTGGACACAAGGGACTCAGACATACATATACATGTATCCTTTCTCCCCCAAACCCCTGTCCCATCCCAGGCTGCCACATAACATTGAGTGGAGTTCCCTGTGCGATACAGTAGGACCTTGTCCAACCTTTTGCCTTGATTTTTCTCTTTTCCTTCTCTTTCTCCTGCTCTTCCTCCCCTGCTTCATTTCTTTATTATTTTTCGGCTGCACTGGGTCTTTGCAGCTTTGCAGGACTTTCTCTAGTAGTGGCAAATGGCGTCTGCTCTTCACTGAGGCAGCTTCTTGTGGGGCACTGCCTCTAGGCACGCAGGCTTCAGGAACTGCGGTTCTTGGGCTCTGCAGTGCTGCTTGCGGGCCCTAGAGCTCACGGGCTCAGGAGTTGTGGCACACAGGCTTAGTTGCTCCCTACACGTGTGGAATCTTCCTGGTCCAGGGATCAAATCCACGTCCCCTGCATTGGCAGGAGGATTGTTATCCACTGCGCCACCAGGTAAGTCCCAACCACCTTTTCATTTAGCTATTTAAACTGAGTTTCTGCCACTTGCAACCAATATGTTTTGGATAATTAAATTTGCACTTTCTGATTAAAAATGGACATACATGTGCTTTTATAAAAAAAGAACAAAGGAACACACATACTCACAGGCCCACACTTAGGTCAAGGGCTCCATTTCTGATTTGAGACAAAGTAAGCTCAGTGGGTCTTCTCCCTGAACTTCATTACCCAGCTGTATAAAATCCAGTTTGGGGGGTGGGCAGGAATCAAATTACTGATGCTAAATGCCACTCTACTTTTGTAGCACCAATTTCAGCAAAATCCAAATCTAACGCAGTCAGGGAAAAACACCAGGATGCTATCAAACAACATCTTCCATTGGATGGGAAAGCTTCCTGAGTCTGCGGCCTTAGTAAACTTTACTTTCGGAATCTTCCCCCTCTAGACAGTGCTCATCTTTTTTTCCTTAGGAGTCTTGAGAAGCTGAAGTTTTAAACTTGATCAAGTCTAATTTATTTTATGACTAGTGCCTTTGTTTCCTAACAAATCTTTGCTTACCCTCAGGTGGAGAAAATTTCTCCTGTGGTTATCTTCAGACATTTGTTTAAAAGTGTTTAGATTTAGGTCTATGATCCATATCCATTTTTTTTGTATGGTGTGACCTAAGAGTCAAGATTTACTTACCCCTCCATACGTATACCCATTAGTTTCAACACCACTTGTTGAAAAGACTGTCCTTTTACCCATTGCCAAATTGCCTGAAATTCTATTTTTAGATCCAGTTATATTCCATCATTCTATTCTATATATTTAGCCTAGGGTCAATAGCACATATTCTTGATCACTTCGGGCCTTGAAATTAGATAACACATGTCCTCCACCTTTGTTTTTTTCCCCAAAACTCCTTTGACTCTTACAGGCTCCTTGCATTTCTATACAGATTTTAGAATCAACTTGTCAATTTATACCAAAAAGTTTACTTAAATTGTGTTTTTAAATCTATACAATTTAAGATGTGGCACCTCAACAGTATCAAGTCTTCTGGTTCACGGTACTTCTCTTGATTTATTTAGCTCTTTAATTTCTCCCAGTAAATATTTAGTGTACAGATACATTTCAATGTAAATTTTGTTAATTATATCCATTGGTATCTTATACTGTAGATACTGTTGTAAATTATATTTTAAGATTCCAATTTCCAGTTGTTCATTGCTATTTATAGAAGTAGTTGATTTTCAAATATTTATCTTATCCTGTGACTCTGCTAAACTCATCAGCTCTGGAAAATTTTTGGTAGATGCCTTAGGATTTTCCATGTACACGAATGTGTCATCTGTAAATAAAACTCATCTTTTTCCTTTCAATTTTTCTTTTATTGTATTGGTTTGGAATTCTAGTACAATGTTGAATAGAAAAGAACGGATGCTTGTCTTGTTCCTGATATTTGAAAGAAAGTATTCAGTCTTTCACAACTGTGTATGATGTTAGCTGTAGGTTTTTCATAGATGTAAGCTTTTTTTTTTAAATTATGGGTGGGTATTGAATTTTGCCAAATGCTTTCTTTGTATATATTGAGATGATCATATATGTTCTCTTAGTTCTGTTAATATGGTAAGTTACATTGTTTGATTTTCTAATATTAAACCTATCTTGCATTCCTGGGATAAGTTCCACTTGGTTATAGAAAAACCTTTAAAAAATTGAATTAGATTTGTTAATGTTTTTTAAGAACTTTTACCCTTATGTTCATGAGGGACATTGGTCTATCGTCTTGCCTGTTTTGACATCAAGGTAATGTTTGACTTCATAAAATGAGATGGCAATTGATTTTTCTTTTCCTGAAGAAGTTTGTGTAGGATTATTATTTCATCCTTAAATTGTTTGTAAAGAATTCACCATTTGGAGAATTTCATTCTCTGAATTGAAAACTGGAGTTTTCATTTTGGTAAGGATTTTAATTAGGAGTTACTTTTGATATTTTTGTCATTTTTATCTGTTATCTCTTTAAAAGTTTCATTTCAACTGGTGGTCAAATTGGCACGCAGCTGTTCATAATCCTATTTTTTTAATGTCTGTAGGATCTGTAACGATCTCTTTCATCTTCCATGATATTGGTAATTCTCTCTGGCATTGTATTATTGGAGTGAATGATATGGAAAGATAGGAAATGTGAGCACAGGATGAGGAATGCTTGCAATTAAAAGCACGGAGGTGTGTTGTGACTGTTCAGTCGCTAAGTTGTATCTGACTCTTTGTGACCTCATGGACTGCAACATGCCAGGTACTCCTGTCCTTCACTATCTCCTGGAGTTTGCTCAGATTCACGTCCATGGAGTCGGTGATGCTATCCAACTACCTCATCCTCTGCTACCCACTTCTCCATTTGCTTTCAATCTTTCCAGCATCAGGGCCTTTTTCAGTGAGTCTGCTCTTTGCATCAGGTGGCTAAAGTATTGGAGCTTCAACATCAGTCCTTCCAATGAATGTTCAGGGTTGATTTCCTTTAGGATTGAATGGTTTGATCTCCTTACCGTCCAAGGGACTCTCAAGAGTCTTCTTCAGCACCACAGTTTGAAACCATGAATTCTTCAGTGTTCAGCGTTCTTTTTGGTCCAACTCTTATATCCATACATGACTGCTGGAAAAACCATAGCTTCAACTATATGGACCTTTGTTGGCAGACTGATGTCTCTGCTTTTTAATATACTGTCTAGGTTTGTCATGGCTTTCTTTCCAAGGAGCATCTTTTAATTTCATGGCAGCAGTCACCATCCAGTGATTTTGGAACTCAATAAAATGTCTCTGCTGCCACTTTCCCACCTTCTATTCACAGGGAAGGGTTCTGAAAAAATGTGGTCCACTGGAGGAGGGAATAGCAAACCATTTCAGTATTCTTGCCACAAGAACCCCATGAACAGTACGGAAAGGCAAACCGAGGGGTGTAGTTATTGGTAATGACAAGGAATTCAGCCATGGGAGTGGATGGCTGAGTTCTGGCAGAGGACAAGGTCCTTGCAGAAGGGGAGGTCAGGGAGCTGAGAGGCCAGAGTATTGGAAGGAAATCTCCGAGAATAATGATGGGAAGAGTGGTGGAAAGACAATGAGCCTAGTGTTGAACTCTTCAAGGAGCAAAGGAAGCAAGTTGCAAGATATGTATGAGGAGCCCCTGAGTAGTTTATTGACATGAGGAACAAAGGAGCTGGAGGCTTTAGGGTGGCTGTAGGCAAATTGGCCTGTGAATAATGTCTGAGGAGAATTATGCCCCCTGCCCTAGACTCAGTGGGAAGGTTTCAGGGGAGGTCATATCCTCAAGGGAGAGACAGATATCCACCACTGCCGCAGGGTGACCCAGCTGATCAGAGAAGAGGGCGAGGGTCTGGGGTTGCTGGCTGAGGGCAGCTGGAGTCCCAGGAAACACAGAGGACGATTTAGGGAAGCCTGAGTGTCTCACTTCACACACTGTTGGCTGAACCCAGGGTAGGCCAGATGCGAGCAGGGAAGCTGGAAGAAAACTCAAGGAGCCGTAGGAATTGCTGACATGTTTATTCTCCCTGGGCTGGTGCAGCAGGTGCTCTGTATTCTCTCATGGCTGACCCAGAGGACACAGCCATAAGGCAGCCTCAAGTGCTTTCCAGGTGGAACTTATAAATGCATACAGACCAAAGATGGCCTGTGGCTGAGTGTAGTCAAGTGCATGGCAGTACTATAGATGATCTCAGCTGTTACATAGCTGGCCATGTCATTATTTACAAAATGTGGGGCAAGAGCGAGAGGCCGTGGGGCGAGAGAGCCTGACTGATGCCATGTGCTATGTGCTATTTCCTCATACTAAGAAAAAGGAATGCAAGAACTACAGGGAACTGAGGGTCTGGGTGCCTAGTGGTGATCTGGGTTTAGCTTTGTGAGGTGAGCGAGACAAACAGGGATGGTGGCTTGGTGGGATCCTGTTGGACACTTTGAAACAGAGGGCTTTCTGGGGCCCTCCTGGCCAGAAAATCCTTTCCATATCCCATTTCTTGTTTGTAGGAAAAAGGCTTTCAGCTTCTTATACCTTCCAAAGAGTTACTGATTAGGAGAGTGAAGGAACTCCAAAAGAAACAAAAGTTCAGTGATGGGGTAGAGGCCTGGTTCCTCCCTGGGGATGTGTTAACAGTTTGCTACATATTCTGAGTTATTCCACAGGAACTGAGGCCCCCATCCAGGTAGAGGATGGTAACTTCATGCTGAATACTAGCACAAGGATCCCAGGCTCGGAACCAGAAAGCCGACAATTGAGATTCCTGGAATAGCACCCTGTTACTTCAACACCTTTGAACTGTGGTGTTGGAGAAGACTCTTGAGAGTCCCTTGGACTGCAAGGAGATCCAACCTGTCCATTCTGAAGGAGATCAGCCCTGGGATTTCTTTGGAAGGAATGATGCTAAAGCTGAAACTCCAGTACTTTGGCCACCTCATGGGAAGAGTTGACTCATTGGAAAAGACTCTGATGCTGGGAAGGATTGAGGGCAGGAGAAGGGGACGACCGAGGATGAGATGGCTGGATGGCATCACTGACTCGATGGACATGAGTCTGAGTGAACTCCGGGAGTTGGTGATGGACAGGGAGGCCTGGTGTGCTGCGATTCATGGGGTTGCAAAGAGTCGGACACGACTGAGCGACTGAACTGAACTTCAACACCAGCCAGTCAGAGGAGGGTCATACACCCTACCTCCTTCACCCCAAGTTTTATCTGTAGACTCTTTCCTGAGCCTATCAGGGACTTTGGGTCTTTTGAGCATGAGACACCCATTCCCGTTGCTTGGCCCTTGCAATTAAGCCTTTCTCCAATCCAAGCTCTAGTTCAACAACACTGGGTTGGTGAGCCTCAGTGTTGAGGGGGACTCTGGGGCTCACACGTTGGTGGAGTTAACATTCGAGTTCCAGGCACCGTGGTAGGAAACACTGTCCCTTCATCTCCACATTTGTTTCAACTTTGAGCAGATAACTGAGCTGCAGCTGCGGTTGGCTTGCTGAAGCCCCTGCTGCAGGGCGCACTGAGGATCCACAGCCACCTGAGGCTGGCCGAATGCACCAGCGCTTCGCTGCTTCACCCCGGCACATGGCGCCCGACGCGGCCTCAGCTGTGGGAGAGCCCCTAGTGCCTAGCTCTCAGGCCCGCCTCTGTCCCAGCATTTCTTTCTGCTGCAAGTTTTATAGAGGTCTGCTCTTCTGTTGGCGTTTCTTTTGCTTCACTATTCCCCTCCTCCTCTTAGGAAGGCTCAGTGAGTCTCTAACAGCTTAACCCTAAGTGCTCCGTTCTCTTAACCACTGCCTGCTGGAGTTAAATGCTGTCCTTTCTTTTTTGCTTTCTGTCATTTAAAGAGAGAAAGTGTTTTTCATTTTGGCTTTGAAACCTCCCAGGGAGAAAGAAACTTAATGAGATCTGAGTGTGCTCAAGTCATGTAATCATTGATTACACAAATCATGACCACCCTCACCTTCCTGTCAGATCATCCCACCCAGGAGAGGTTCCCGTCAGGCCAGCATCCAACGTTAAGCCTGATCTGACTAACTAGCCTGTCTCTCTCTCCTATGGTTAGTCTTATTTGTGCTACATCTTCCTTTTGTGCATGCTAAGTCGCTTCAGTTGTGTCCAACTCTTTGTGACACTATGGACTGTAGCCTACCAGTCTTCTCTGCCCATGGGATTCTCTAGGCAAGAACACTGGAGTGAGTTGCCATTTCCTCCTTCAGGGGATCTTCCCAACCCAGGGATTGACCCCTGCATCTCCTGTGTCGGCAGGCGGGTTCTTTACCACTAGCGCCTCTTGGAGAGCATCTTCCCCTAGTGTCCCTTACACTGGTTTCATGAGCCAATATGTGCATTCCCTCAGGACATAGACCCCATCTTACCTCCCCTCAAAATGACTGCATCATTTTACGTGAATTCCTGGCATTCCTCCCTTAAGTTGGTCCAGTTTCCCTAGCTCTCTGTCCCAGTGGTCCTCCCAGTCTACAACTGTTAATGTATTATTCCCCCAACTGTTCTCACTACAGAGCTTAACAGATATAGGTTTAAGAGAGCACCTCTCAAAGAATCTCCCAAAGTCCAACTACTTCTAGTGAAGTCGTTCCCGTCTTCTCCCTCATTTTTATCTGTTAGATTTCACCAAATGCCAGCCCTGTTTTCTGACCTGACCTGCTGCTAAGTCTCTTCAGTTGTGTCCGACTCTGTGCGACCCCATAGACGGCAGCCCACCAGGCTCCCCCGTCCCTGGGATTCTCCAGGCAAGAACACTGGAGTGGGTTGCCATTTCCTTCTCCAATGCATGAAAGTGAAAAGTGAAAGTGAAGTCGCTCAGCCGTGTCCAACTCTTCACAACCCCATGGACTGCAGCCTTCCAGGCTCCTCCGTCCAAGGGATTTTCCAGGCAAGAGTATTGGAGTGGGGTGCCATTGGCTTCTGCGGTTTTCTGACCTAGTAACAGGTAAAACTCCCACTTTCCCACTCCATTTCCTCCATTCTCTTATGTCAGCCTATCTGATCTTCTGAGATTTCAGCTTTCCTTCAAAGTATTACTGAGCAAGGACTCACTACCTAACCCATATAGAGGCCAAAGTTTGAGGGGAAAAAAAGAGAGCTTTATTGCGAGCTCAACTGACATGAGTGACAGGACTCCAAAATCTGTCTTCTGGATCTGGGTCCTGGGCTTAAATTTAAAGGGTTAGAGAAATTTTGAACTTGGACACTGATTGGCTAGTTTTGAATTAGTCCATATGGGTCACTGGTGCTGCTGGAAGCCAGATTTTCCTTGTTGAAGGACTTCTTAAAGGGCTCCAGGTCTAGTTTTTATTCCTTGGATTGAAGGTTCTTGGTTCTGAGATCATTCAGGAGCCCGGGGTTCCCTCTTGCACATGTGCCAAGTGGTTTCTGTAAAATAACTCCAGGTCTGATTAATCAACAACCAACTTAAAGAGGCAAAACCAGTTTGAGTTTTATATGGTCAACATTTTATATGCTGTTTTAAACAGAAATCTGTCTCCTTCTATTATTTAATTGGCCTTATTTTCATTTTTAATCTTCCACTACCCTGAGTGTGAGAATGAGGCTTGTTTTTGAAACTGCTCTTCTTCTTCCTTGATTTCTTGAGAAAAACCTGGTTCCTAAAAGTCAGAAGATTTCATGCACAGGCCTTTTATGTTGCCTTCTTATTCTTTGGTTTTATAATAATTCCATTGAACTGTTTTTCTTTCTGTCTCACCCAAGAAGATGCTGTACTGTCTTTAAAATAAGGTCCCCCATTCTTCTTTGTTCCTTCATTAATAAACACTATTTTCTCTATCTCTTTTATACTTTAGTAAAACTTTATTACACAAAAGCTCTGAGCGATCAAGCCTCATGACTGGCCCTGGATTGAATTCTTTTCCTCCGGAGGCCAAGAATCCTGGCATCTTTTGTGGTTCAGGAGCAACCTTTCATTTTGGGGCTCGTCCGGGATTCTTCAGGGCAAGGTAAGGATGCTTGGAGCTCTAGTTCTTTGTTCTCCTAGCAAACATGTTTTCTGCTGTACTTGACTATCTCTACAGTGTGTTTGTGTGAATGAATGCCACTCCCTGTGCAAAGCAAGTGAGGAGCCCTGCTCTGTGGTTCCCCAGTAACCTCATACAGCTTATGGCAGAAATTCAGTCAGGGGTTTATACTGACCTGCCAATGGAGTTCCTTTGTGGCTCAGACGGTAAAGCATCTGCCTACAATGCAGGAGACCCGGGTTCAATCCCTGGGTCAGGAAGATCTCCTGGAGGAGGAAATGGCAACCCACTCCAGTATTCTTGCCTGAAAAATCCCATGGATGGAGGAGCCTGGTAGCAAAGAGTCAGATATGACTGAGTGACTTCACTTTTCACTATCACTCATAGATGAGACCACAGTCTGGGTCCTTGAAACTCCAAACCACTGTTGGAGTTTATGTCTACAAATCCGAGCCTCCGCTGACTCTTGAGCCTGTGGTGACCCTACAAGAAGTTAAATTCGGTGTTCACCACCTAATCTCTTGGCGCTGAGGACAAGTTAAGACAGTCTAAGAGGAGAACTGAATGCAGGGCAGCTCATCTTGTCCTTGATCGCCTCTGTCTGGTGCAATAATTTAAAACCAGAACCACACTGCTCCTCTCAGTGATATGAAACTAAGTCATGTGAGTGCACATGGACTGGAAATGAGGACTCCTGGCCATGTGACTTCAGTATAAACTGGCAGGACCACTCTGTAAAGTTGAAGTAGTTAGTGAAACTTAGTGTCCATCTGCCCCTCAACATAGTAGTTGCTGTCTAGACAAAATTCTCATGTAAGGGAACATGAAAGCTTTGTTCCTGGAGAGGAGTTAGAAGCAACCAAGACTCCTCCATTAAGAGATGGATAAATCAAGTGCAGCCCAAGAAATATGCTGCTGCTGCTGCTGCTAAGTGGCTTCAGTTGTGTCGGACTCTGTGCAGTCCCACAGACGGCAGCCCACCAGGCTCCCTCGTCCCTGGGATTCTCCAGGCAAGAACACTGGAGTGGGTTGCCATTTCCTTCTCCAATGCATGAAAGTGAAGTCGCTCAGTCATGTCTGACTCTCAGCGACCCCATGGACTGTAGCCTACCAGGCTCCTCATCCATGGGATTCTCCAGGCAAGAGTACTGGAGTGGGGTGCCATTGCCTTCTCCGAAGAAATATGACACACAGCCAAATGTTACAAGCTAAAACTAGATGATTATCACGCAGCATAGAGGACTCCTTAAGACATAATGTTGAATGAGAAAAGAAACAGGTACTGTCTATGCAAATTAAATCATGCACACAAAACTCACAAAAAAAATCTTATAAGGATATTTATAATTCCAATAATATATATCAAATACTTTAGAATAAGGTTGTAATGGAAGGGGGAGGGAGTGAGAGTGGAAATTAGGGATTTATATTAAGCATTTTTTTGTTCTGATGTTCATTTATTACAGATCTTCTCAGAGTTTTTGGTATATTGTGCATCTCCAGGAGGACCACATGACATGAAACATTTCTGAAACTTACTTTCTTAGAAGGCTTTATTTTTGTGTAAATCTAGCATCCTGAGAATCATAGTTGGGGACTGCTGTGATGGAAGAAGATAAGCTGGTACATGAAACAAGCAAGAAAATCTTGGCTCACAGAGGAGGGACTTCAGGAATTCATCTGGCCATTTCTCAGCTTTCATTAAGGAAGGTGTTGTCAATGACGCAATNTCCAATAATATATATCAAATACTTTAGAATAAGATTGTAATGGAAGGGGGAGGGAGTGAGAGTGGAAATTAGGGATTTATATTAAGCATTTTCTTGTTCTGATGTTCATTTATTACAGATCTTCTCAGAGTTTTTGGTATATTGTGCATCTCCAGGAGGACCACATGACATGAAACATTTCTGAAACATACTTTCTTAGAAGGCTTTATTTTTGTGTAAATCTAGCATCCTGAGAATCATAGTTGGGGACTACTGTAATGGAAGAAGATAAGCTGGTACATGAAACAAGCAAGAAAATCTTGGCTCACAGAGGAGGGACTTCAGGAATTCATCTGGCCATTTCTCAGCTTTCATTAAGGAAGGTGTTGTCAATGACGCAATTCAAGACACATATGGAGAACCGAAAATAGGACCTTGGTCTTCTTTCGTGTAACACAGCATTCTACTACATGGTGATATTTTCTGTACGTGCTTAAGTCAGCATTGTAAAAATTGTATTAACTGTACTCTGTTAACACTAGTATGTGATCTGTAGCATTACATTTTATGGCATTACGTTTACTTTTTGATTTTTTTCTTTAAAAATTTCTGATTTTTTCTTTATAGAATAAATACAAGGTGGTTAGCTTTTATGGTTGGAAGTTAGCCTATTTTTATACAAATTTCCTAAACTACAAGTCCCATCCGAGTTAAATAGTTACATTTTGGTATACTTTTCTTTTTGTCATATCCCTACTGATGTTGATCTCCAAGTCATATGTTAAAGGTTAACTCTATTTTTCTTCATTTCTATCTGCTTGGGATAATTTTGAAGGACAAAAAGACTTAAACTGAAATATGAGTCCTATCTATAGTAACACCTCACTTACTTAAATTTGGGGGAAAAGAAATTATGAGGCAAATCTTACATAAGCATCATGAGGATTAATGGAGTTAATATACATAAATTGGTTGGAACATTGCTAGCATAAACACTATATATAAGAGTTTGTTAAATAAATGAAATAAAAAATTTAAAAAGCAAGTTAGACATTGCTGAAGTGATGACCATTTCTTATCTACTCTCCAATAAAAACAAATTCCACAGAGGACTTTCAGAGAATAAGCAGTTTTCTGCTTTTTATAGTAAAGAAAGAAGAGTCTTTTGATGCTATTTTTTATAACCAAGGAAAAACTCCCCCAAATCTCAAAGCTTTAAATAAAACTATTTTCTTTGAACAAGACTTGTTATTTCTTGGACAGAAAAACCAGGTGGCTTTCATTACTCACTAACAGAGAAACCACATGATTTGAGGGTAAAAATATTGCCTATTAATACTGAATTGTTGGCCAGCTTTCTTATTTTGAAGGTGTTGGCTCAGTCAGCCTTACAAACCACATTATAGTCTGTAAAACCTACATTTTCTTCATGTATCAGAAATGACATTAGGTGGAGAGCTTCTGGAATTTACTCTATCAAATCTTGTGAGTTACATCTTAAACTTTCCTCTACAGTGAATTCTAGTTAATATTATGCGTTTGTGGCATAACTAGTAATTGAGGAGGAAGAAAATTCCAAAGGTTATTTTCTGCACAAACATAAAGATTTGTGGAATTTGAAAAATTGGACTGAGAATATAAAAATCATAATATAAATCTATTATGTTTCCCATTACCTAGCAACACTTGTCATTGTAAGACTTTTGATGGCAAATTTTCAAAAATAGATATTGGGAAATCCAAAGGCAAGTTTTGATGAATATTTTATTCTGTGTCTAAAAAAGGCATTCTTAAACCACCAATTCTTTCTGTGAGAAAAATATTCTACCCTACCAAAGGTCATATTTCAGAGAGAATAATTTAGGGATTCCAGGGATCTCAGAAACCATCAAGAGGCAAACAGAGTTATATAGTGACCACAAACCCTTCACTGCCTTGGAAAGAAAATGGAAAATGTGTTTTATAAGGAAAATTGATTTAATATGTCAAGTTTCACTTCAGTGGATCTTGCTTATTTTTTCATATTTAATGTTTTATGGAACTAGTCCTATGAAAATTCCCTTTTTATATGTATACTATTTCAAAAGCCTTTAAGGAGAATGATGTCTTCTGACCCATGAATCGAGACCCAGCATTCTATTTCTCATATGTTACTAAATGCACTTTGTAATTTAAAGGAGTTTATTGAACTTGGAAAATTTGACAGAAAATAAGGTAAAGAATTTAGTAGCTCTTTAACATGAATAAAATATGGCCTTAAAAATATAGATTCTCAATCTTTTTGGAAATGGCACACCAAATTGTCCTGTAAAAAGGAGCGGCAACCCACTCCAGGGTTCTTGCCTGGAAAAGCTCATGGATGGAGCAGCCTGGCAGGCTACAGCCCATGGGGCCACAGAGTTAAACACGGCTGAGCGCGTCGACTGATTTTATATCGCTGTCTCATTCATGCCACTTGAATCCTTCATGGAAATGCTCTCCGAACTTTTTTTTTCAAGTTTGTTTTGTTTGGATAGACCCTGACAAAATATTTTTTAAAAATCATCATTTCATTTGTTGAATATATCCTGAGTAGATTCCAGAATGAAACCTGTATATGACCAGACTACTTAAACCATGCTTTCCCTGCTACTTTGCATTGAGGATCTCAGATTTCTTCAAGCCCTACCACTTTTGACTATGAGTATTCTGCCGCTTTGGGGCTTCTCTGGTGGCTCAGACAGTAAAGAATCCGCCTGCAATGCTGGAGATCTGGGTATAACTCCTGAGCTGGGAAGATTCCCTGGAGAAGGGAATGGCTACCCACTCCACCGTTCTTGCCTGAAGAATGCCATTGACAGAGGAGCCTGGTGGGCTACAGTCCACGGGGTAGCAGAGAGTCAGACACGACTGAGCGACTAATACCAACATTCTGTCCCTTCATTTGCAAAACTATTTCAATTTGAACTTCAGGTGAAGATCTATCCTGTCTAAACATTTCAGCTATACCAGAGGATTTTTCTTATTTTTTAAAATCCTCTGGTGCTATTTTGATTTTTAACAGCAACAGTAAATTTTTATTACTTTGTAAAGCCCTAAAAAGTAAGAGTCGTGGTATTTCCTCAATTCTAAGATGTCCTGATCATTTAATGGAAACTTTTGGGGAACTATACCTCTCTAATGAGATATCTCTCAACTTCAAAAAACTAAGTTGTGGGAAATAAAGTACAACTTATAAGAAATTATAGTATATGCACTGACATGGAAAAACATCCAGTATATATAAGTGAAAGAAGCAAGTTACAGAGTAACATGTTAGCTAGTGTAACAAATAGGCCCCTAATGTACACAATAGAAGTATAATTCTTGTTCACATCAATCCTGAGCAGGTGAACATGTTCTTGGGTTGACACTCCTTCAAGTAGTCACGTAGAGCTCATGCTGAAGAAAGTGTCATCATCTTCAACATGTGGCTGCCTCCTTCCCAACCAGCTAGAAGCATGTATGCATGAGAGGTTTCCATGGCCAGGCCTAGAGGAAGTGCACATCAATTTTGCCCCTGTTCCATTGGCTAGACTTGGTCATATGACCACATCTAACTGCAAGGCAGGCTGTGAAATGTATTCCAGATGTGTTCTCAGGAGGAACAGAAGAACACAAATTTTATCCGAGCAATCTCTTTTGTGTGTATATAGGTATCCATGTCTTACCTTCAGTAAAAATGGAGAAATGCTAGCTGTATTACTCAGGCTTTCCTAGAGAAACAAAACTAATAGGAGATTTCTGTCTCTGTCACTTTTATCTCTAGCTTGACTCCCCTGGGAATCAAAATCACTGCTGTTGAGAACCACTGACTTAACCCCTATGAATTTCAATTTCCTCATTGGTAGATTAGGGGTAATAATACTCTCTGGTATAACAGTAAGGAAGGCAACATTAGCGTTTATGATAAACAATCCCCAAATCTCAGTGGCTTGCATGTTAAGTCACTTCAGTCTTGTCTGACTCTTTGTGACCCTATGGACTGCAGCCTGCCAGGCTCTTCTGTCCACGGGATTTTCCAGGCAAGAACATTGGAGTGGGTTGCCATGCCCTCCTCCAGGGGATCTCCCCTACCCAGGGATCAAACCCACGTCTCTTATGTCTCCTGCATTGGCAGGTGAGTTCTTTACCACTAAGCCACCAGGGAGTAAAAGTTTATTTTTCACCTGTGTTCTACCAAGGTGACTATTTGTGGTCTGGTAGCTTTCTTTGTGGAAAAATTCAGGAGCTGGGCTCCTTCCATTTTGTGAACTACATTGTATGCCCTCCTCTACCTAGGTCTTTGGAATCTTCTCTATTCAGCTGAGAAGTGGAAAAAGAGGCAGCACATAGCAAGTGGGAGATTATTATGGGCCAGGCCTAGAAGTAGCACATATTTCTCCAGCTTCCACTCCACTTGCCAGGACTTGGTCACTGTTAGACACCCGACAGAATCGGCATAAAGGTCTGGGTGGTTTTTCTACTGATTGTGGAATGTATGTGTCTGAGTGTCTCGGGTTTCTCTCAGTGGACAGAACAGAAGTGATATTGACATTGATACTGGAACTTCTTTAGAAGAATGAAGGATTCCAACCCAACAACCATTTAAAGTCTCCTGCAGGTGTTTCTGTGAGTCTCCAGGGACAACTGACAGGTACTCAGACAGAGAATCCTCAAGTTCTTCTGCTTGATCCTCTCATGGAAGCCCGTGGTGCACAAGTCCTCGAGGGAGGCCACTGGCCTCTGCTGATGCTGGTGACTCTTGTGAGAGCAGGTCTTATGCCAGGAGGATGGCCACTGCAGTTGTTCCCTGCCAGACCCCCCTGGTACGGTACAGAAACAGGAGTGATGACCCCTCTCTCCCAGCTTGGCTGTGCTTGGCTGCCAGTCTCAGCAGTGTCACGAATTTCACCAGAACTTTCACTGAAGCTGCTCCTTTGGCTTCCTGTCCTAATCCTTCTCTCCACAGGAGGTAAAAATCTCCTGCACCATTACCCTGTACAATTGGGAGGCGCTGGGCAAGGTGAGGAGACTGTGGCAGGGACAGAAACTTCCCATCTCCTTCCTTTTCTCTGCTACCTTAGTACCTCTCCCACGATCAGCGCATGCAAAGAGATGCCACAGGGGTCACCAGCCCACCAGTTCTGCATCCTGGGTTGGCGCCACCAAGACTGCTATGTATATATTAGATTTATGTATATGTTAGATTTAGCACCATCTTTCCGGAGAATCCCAGAGCTCACTCAAAGGGATGACGCTGCCATAAAGAGCATCTAAACGAAGCGGAAGACATTACAGGGTAAGAAGGCAGCATCTATTGTGTCTGCCCAGTGACACAGACTTGCTGCTGATTTAGTTCACGGGAACTTCAGGGCTCCTTGAGCTTAATACTTTGGTTATAGCATATGAGGCACACGTGATAAATCAGATGCTATTCACACTTAACTAAAGCTGTGGCTTTCTAAAATAAATTACCACCAGCAGCGATTTTGGGTAAATTAAGCCACTCACTTCACTTGTCTGCTCATTCATCCGTCCTCCAACTTAGAATGGGTACTTAAGCTCAGTCACCTAATTAGGTTAACAAGTGTTTTTAGCAAACTCAGCTTCTTACCACCTGTGGTAAAAATCATATTTGAGATTTTTAAAACTCAGATAGAAAACTTGGGGCTTGGCTTTATATTGTATTCAAGTCTACTTAGCGGACTGTAAATTTATTCTGGTAGGAAGGATGAAGGCAGTTCCTCTCCTGCTCTCACCCAGGCTGCTTTCTTTTGACCCCTAGAGTTAATTGTCTACATTTTAATTGAGTTGGCTACCTTCCAGGCCACTGAGATAACAAATAGGATAACATTTTGGAATATTTCTGTGACTGAGGAAATACTGTTTTTTGCTGTCCAAGAGCAGATTTTTTTTCTGTTAATAAGGAGAAGAGTTTAAGAGAAATGCATGCATGAGTGAGCAAGGGTGAACATATGTGTGTATGTGCGTGTCTGTACATATGTGAAAGTGAGTGTGAATATGTACGAGTGCACGTGTGTGTGAGTGTTCGTATGTGTGTGCACACTGGTGTGTGAATGTGTGTATACATGTAAAAATATGCATGTTTGAATGTGAATGTGTGCATGACCTTGAGTTGAGTGAGAAAGAGCAAATAAAATAAATGCATAGAGAACTTTAAAAAAATCAAAGAGCTGTCTGGCCTTACCTGGATCAGTCAAGCCTGCTTTTGGAATCCTCCTAATCAAGGGCTTTATCTTATCTTTCAGTTCAGTTCAGTTCAGTCACTCAGTCGTGTCCAACTCTTTGTGACCCCAAGAATTGCAGCATACCAGGCCTCCCTGTCCATCACCCTCTCCCAGAGTTCACTCAGACTCATGTCCATCGAGTCAGTGATACCATCCAGCCATCTCATCCTTGGTCGTCCCCTTCTCCTCCTGCCCCCAATCCCTCCCAGCATCAGAGTCTTTTCCAATGAGTCAACTCTTCCCGTGAGGTGGCCAAAGTAGTGGAGTTTCAGCTTTAGCATCATTCCTTCCAAAGAAATCCCAGGGCTGATCTTCTTCGGAATGGACTGGTTGGATCTCCTTGCAGTCCAAGGGACTCTCAAGAGTCTTCTCCAACACCACAGTTCAAAAGCATCAATTCTTTGGCGCTCAGCTTTCTTCACACTCCAACTCTCACATCCATACATGACCACTGGAAAAACCATAGCCTTGACTAGACAGACCTTTATTGGTAAAGTAATGTCTCTGCTTCTCATTATGCTATCTGGTTGGTCATAACTTTTCTTCCAAGGAGTAAGCATCTTTTAATTTCATAGCTGCAGTCACCAAAAACATAAAGTCTGACACTGTTTCCACTGTTTCCCCATCTATTTCCCATGAAGTGATGGGACCGGATGCCATGATCTTCGTTTTCTGAATGGTGAGCTTTAAGCCAACCTTTTCACTCTCCTCTTTCACTTTCCTCAAGAGGCTTTTTAGTTCTTCTTCACTTTCTGTCATAAGGGTGGTGTCATCTGCATATCTGAGGTTATTGATATTTCTCCCAGCAATCTTGATTCCAGCTTGTGCTTCTTCCAGTCCAGCGTTTCTCATGATGTACTCTGCATAGAAGTTAAATAAGNCCATGGGGATGGTCTTGATCCCTGTCTCCTGTACAATGTCATGAACCTCCATCCATAGTTCATCAGGCACTGTACCTATCAGATCTAGTCCCTTAAATCTATTTCTCACTTGCACTGTATAATCATAAGGGATTTGATTTAGGTCATACCTGAATGGTCTAGTGGTTTTCCCTACTTTCTTCAATTTCAGTCTGAATTTGGTAATTAGGAGTTCACGATCTGAGCCACAGTCCGCTCCTGGTCTTGTTTTTGTTGACTGTATAGAGCTTCTCCATCTTTGGCTGCATAGAACATAATCAGTCTGATTTCGGTGTTGACCATCTGGTGATGTCCCTGTGTAGAGTCTTCTCTTGTGTTGTTGGAAGAGGGTGTTTGCTATGACCAGTGCATTTTCTTGGCAAAACTCTATTAGCCTTTGCCCTGCTTTACTCCGTATTCCAAGGCCAAATTTGCCTGTTACTCCAGGTGTTTCTTGACTTCCTACTTTTGCATTCCAGTCCCCTATAATGAAAAGGACATCTTTTATGGGTATTAGTTCTAATGCATTTAAGTCTGTTGGCTCATTTTTTTGGAAGAGAGTGGAGTCTGCTTCCTCTCAGAGGGCTCCTCGGCATGTGTTACTCTCAGGGTTCTTTAAGAGACAGGAAACAAGTGGCTTCACCCTCCTCCCCCCGCCCCGCCCCATGGATTAGTCTGGATTCATATCAATCTTTATACACAACCCTGCATCTTTTGTCCCTAGAATAAACAAACAAACAAACAAAGTCTGGTCAGTCCTGACAATAAGAAAGTTTGAAAGAAAAAAAGCGAAAAAAGGTCTAACACTTCCTATTTATTATTTGACAGGCAACAAGTTAGCCACTTTACAGGTGAAGAAATGAGGCTGAATGAGGAAGTACTGCCATAAGTCACACAGCTAGGAAGTGGTAGAGCTGTGATTAAAATCCAGTCTATATCCTTTCCACTAACCACATTGCCTTGTGACATCCTGGGGGAGACTCAGGAATTTTTTAGTTTGTGCCCCCAAATCTTGGCTAACACTTTGGTTAGATCAAATGTAGCTCAAATGATCATAAAGATCTTCAAAAAAATAATAAAGGGACGGAGAGAACTTTAAAAAAGCAAGCTCATAGATTCTTCCTCTGCAAAAATTGTGTAAAAACCAGCAAAAACTACAATAACAAAAACAACTCACCCATACCAAACAAACAATGATGTGGTTACAAATTCATGGCATAAACTTCAAAATTAGATGGCAAAAAAAACAAAAAGAAAAAGAAAGAAATGGGAGATTCTGGTGAGGCTCAGTGAGGCCTCAGTCAGAATTGTTACTGGGGAAAGAATGTGAGTCAACAAAATCTTGAGGCTTGTCTGATCCCCTGTGTCTGGAAAAGGTGGTCTGAGGCAGTGAAGAGGAGGAGCGCAGATGTGACACAGGGAGAGTGGAGGGGACTCAGGAGCCTGAGAGAATGAGAAAGAAGAGTCAGAACAACCAACCGCACACACTAGTTGTCCCAGCAACAGATAGAAACTTAGCATTGTTTTTTTTTGGCCCAGAGGCATGTGGGATCTTAGTTTCCTGACCAGGGGTTGAACCCACGCCCCCTGCAGTGGAAGCATGAACTCTTAGCCACTGGACCCCCCGGGAAGTCGGAACTTAGCTTGATTTATTTTATTTTTTGGCCATGCTGGGTCTCTGATGCTGCGCAGGGGCTGCTCTCTAGTTGTGGTGTGCGGGCTTCTCGCTGCGGTGGCTTTTGTTGCCGAGCGTGGGCCCTAGGGCTCCCGGGCTTCAGTCGTCGCGGCGCCTGGCTCTAGAGCACAGGCTCAACAGTTGCCGAGTGCAGGCTTAGTTGCTCTGCGGTATGTGGGATCTTCCCAGATCAGGGATCAAACCCGTGTCTCCTGCACTGGCAGGCAGATTCACGACTGAGACCCCAGGGAAGCCCCGAACTTAGCATTCTTGAAGACAAAGAGGAAAATAAAGGAGGCAAGATGCTTAGGGGGATCCGGAAGCCAGTCAGAAGAGAACGGGGACCCTGAAGCAAAGCTCCTCTCCTGGTATGGGAACTACTGACACAGGGCTGACTGCACACACACCTTCCCCTTCCTCATCTGGCTTCTCACTTGGGAGGGGAAGTGGAAAGGAATTCTCAGGTAGGTAGATGGGTGAAGTGAGGAAATGAACAAATTAGGGGTCACATTGAAGCATAAGTTCTGGGGCTCCCTCCACAAGAGATAGCATACCCTCACTGGGTGGAACAGAGCCTAGGAACAGATTTTTAACAAAATTAACAAAATAAAAGGAGTTAAGAGTCTATACATATAAATTTTTTAACAATATAGAAAAATTTTTTCCTAAAGGCCAAGCATTCGTGTATCATAGACTTATTTTTTGCCCCATTCAAGTGCCATCTGTTCTATTATATACACAATATTTTCTTTAAATCAGCTCACTTTTTAAACCTAAGGAATTTATTTTAAAAGGGAACTTTATATCACCTAAGTTGAAAACCAATATAACTTGTCGAAAGAGAATAAAATAAAATCATGGAAATAAATGAACATGATTAAATTCTTTCTCCACATTGTTGCTTTTTAAAGGTGCTGAACCTTAAGGCCTACTCTCTCTTTGTTAAAAGGAAGACTAGATATCTTTGGAGACATGTTGAAGATAAATGAGAACTGACTGAGACTTTCTCCTTGATTTAAACAGAACTGAAAGACAGTGAAAAGGAAATAACTTTCCCACTATGTGATTTAGTATTATTTAATTCTATTTCCAGGTACTAATTGAGAAAAGTTGACAGAAAGGAAAAGGCCTGAGATAACAGTAAATACAAAGCAAAAAAGGCTGGGAGACCAAAGCAATCAGGGAAATAATATTTGATAGTAACCAAAAACTCTCTTGCTCTCTTTTTTTCCAGTGGGGAGGATACATGAGGTTAAAATCCATCAACCAGGTGATGAAATTAGGAGTTGAGAGCATGTGGTAAAGAAATCTCGTGGTACATATTTTACTATTTAAATATGTAGCTAAGACTAAATAATCTTGGTTTTTTTTTTTTTTGAAATATCAACAGCTAGAGTTAATTAAGACATTCTAAAAGTGAAATCATGATCATGAACTCCTTATTGCCAAATTCAGACTGAAATTGAAGAAAGTGGAGAAAACCATTAGACCATTCAGGTATGACCTAAATCAAATCCCTTAAGATTATACAGTGGAAGTGAGAAATAAATTTAAGGGATTAGATCTGATAGATAGAGTGCTTGAAGAACTATGGATGGAGGTTCATGACATTGTACAGGAGACAGCAATCAAGACCACCCCCAAGAAAAAGAAATGCAAAAAAGTAAAATGGCTGTCTGAGGAGGCCTTACAAATAGCTGTGAAAAGACAGGAAGTGAAAAGCAAAGGAGAAAAGGAAAGATATACCCATTTGAATGCAGAGTTCCAGAGAATAGCAAGGAGAGATAAGAAAGCCTTCCTCAGCAATCAATGCAAAGAAATAAGAGGAAAACAACAGAATGGGAAAGACCAGAGATCTCTTCAAGAAAATTAGAGATACCAAGGGAACATTTCATGCAAAGATGGGCTCAATAAAGGACAGAAATGGTATGGACCTAACAGAAGCAGAAGATATTAAGAAGAGGTGGCAAGAATACACAGAAGAACTGTACAAAAAAGATCTTCACGACCAAGATAATCATGATGGTGTGATCACTCACCTAGAGCCAGACATCCTGCGATGCGAAGTCAAGTGGGCCTTAGGAAGACTAACTACTAAAAAAGCTAGTGGAGTTGATGGAATTCCAGTGGAGCTATTTCAAATCCTGAAAGATGGTGCTGTGAAAGTGCTGTGCTCAATATGCCAGCACATTTGAAAAAGTCAGCAGTGGCCACAGGACTGGAAAAAGTCAGTTTTCATTCCAATCCCAAAGAAAGGCAATGCCAAGGAATGCTCAAACTACTGCACAATTGCACTCATCTCACATGCTAGTAAAGTAATGCTCAAAATTCTCCAAGCCAGGCTTCAGTTCCAGATGTTCAAGCTGATTTTAGAAAAGACAGAGGAACCAGAATCAAATTGCCAACATCCACTGGATCATGGAAAAAGCAAGAGAGTTCCAGAAAAACATCAATTTCTGCTTTATTGACTATGCCAAAGCCTTTGACTGTGTGGATCACAATAAACTGTGGAAAATTCTGGAAGAGATGAGCATACCAGACCACCTGATCTGCCTCTTGAGAAACCTGTATGCAGGTCAGGAAGCGACAGTTAGAACTGGACATGGAACAACAGACTGGTTCCAAATAGGAAAAGGAGTACATCAAGGCTGTATATTGTCACCCTCCTCATTTAACTTCTATGCAGAGTACCTCATGAGAAATGCTGGGCTGGATGAAGGACCAGATGGAATCAAGATTGCCAGGAGAAATGTCAATAACCTCAGATATACAGATGACACCACCCTTATGGCAGAAAGTGAAGAGGAACTAAAGAGCCTCTTGATGAAAGTGAAAGAGGAGAGTGAAAAAGTTGGCTTAAAGCTCACCATTCAGAAAACTAAGATCCTGGCATCCAGTCCCATCACTTCATGGGAAATAGATGGGGAAACAGTGGAAACAGTGTCAGACTTTATTTTTCTGTGCTCCAAAATCACTGCAGATGGTTACTGCGGCCATGAAATTAAAAGACACTTACTCCTTAGAAGGAAAGTTATGACCAACCTAGACAGCATATTAAAAAGCAGAGACATTACTTTGCCAACAAAGGTCCATCTAGTCAAGGCTATGGTTTTTCCAGTGGTCATGTATGGATGTGAGCGTTGAACTGTGAAGAAAGCTGAGCGCCAAAGAGTTGATGCTTTTTGAACTGAGGTGTTGGAGAAGACTTTTGTGAGTCCCTTGGACTGCAAGGAGATCCAACCAGTCCATCCTAAAGGAGATCAGTCCTGGGTGTTCATTGGAAGGACTGATGTTGAAGCTGAAACTCCAATACTTTAGCTACCTGATGCGAAGAGCTGACTTATTGAAAAAGATCGTGATGTTGGGAAAGACTGAGGGCAGGAGGAGCAGGGGAAGACAGAGGATGAGATGGTTGGATGGCATCATTGACTTGATGGACATGGGTTTGGGTGGACTCTGGGAATTGGTGATGGACAGGGAGGCCTGACGTGCTTCAGTTCATGGGGTCACAAAGAGTTGGACACGACTGAGCAACTGAACTGAACTGAAAAATGAAATAGATAATTGAGAAACTCTAATTCTTAAAAATTCCCTCTTTTTTTTTTCTTAACTATAAGGGGATTTTGTTTCTGTGATCTATTGTTGTATAAGAAACTATCTCAAAACTTAGTGGCTTAAAACACAACAATCATGTATTTGATCACAATTTGGCAATTTGGGCAGAGCTCAGAGTAGGGGCAATTTATCTCTACTACGCCTGGTATCAATGGGGGCTGGAGGAGTTGCTTCCAAGATGTCAACTGGAGCTGGAGGAGTTGCTTCCAAAATGGCTCACTCATTGAGCTGGCAAAGTTGATGCTGGCTGTTGGCTGGGAGTTCAGTTGTGGCTGTTGGCCAGGTGCCTCAGTATTCCTTCTTGTTGCCCTTTCTGTGTAGTCTTGGGCTTCCTTGAGGCATGGTGGGTGGACTCCAAGTGGAAGGAAATAGAAACTGCTAGTTCTCTTAAGGACTAGACTTAGAATCGGAATAGCAACACTTCCACAGTATTCTGTTGGTTAAAGCAGTCACGTGCCAGGCTCAGATTCATGGCCGTGAAGAAATAGTGAGAAGACTGACAAAGAATTTGTGATCACTGGCCACTGTATCTTTCACTACGTATTTCTTGTGATGGGGGCATTTCTAGTTTTACTTCAGTTTCTTTTTCATGTTAAATTAAAAAATATTAAATCGGATACTTTTACAAAAATGAACATACAGAAGTGACTATGTAGATTATACCATTTCTGAAAAATTTACATTTACCTATCCACTCTTATATATGAATACATGCACAAATGATGTCTAGAATAATGTTCAACAATATTAATGAGACATAGCTAAATAACAATATTTAGGATGATTAAAACTTTTGGGTGTGTATTGTTCTATTTTGTTTGAATTTCTTACATGTATTATTTTTTGGTTTCTGCTTGCTTTTTAAAGATTTTATTTTTGAGAGCTATTTTAGGTAGGTTCACAGCAAAGTTCAGAGGAAGGTGCAGAGATTTCTATAAAGCCATAAAGTTGCTACCTTAATAAAATCTAGAAGGAAGCAAGTTGTTGAAAAACAAATTTGCCCCTAGGCAACACTCACAGTGTCAGTGAGTTAGAGATGTCCTTGTGGACCACTGAGTGCCACTGTATTGTGTAGAAGAAGAAAATGAGGTCCAGGAAATGGCTTGCTCAGGCTCGCATGCCTAACATTCAGGGAGGTATGTGGTGGGCTAAGTGACCGTGATGGAGTTGTGTAAGACATCCCTTTCCAAAACGTGAAGGAGTAAATTGATCTGGATTTTAGCTAACATGAATCTATGCATTTGGATGTAACACGTGGAGCAATAAATGTGTTGTGCTGAGATAAGAACACATGAAGAATTCAGTTACTAGTTTGATTTCTGGGCACCTTCCCATAAACTTAGAAAGGATTTTAATTTAAGTTTCTTTTCTGAAGGTCCCCCTAATGCAAGATCCATGCAGACAGCTGGTTTACCTATGGCCTGAAAACCACCGTGACATACAGAAGGACACTCCCAGGGGGAAGAACTTAAAAGTCCCTTTGAAAATGGAAGGTATTGAGGTGGGAGGTCTGGCCAGGCACTGCTGTTGGCCCAGACAAAGGGAAAGCACACTCCAGGGGCTTCACTGAAGAAGAGAGAGTATCCATTTGGCTCTGTGTTGCAAATTGTGCTGCTCTTCATCTGTCCCTGACTGAATTGTCCTTGAGTTTTGCTGGACATATTTGCAAATTAATGGTAAACAGATGTCTGGAGACTCCTGTTGATACTGGGTGGCTGGTTGTAGGGATGATGACCATGATGGATTCCACCCTCAAGGACGTCTTTCGCTTGTTGGGGTTCCCAGGGAGGCTTTTCCTTGCCCACTAGGACTTGCCTGCTTGCCTCCCAGGCCTGGTCTAGCCTGCCCTGGCCTTTGTGGGGCCACGCTGGGCTCTGTGTGTGTGGTCTCGGCCAGCTCTCGTCCTTACTGAGTGGCACAATGTAGAGTTCATTTCCTCTAAATCTTCACTGAAATTCTGCTGAAGTTACTATTTCTCAGCATCCAACAGTTCTCTGGTGACTTTAATGGGAAGGGAGCCAGCCTCCAGCAAATCTCTTCGTGAGGAGTGAGAAGCAGGACTGTGAAGCCAGCAATAAATAAAGGCCCAGTGCAGAGTGCAGTGAGGATGGAAACCGGCTGTTTTGTCCAACTGCATCAAGAAATAAAAATGTCTGTGAATCTATCATGTCCAATTTGCTTGTGGTTTCATTTAGAGGACATTTCCCTGGAAAGGCTAATTCTGCTTTCATTCTTGCTTCTTTCTGACACCACAAGAGGGCTGGAGCGATTTGACTCTGTAATCTCTCTCCCTCCTAGCCTTCTCCAATGAATGGCAGAGATTACTTCAGGAGCTAATATGATGTCTTTCTAAAAAGTTGTGTCTCATTCAGAACGTGTTTGAGAAGCCTTACAAGGAAACATGATTAGCAAGCGTATTGCATTGCTCAGAAACAATGCATCCTTTCAATAACTAACATTCCAGACACTTTAATAGTATATTCTATGTGCCAGGTAGTGTATTCCACAGCTCGAAGAGGGCAGGGAGGTGTGGGGATCTTATGGCACTGGGAGAATTATAAGTAGGTCTGTAGCTAGAAGAAGTTTGCATATGATTTTTTCTATTATTTTCCAAGAGAAAAGGACAAAAACATTTTTCCTCATGGAGTTCACATTTTAATGAAAGGGACAGAGAAAAAACAAATAATATGTATGTTCTTTAATAAAAGTATGTATGGTGTCTTGAGAACTGAGATGAAAGGAGGACTAAATTAAATCAGCTGGGGGTCGGGGAGCTGGAGGTTGGAGGGGGAGGGCAGGGAGGTTCGGGGAGGGGCGGGAGGGTTCAGAGTTCAGATGAACACCGAACTGAGTGTGGATGGGCGAGAGTTGATTTTTCCTCAGGAAAACCATGACTGAGAGGGACCTCCAGACAGTGGAAACAGTGTGTGCAGATGCTGAAATGCCTGAGGAGACACTGCTGTGGGGAAATCGCAGATATACCACAACGTGTACAGCCAGCCTGTAGAGTGTGGATTCCGAAAGATCTTGTGTGTCACTGAGCGGTAAAAGCCTTGGCTCCGGGGTCAGCACTGAGCTCATACCTGACCCAGCAGCGAGGTAGCTGTATGATCTTGGGCAAGTGACTGCCTCAGGGTTTTCGTTTCATTCTTTAGAAAATGGGGACTATAATGTCCATGTCACAGATGGCCCCGTGCTAACCCCAAAGTGTGGTTTCCCTGCCCTCACTTTTTTTCCCTGGTTGTGGGGGGCCCAGGTGGCCCCTGATGAAGGGCTAGGCCGGGGGCAGGCTTCCCCCCAGGGTCATACTGGGTCCAGGACTTGAGGTGCAGTGGGGGGCCCAGGGAAGCAGAAAAGCATTTGGACTGACCTTCACCTTGGCCGACACCCACGGCTACTCCCAGCCAGGACATCTCAGAGCTCCCGGTGCGTATTTACTCTGGTGATGTTCAGAGAACCCATATGGGAAGCTGGGTTTCCCAGGTGGCGCTAGTGGTAAAGAACCCAGCTGCTAATGCAGGTGACATAAGAGACACGGGTTTGACCCCTGGGTGGGGAAGCTCCCCTGGAGAGAGAAATGGCAATCCACGCCAATATTCTTGCCTGGAGAATTCCATGGACAGAGGAGCCTGGCATGCTATAGTCTGTGGAATCACAGAGAGTCAGACATGACTGAAGCACCTTAGCGCACAGAGGGGAAGTTGCCAGCTCTTTAAGGCAATGCCACATTTTGAGGGGCACAGACTTCTGGAAATCCCTGGAGACACATGCGCACTCACACTAAAGCCTGCAGACAACTTCAGAGCCCTTGTGGACCCCTCTGAGGCCCGTCCTTGGCCCCCAGGTAGCCTCTGATGACTTCACAAGTAGGTGAAGAGCCGTCCCCTGGGGGAGTTTCCCTGACAGTGCCACACCTTGCTTTCCTGGGTAGCAAGCGCCCATCCAGTCTTGCATTTCCCCAGGCAGAGAGCACTCGTTTTCCAGCAGAATCTCGCTGCTGCCTCTTCGCTCCTTTATGCAGTTTTCTGAGTGGCAGCAGCACACATTAGGTCATTGGAAGTGATATTATTTGTTTGCAGCAAGTGGTGGCAGGAAGGCACTGAGCATCCGCAGCCCCATGCAGGCGTCTGCGGCCATCGATCCACAGCAGCTCCAGGACCTGACCTCGCTTCACGGTTTCAGGCGCTGCGCTGGAAGGAGTTTTAATTAGAACATTGAAGTGCATTTGTCTTCTAAAGCACATCAGGGATAAAATATTAAAAGGGCAAATACTCTTTTCCAAGAGAATGAGTTTTTCTGCCAGTGTATTTTATTGGAACAATAATCTTGACGAAATCAAAGGAACACCCAAGTTCCTGCCAGGGGAAGCTGATGAAAGGAGAGGCATTTTGTCATTACAACTACCCTTTGTTTAGCACTGAGTTTGTGCCAGTCATATTCTACAGTTATTGGTTTACTTAACCCTCCTGACAACCCTGCGCTTCCCACGTGGCTCAGTGGTGAAGAATATGTCTGATAAGGCAGGAGATGCAGGTTTGATCCCTGGGTCAGACAGATTCCCTGGAGGAGGATATGGCAACCCACTCCAGTATTCTTGCCTGCCATGGACAGAGAAGCCTGGCAGGCTACAGTCCATAGGGTCGAAAAGAGTTGGACATGATTGAGCGTGCATACACGGTCTGATGACCCTAAGGTCATCTTAAGGATCCATCTTACACCTGGGGAAGATGAGATTCAGAGAGATGTGTTCAAGGGCACACAGCCAGGAAGTGGCAGTGGTGGACTCTGTGGGAGAGGGAGAGGGTGGGATGATTTGGGAGAATGGCATTGAAACATGTATAATATCATATATGAAACAAATTGCCAGTCCAAGTTCCATGCATGATGTAGAATGCTTGGGGCTGGTGCACTGGGATGACCCAGAGGGATGGTATGGGGAGGGAGGTGGGAGGGGGGTTCAGGATGGGGAACACGTGTACGCCTGTGGCGGATTCATGTTGATGTATGGCAAAACCAATACAATATTGTAAAGTAATTAGCCTCCAATTGAAATAAATAAATTTATATTAAAAAAATAAAATAAACCAGAGCTGCCTGATTGTAAAGCATACCAGGTTTTCCTTTTTAACCATTTAAAAATGTAATCCTGTTCCCTCAAGGTAACAAATGTACACAGTCTAAAAAGTCAGGTATCAACCAGGTTCATAACAAAAACATCCATCTTTTGCTGGGTGCCTCACACAAGTCCCATTCCAGGTAGCATCCACTGCAGTGGTCAGGGTTCCTCAGAAAGACAGAACAGATAGAATGTGTCTATACAGAGAGAGATTCATTTTTAGGAATTGGCTCATGCTGTTATGGAGGCTGGCAATTCCAAAATCTGCGGGGTAGGTGGGTGGACTGGAGACCCAGGGAAGAGCAAGTGATGCAGTTCAAGTGTGAAGGCTGTCTGTTGGCAGAATTCCTTATTGGGGGAAGTCAAGTCTTTGTTCTAAGAAGACCAGCTGATTGGATGAGGCCCACCTGCATTGTGGAAGGTAGCCTGCTTTACTCAAAGTCCGCTTATTTAAATGTTGCTGCTGCTGCTGCCAAGTCGCTTCAGTCGTGTCCGACTCTGTGTAACCCCATAGACGGCAGCCCACCAGGTTCCCCGTCCCTGGGATTCTCCAGGCAAGAACACTGGAGTGGGTTGCCATTTCCTTCTCTAATGCATGAAGGTGAAAAGTGAAAGTGAAGTCGCTCAGTCGTGTCTGACTCTTAGCGACCCCATGGACTGCAGCCCACCAGGCTCCTCTGTCCATGGGATTCTCCAGGCATGAGTACTGGAGTGGGGTGCCATTGTCTTCCAAAAACACCCTCATAGAAATAATCTTTGACTAAATATCTGGGCATGAAGGCCAGTCAAGTTGACACATAACAGTAACTATCACAGCCGCTTTCAACTCTATTAGGTGTTTAATCTGGTGCTCACTTCCATATTTCTTAAAAGCATGCTTTTTTGGTTATTCCTTTTTTTTTTCCTGCCTAAAATATTGCCTATTGGTTTTTAACCGATAGATTTACCTGTAGATTTAGCTCTCTCATGCTCTTCCCTAGAAGTCCTGTCCTTGCATCAACCTCTCGACACTGTTAAACAAGGCTTTACAGCAAAGGTCAGAGTTTACACTCTTTCTTTTTTTTTTTAATATTTATTTATTTGGCTGTGTCTAGCTTCCCTGGTGGCTCAGAGGATAAAGCATCTGCCTGCAATGCAGGAGACCCAGGTTCGATCCCTGGGTTGGGAAGATCCCCTGGAGAAGGAAATGGCAACCCACTCTAGTATTCTTGTCTGGAGAATCCCATGGACAGAGGAGCCTGAATGGGCTACAGTCCACGGGGTCAAAAAGAGTCGAACACGACTGAGTGACTTCACTTCAGTCTTAGTTGTGGCATTCGAGGTCTTTGTTGTGGGGTGCAGGCTCAGTAGCTGCAGCACACGGGCTCAGCTGCTTCTTGTCATATGGAATCTCAGTTCCTGGACCAGGGATTGAACCCACGTTCCCTGCATTGGAAGGTGGCTTCTTAACCAGTGGACCCTCAGGGAAGTCCCGAAGTTTACATTCTCATGATTATTAGTCACAGCTGAAACAGATGGGCAATCCATTACAGTTTCTTTCTTGTCTATCTTTTTGCTCCCTTGTTGGTGTTAAAAATTCGCCTCCTATTTAGTTTGTTTAGTTGACTGCTTAGTATCCATCACTGATTAATCTCTGCACTGTCAGAACTGAGGATCCTCTCAGGACAGGAAGACTGAAGATTCTCTCTGTTCCCCAAAACTCACCCCCCAGCCCTTGTCCTTTTCTTCCTTCCTCCCCACTGACAGTCCTGAGCTGCTCCTCTCTGGATTGGTTTTTCTCTAGTCCACACAGCTTCAGTCCTGAAAATTCTCACCACCACATCCTGGGAATTCCCTCCTTTCTGAGTGTTCATTTCCTACTCCTGGAATATGAGAATACTTTTCTTCTTTCTTGATTTTTCTCTTATTTTGGTGGAGCTCATCTTCTAGTAATTTCCTGAGAGAAAGTATGTGGAAGCACATTTTTTCAGGCCTTATATGTCTGAAAATGTCTTTCTTCTGCCCTCCTCCTTTACTGATAACTTGGATAACTTGGATTCTATATTGAAAATAATTTTTGTTCAGAATTTTAAAATCTGTGTTCTAGTTCCCACTATTGCTATTGAAGGAATCATTGTCATCCTGATTCCTGACCAGCTTTGGAAATTTGTATGTGATCTCTTTTCCAATTTCCCCTTTCTAGAAGCTTTTTGGTATCTTTTCTTGGTGCACTGAAATTCCATGAATATGAACTTTGGTGTGGGCTCTGTTTTTCATTTGTTATGCACTTGAGGGGCTCCTTCAGACTGGAGCCTATGTTCTTCTGTCCTATGAAATTTTCATGCGTTGGTTCTTTGGTGATTTCTTCCTCTTTATCTTTGCTTTCTCTTTCTGGTAAGTCTATTATTCAAAAGTTGATCCTCTGATTGATTCTCTCATTGATTCTCTCATTTTCTTATCTTTCACTTTCCATTCACTTATTCTTTTGATTCTAATTTTCCAGAAAACTTTCTCACTTTTATCTTTCAAAACTCCTATTATATTTAAATTTTTTATATATATTTGACTTCCAAGAGCTCTTTATTATTTTCTGAATATTAATTTCAAAATCTCTTATTCTCAAATTCAGGGATGCAGTTATCTTACCTTACTCTGAGGGTGATATTTATAGATTTTAGAATTTCTTCTGTTCTCCTTACTGTCTCTTCTCCTCTAAGTTTCTTTTATCTACTGATTTGTTTTGATCTCTTTTATATTATAGGTATTCCCCAAATGTCAGGTAATCCTTGACTGTCCATTTTTAAAATACCAGTGTTTTAAGGCACTACAATACAACACTGTGTACACATACTAGGGGTTTATTGTCTGATGGGTTTTGCTGTGCAGTGGTGGTCAGATGGGGTTAGGCTGTTTTGTTGGAGGTCTCCCAAAGTCATCACTGGCAGGCATTTTATCTTCTGTTGGTCAGTGTCCCTAGAGAGGAATATAAGCCTGCTTCTGGCATTCTGGAACAAGCAGGGTAAGTGGGCTGGGGTTTAGAGTATGCTGGCTTTCATACAATCCCCATTTTCAGTAGAGAGGGTGAAAGCTGTCATCAGTTGGACCCAGTCACTAAGTTTGGAGACTGTCTGGTTTAACTTTCCAGGGGGTACATCCCCAGCCTTTGTTGGGGTGGGTTAGGAGTAATTGTCTACTTGGGCAAGGCGAAGGAGAGGATGGATGGGTCTAATTGCTTCTTTCACTCTCATAATCACTGGTCCTTTTTCCAGCCCCACTGGAACTGGGAAGTCTTCAGGGCCTGAGCCTTTCTAGGGATCTGTAGTCCAGTTAGTCCCGCTTCTTCTTAACTTCCTCTCTCCCTCTGCTGGCTTTGTTCCTGGTTACCTCTGGTACATCTGCTCCTCAGCTTTGGAAATTTTATAGACATTTATTGTCTGCTGAATTTCCTCCCCTATTATCTTAGTTTTTGTAGGGTTTTTTTTTTTTTTTTTAATACTATCATCTTAGTGGACTTTGGGTGGGAAACAGAGATGAAGGTATGCATTCTACTTGTTATGTTTAACCAGGAGTTCCCCAAAGCAGCTACTCTTCATTTCTGGTTTAGAAGAGGCCGAGGCGGGGGGCGGCGGGGCTGGTGGTGGAGAGTGTGGAATGCCTCCTGGTTGTAGAGCCTGAGCTCATCCTATCTCCAGGCTAGCCAACACCGGTCTGTTTCACAGTACACATGAAACACAGTATACGTGAGATTTGCTGTATTAACTAGCCTTTTAGCAATGTTCTTTCTGGCTTGCTTTCTGGAGAGGTTCAAGAAGTCAGATTTTAAGCACCAGGTAGAGCATCCTTAATAGAATAGGAGTCATTTGGCCAAGTTGGCTGTAAAGTGAATCCCTTTCCCCATTATTCTGTTTCCAGTGGCTTGGTTCACTGAGCATGTAGTTAAACAGCTAAAGTGGCTGGTCCACTGTGAATGGGCAGCAGTCGGCCCTCTAGGACTTCTTGGCAGGTCTCAGAACTAGCATGCTGCTTCGGTTGCGGGGGGAATTCCAGGTTTTAGCTTGGCCGAGTACAGCTTTATCCCTGAGAGTGTAAAATCATCTTGAATGCTTGTCTAAATACCACTCTCTCTTTTTCCACTTGTTGTTCGACAAGCCTCCCATCTTTTAAGGTCCAGATGAAATGTCATCTTCTATAGCACACTTCCTCCGGCCTTTACCCCCATGTTTGCAGGATGCTTTTTATAGAGGACTAGGATAAGCTTTTCTATAGGATTCATTCATTTGTTCATCAGTTGCTCTCTCTTGTTGGACAGTGAGCCCATCAAGACTACACACTCCATCTTTCCTTTTTTCCCACGCTTATCGGGGGCATCTGACTCGTGCACCATGACCACCAGTGTGTATTTGTTGACGGAATGAAGGCTCCTCTGTCTACAGAGTCTGTGTGTCCTTTTGCCAGGAATGGTGAGGTGCTTCTGTTGACTTACCTGTTGGCTCCACACTGTAACTTCAAGAGGCAGCTCAAGGTTTTCCATGGCAACATCCCCTCCTTCAACAACTGTCCCCCACCCTGCCTTGGCTGGAGAAGGGGTTTGGGTATGAGTCAAGAACAAAAGTAGAATACCAAGATGCCATTAGCCTCTGCACAGGATACACTTGCAAGGAAGGATAGGAGACAGGGGTCCACAGATTTTGTTCTCTCCTTAGATCCTCCTTCAGAACGTGGCCTGCTTCCCTGCTGCTGGTGTGATGACATGGTCTTGGGTCTCCCTAGCTTTCCTTGTTCTGATCCTTCTTGTGCTTAGCAATGGTGGACTATGATCTGCAAACATCCTGTGTCCAAAGGCAGTCATCAGTCCTATGTATCTACTCCAGCTGGAAAATTCCTTTATTTCATAAGAATTCAGGTACTGGAAAATGGATGATTTCCCTACTTCAGCATTTGGGTTTATCTCTAATGAGGTATGCCTGTGTACTGCATCATAGTTGACTCTTTGTTGTTATGTTGGAAGAGGCTGTCTTTCGAAGGGGACCCTGTAGTATGTTGGAGAAGGAAATGGCAACCCGCTCCAGTAGGCTTGTCTGGGAAATCCCATGGACAGAGGAGCCTGGCAGGCTACAGTCCATGGGGTTGCAAAGAATTTGACATAATTGAGCATGCATGCCCTGCCATGCTGTACTGTGTGTTTCAAGGGGCCTAGCTCTTTATTGGCTGAGAAGGCAATGGCACCCCACTCTAGTACTCTTGCCTGGAAAATCCCATGGATGGAGGAGGCTGGAAGGCTGCAGTCCATGGGGTTGCTGAGGGTTGGACTCGACTGAGCGACTTCACTTTCACTTTTCACTTTCATGCATTGGAGAAGGAAATGGCAACCCACTCCAGTGTTCTTGCCTGGAGAATCCCAGGGACGGGGGAGCCTGGTGGGCTGCCATCGATGGGGTCGCACAGAGTTGGAGATGACTGAAGTGACTTAGCAGCAGCAGCAGCAGCTCTTATTGGAAAGGAATAATTCTGATAGAGATTAAGAATGCCTTTAAACATGAGATCAATCTCCTTTACCTGGAATTTTT
This sequence comes from Redunca redunca, assembly GCA_006410935.1. NCBI lineage: Eukaryota > Metazoa > Chordata > Mammalia > Artiodactyla > Bovidae > Redunca > Redunca redunca. Next base: position 100,692 of record SJYQ01001484.1, read on the forward strand.
TTTTTAATGTCTAGAGACTTTTTTTTTTGCTTCATTGCAAGGCATGAGAATCTTAATTTATTGACTGGGGATTGAACCCACATCCCCTGCAGTAGAATTGTGGAGTCTTAACTAGTCGATCACCAGAGAAGTCTTTGCTTGGAATGTTTTTTAAAAGAGGTCACTAATGGGCTTCCCTGGTGGTTCAGTGGTAAAGAATCCACCTGCCAATGTAGCTTGGATCCAGGAAGATCCCACATACTGCCAAGCCATGGAGCAACTAAGCCTGTGTGCCATAACTGTTGAGCCTGTGCCCTAGAGCTCGGCAGCCACAACTCCTGAAGCCCAGGTGCACAGAACCCCTGCTACAAGAGTAGCCACAGCAATGAGAAACCAGTATGCTGCAGCTGGAGAGTAGCCCTTGTTCGCCACAACTACTAAAAAGCCCGTACAGCAACAAAGACCCAGCTAGCCAAGAACAAACAAATAAAATTATTAAAAAAAGAGGCCACTAACAACCCAAATGTTCATCGGTTGGTGAGTGGGTAAATACAGTGTGGCATACCTGCATAATGCAACACTCCTTAGCAAGAAGGAGGAACCCCTACTGCTACATGCAATGACATGGATGAATCTCAGAAACTATGTTGAGTGAAAGGAGCCAGAAAGGAAAGATTACAGATTACATAGGGTGTGGTTCCATTCACATGAAATTTCTTCAAAAGGCAAATCTATGGAGACAGAAAGCAGATCAGTGTTTGCCCAGGGCTAGAGATGAGAGTGGGCAATGATTGCACATGGGTACAGCATTTCTATTTGGAGTGATGAAAGTGAAAGTGTTAGTCGCTCAGTCGTGTCTGACTCTTTGCCACCCCATGGACTACAGCCTGCCAGGCTCCTCTGGTCCATGGGATTTCCCAGGCAAGAATACTGGAGTGGGTTGCCATTCCCTTCTCCAGGGGATCTTCCCAACCCAGGGATTGAACACAGGTCTCCTGCATCGCAGGCAGATTTTGACCATCTGAGCCACCAGGGAAGCCGTTTGGAGTGATGGACCTGTCCTAAAACTAGATTGTGGTGATGGTTATGCCACTGTATAAAATTAACTAAAAATTGTTACCAACTGTACCCCTGTAATGGGGAACTATATGATATGTATTTTATGTCTCAGTGAAGCTGTTAAGTGTGAGGAGAAAAAAAGAAGCCAGACCAAAAAGATTACTGAAAATCTATTTTTCCAACTCAGGAAATGGATGAAAAAATACAGTTGGAATTCCACAGCTCTCTATTGTCTTGATGTGAGGTGTGCATCAAGCTTAAAATCTTTTTCCTTTTAACTCCTTGGTCTTCTTGCCCTTGGAGAGGAGAAAATGGCACAGAATACTCCTTCTGCTAAAGACGGTGGAATCAGAAAGGCAAAGTGAGAGTTACATTTGGCTCCCCTGAGCTGCCTCCCCCACACGTAACCTCTCAGCTCTCCCGGCCGACAGTGTGTTCAGCTCCTCTTTTAGCTGTGACTTTAGTCATCCGAGCACCAAGCACAAAGACCTAAATTATCAGTGTGAGCAAGTTCAACCTACACATTTCAGCTCCAGTCTCTTAAAGACCCCTGTGCTTCCTTGAGAGACAGTCCTGAAGGGGCAGCACTGAGCGAGGACATGAGAGGGGGGCCCGGCCAGCCTGAGCACTTTGCTGACCTTTGCTGTGACTGGTGGGACAGTGGGTCAAGGATGTCCAGATCCCTGAGAAAATGTCAGGTCCACCAGGATGGAGAAGTGAAGAGAAACAAAGGAAGAACAGACTAGAAGACATTCTCATGATACTAGATCACATCTACCTATACTCTTTAAATACTTTGCAGAACTCTTTCCTACTATCTTACTTAACCCTCACAAGCCCCAGGCAAGATTGCCATTAATAAGGCAGTCCTCCTGGGGAGTTAACTGAGGTGAAGAAGTAAGAGAATCAGTAACAGAGCTGGAGACTCAAAGTCAGTCCTTTTAAAAAAGGCCATATGATATTATTATCTGTGGAATCTAAAATATAACACAAATGAACTTACCTACAAAACAGAAATGGACTCGCAGACATAGAGAATAAACTTCTGGTTGCCAAGGGGGAGAAGTGGAGGGGGAGGGACGGACTGAGAGTTTGGGATTAGCAGATGCAAACTCTTAGGACGGGTAAGCAACAAGGTCCTACTATATAGCACAGGGAACTATACTCAATATCTCGTGATAAACCATAATGGAGAAGAATATGTAAAAATATATATATATATTTACCTATCTATATATATGTGTGTGCTCATGTGTGCTAAGTCGCTTCAGTTGTATCTGACTCTTTGTGACCCCATGGACTGTAACCAGACAGGCTCCTCTGTCCATGGGATTCTCCAGGCAAGCATACTGGAGTGGGTTGCCATTTCCTCCTCCAGGGGATCTTCCCAGGGAATGGAACTCATGTCTCATGTTTCCTGCATTGGCAGGCAGGTTCTTTACCACTAGCACAACCTGGGAAGGATATATATATACATAACTGAATCACTTTGTTGTGCAGTGAAAATTAACACAACATTGTAACTCAACTATACTTTAATAAGTTTTTAAAAATTCAGTCCTTTTGAGTTTAACTATGTATCCTATGCTATACTGTATATGTGTGTGACATAGTGGTGAAGAATCTGCCTGCCAAAGCAGAAGATACAAGAGATGTGGGTTTGACCCCTGGGTCAGGAAGATCCCCTGGAGGAGGAAATGGCTACCCACTCCAGTATTCTTGCCTGGAGAACCCCGTGGACAGAGGAGCCTGGTGGGCTGTAGTCCATGGGGTGGCAGAGTTGGGCATGATTGAGCCTATATGGTATACGTACTATACATGTATACATATAATATATATACATATTTATGTGTATGTAGATATGCTTATGTATAGATTGATCTATCTATATCTATTGATCTATCATATATGCATGTGTATTAGGCCTCGTTTTAAACCTCTTACACTGAGTCCTCCTCATAACTCTGGGAAGCTAGTTCAGATAAGGAAACTGAGGCAGAGAGAGATGACATTGCCTAAGGTCACACGGTGCCCAGGTGGCAGAGCTGAGGTCTGACCGCCACCATCCAATGTGCTTTCCATGACACCATGCTGCCTGCCTCCAGGCCCGCCGTGTTGGTGAGCTTCAGATTTGATTTCTGGGTACAGACTGCACTCAGATCCTGGCTCGTGTAGCTGCAGCCTGTCATCCTTGCACTGCCTTCTTCTGCAAGGACTTCACTTCCTGCTATCATGGCAGCTTTCCTACTGTCAGTCTCCTAAACACTTAACAGTTTGTCTCACTCCCAGGCTTGGCTTCTGTTTCCACTGCTGCCATAGTGGGGTCCCAGGAGGAACTGGAAATGCATATGGATTTTATAAGCCTTTGGATTTTCGAAGAGAGATGAGTGTTGATTTACTAGCTTCTCTGCATGTTGATGTGGTCTTCTAAAAACTTTATGGATATATTTACATGGAAATCTTCCAACTAAAGAATATACTGTAATACAAAGAAATTTGCTGCCAATATTGTTTCATTGCAAAGTGACATTGAAACAGGTCTGAGTAAATATTTATGATTTCTCTTGAAATGTGACAGACTCATGACATGGTAATTAATTTTACTGTAGACTGAATTCAGAATGACTTTGGTAATATATGAGTAGGTGTGTAAAATGTTTATAGGGCTTTGAAAAATAAGCCCAAGGCTTAAATGAAACCTTAACCAGACAACCGAGGAAGAATAAAATTGCAATTCTAATTTTGCTGGTAGAATTTCTGTGGGAAGCAAGGCATTTTAGCAATTGGTATTCATTGCAGAGAATCATCATATATTTTATGTACTGTTAGACTATTTGGAAACTTCAAATATACTTACTTTTCAAGAAATGCATGCACTGAGCAATGGTTAAAAAAGAAAGGCTAAGTTTAGAAAATTGGCTTTGGTTTACGGCAAAGGCTGTAAGGAACACATATTTCCTAGCTCTCTATAGGAGGCTAAAGGGTAGTGGCTCATCTGAGGCCTCCAATTTTGGGTGCTTCTTTCTCTCACCCCCGCTTTGAATCTGTCAGTAAATCCTGTACTTTTCTACCTTAAAAAGATATCTAGAATCTGGCTACTTCTTGCCACCTCCACCTCTCCTTACCACCTGGTCGAGGCCCCATCATCTCTTATCTGGGTTACTGTAACACCCGCTTCCTTGGTCTCCCCAATTCCTAACTCCCCCTTCCCAACTCCCCCTTCCCCATGGACATGGCAGCAGCATGATTGAGTTACAGCATATATGTAACCTGCAGGAGGAGAGGATGGAGCCAGGAGAATACTGGAGGAAGAGCTTGCCAGATAGAGGGACCAAAGCTGCAGACCTGAGACAGGGAGGGTGGCGGGGACTGGGAACTGTGAGCAGGGGAAAGAATGACAGGAACAAGGAAATGTCATTCCTCTTCCTCCATTGACTTCTGTCTCACTCAAACTATAGGCCAAATAAATTCACAACCAACAGCCCCATTGTATCTGGCTCTTTCCTTGTTTCCTGTCATGCTTCCCCCTGCTCCCGGTTCCCAGTCCCCGCCACCCTCCCTGTCTCAGGTGTGCAGCTTTGGTCCCTCTATCTGGCAAGCTCTTCCTCCAGTATTCTCCTGGCTCTGTCCTCTCCTCCTGCAGGTTATATACACACGTTGCCTTCTCAGTGAAACCTCACCTGACTTTCCTTTTAACACGCGTAACCCACCTCCCACCCCCACCAAACTCCCTGTCTCCCTTGTCTGCTTTGCTTTTTTCTTTAGCATTTATCACTTAATGGTGGGCTTCCCAGGTGGCGCTAATGGTAAAGAACCTGCCTGCTAATGCAGGAGACATAAGAGACACAGGTTCTACCCCTGGGTCGGAAAGATCCCCTGGAGGAGGGCATGGCCACCCACTCCAGTGGGTTCTTGGTTGGAGAATCTCACGGACAGAGGAGCCTGGAGGGCTACAGTCCGTGGGGTCGCAACACGACTGAAGCGACTGAGCATACACTATCTCACATTATACATTTTATTTATTTTGTCTTGAATGTAAGCTCCATGAGGTCATGAATTTGTGTCTGTTTTGTTCACTGTTGTATATCCCATATCTATCGATAGAATAATATCATGTACATCATGGACATAAGGGAAAACACATTATTATAGGATGGATGGAAAATAATTTTCATCACTGCTGTGTAAGGGATGTGCTAAGTCCCTTCAGTTGTGTCCAGCTCTTTGTGACTCCATGGACTGTAGCCTGCTATGTCCATGGGATTCTCCAGGCAAGAACCCTGGAGTGGCTAGCAATTCCCTTTTCCAGGGGATCTTCCCAAACCAGGGATCAAACCCGGGTCTCCTACATTGCAGGCCGATTCTTTACTGTCTAAGCCACTAGGGAAGCCCTGTGTAAGGGATAGGGGTTCTGAAATAGGAGCCAGATGCTTAGTGAATGTTCCAGAAGGGACCATTGAAGGGGTATGGAAACCTCTGGAATCTCAGTGTATGATCTGCAGAATGATGGGTCACTGGTCAGACTACTTCTATGGAATAATAGCAGATGTAGCAGAATCAAAGGAGCTAACTAGGAATGATGTTATAAAGCTGATTCTAGAATCAGGGGTGCAAGAGTAGAGGGAACAAAACTATACATACATATTACATCTTACCTGGGTAACATGCAATCTCATTTCAAAGTGGCCTTCTAAGCACAGAGAAGGCCACCCCAGAGTGTGGGGTGAGTGTGGGGTGAGTGGTAACAGGGCCAGTGCATGCTCAGGACTCTTGATTTTCTTAGGAGATTAGTTTCCACAGTGGAAACTAAAGAGTTCAAAAACCATAAATTAATGTACTGTTTTGCCATTTACAAAGTATGATTGAAAAATGGTGAAGTCAGGATGACCGAGTGGTCTAAGGCATTGCATTCAGGTTGCAGTCTTCCCTCAAGGCATGGGTTCGAATCTCACTTCTGATAGTACCTTGGTTTTAGGGCTTCCGGAGTGGTGCTAGTGTAAAGCACCAGCCTACCAATGCCAGAGACACAAGAGATGCAGTTTCAGTCCCTGGGTCCAGATGATCCCCTGGAGGAGGGCACAGCACCCCATTCCTATATTCTTGCCTAGAGAATGCTACGGACATAGGAGCCTGGGGGGCGGGTTCATGCAGTTGCAAAAACACGGCTGAAGTGACTTAGCACATCGAAAAATATCAATAAAATTGCTCAGTGATTGAGCAGTTATATAATCTTACACAGTAATATGCACATTTATTGAGAAATTACCCTGAGCTAAGCGCTTTAGTTACAGCATCAGATCCTTACAGGTTATTCTAATTATCCCCAAGAATGTATTCATTTAACAACACTTATTGAGCACCTCCTATACCAGGCACCATGCTAGGCTCTGAGGCTGCAAAAACGTATTGGTTCTGCCTCAAGGAACCTACAATCTTGTGAAAGAGCCAAACACAAACACATCATCATTGCAGCCAATGATAATATGTGGAGTAGGATGAGACGTAACTCCATCACAAGATCTGTGGGAAAAAGGAACAATAACATTTTAAAAATCCCATTATCTCCTTCTTCAGTCATATATGGTTATTTTTTAATTTCCTCTTTTGCCTTATGAATAGATTTTTCCAGAGGTCAGTTAGCCTACAACCACTATTTTTATTTTCAATGCTCAGAAATTGGATGAATGGCTGTCCTGTGGCTAAAGGTGAGGGAGAGCTGAATCAAAACCTTGTGCATCGCATCCTTTCCCTTCTAGAGATTTTTCCGAAGTCTTTGTTGCCATGATGCAAAGTTTGAGGTCTCTGTAGGTGACCTGACTCAGAGGAAGATCAACACCCCACCAACCAACCCATGGACATGGCCCCCAGTGGCTCCTCAGACTATAAGGACATGGCCCTGGTCCCCAGAGAGGGGACTGGGCAGCTAAGGAAGTGAAAATGATGCATCAGGGATACAAGAAATAAATATTGGAATGTCTGCATGTATCTTAACTAAAAATAAGAAACGAGTCAAGCTTTGATTACGTTTAACACAAAGAGTGATCCATACGTGCTTGTTATGTCTGTATGTCTGTTGGTCCCATGCACATAGACCATAAGGGGTCACCTAAGGCACACTGAGCGTCACACGCACACAGACACATGCACACGCACTCACACAGGCTGAGGATTATACCTTCTTTCACTTGTCTGCTTTCAAAATACTATAATATTCTTCCTTGTGCTCCTTGTGAGGATATATAGATTACACGGTTTCATTTTAATTAAATGAACCCTCACAAAACGGCTTAAGAACCCTGCAAAGAAAAAAAGTGTGTTGAAGAGAATAACATAAGTCCAAGTGGACAGGTAAGCCTAGTGTGCTGCAGTCCATGGGGTCACAAACAGCTGGACATGACTAAGTGACTGAACTGAACTAAACAACAGGAAAACAGCACTGTTCCCTAACCTGACATATGCTTATTGTCAAATATATCATGAAAGTAGAGACAGAGACCATCTAATCAGATCAGACTATGAAGTTGGCAGAAACAGTGTTGAAGTTATCAAGAAGACATTGCCTTGTTCTCCACTGGCATTTAAGATAAACCTCACTTGAAGTCTATATTAAGCCTTGTGATATTAGCTAGTGGTAGAGGTATGTGTGCTAAGCCCCTTTAGTCGTGTCCTATTCTTTGCTACCCCATGGACTGTAGCCTGCCAGGCTCCTCTGTTTGTGGGATTCTTCTGGCAAGAATACTGGAGTGGACAGCCATTCTCTTCTCCATGGGATCTTCCTGACGCAGGGATTGTAGCCAGGTCTCTCACTTTGCAGGCAGATTCCTTACTGCCTGAGCCACCACTTACCTATCAGTTCAGTTCAGTCGCTCAGTCGTGTCCGACTCTTTGCGACCCCATGAATCGCAGCACGCCAGGCCTCCCTGTCCATCACCATCTGCCAGAGTTCACTCAGACTCACGTTCATCAAGTCCATGATGCCATCCAGCCGTCTCATCCTCTGTCGTCCCCTTCTCCTCCTGCCCCCAATCCCTCCCAGCATCAGAGTCTTTTCCAATGAGTCAACTCTTCTCATGAGGTGGCCAAAGTACTGGAGTTTAAGCTTTAGCATCAGTCCTTCCAAAGAAATACCAGGGTTGATCTCCTTCAGAATGGACTGGTTGGATCTCCCTGCAGTCCAAGGGACTCTCAAGAGTCTTCTCCAACACCACAGTTCAAAAGCATCAATTCTTTGGCGCTCAGCCTTCTTCACAGTCCAACTCTCACATCCATACATGACCACAGGAAGAACCATAGCCTTGACTAGATGGACCTTAGTCGGCAAAGTAATGTCTCTGCTTTTGAATATACTATCTAGGTTGGTCATAACTTTTCTTCCAAGGAGTAAGCGTCTTTTAATTTCATGGCTGCAGTCACCATCTGCAGTGATTTTGGAGGTCCCAAAAATAAAGTCTGACACTGTTTCCACTGCTTCCCCATCTAGTTCCCGTGAAGTGATGGGACCGCATGCCATGATCTTCCTTTTCTGAATGTTGAGCTTTAAGCCAACTTTTTCACTCTTCACTTTCACTTTCATCAAGAGGCTTTTTAGCTCCTCTTCACTTTCTGCCATAAGGGTGGCATCATCTGCATATCTGAGGTTATTGATATTTCTCCTGGCAATCTTGATTCCAGCTTGTGTTTCTTCCAGCCCAGTGTTTCTCATGATGTACTCTGCATATAAGCTAAATAAGCAGGGTGACAATATACAGCCTTGACGTACTCCTTTTACTATTTGGAACCAGTCTGTTGTTCCATGTCCAGTTCTAACTGTTGCTTCCTGACCTGCATACAGATTTCTCAAGAGGCAGGTTAGGTGGTCTGGTATTCCTATCTCTTCCAGAATTTTCCACAGTTTATTGTGATCCACACAGTCAAAGGCTTTGGCATAGTCAATAAAGCAGAAATAGATGTTTTTCTGGAACTCTCTGGCTTTTTCCATGATCCAGAGGATGTTGGCAATTTGATCTCTGGTTCCTCTGCCTTTTCTAAAACCAGCTTGAACATCAGGGAGTTCTCGGTTCACGTATTGCTGAAGCCTAGCTTGGAGAATTTTGAGCATTACTTCACTAGCATGTGAGATGAGTACAACNCAAAACTCTATTAGCCTTTGCCCTGCTTCATTCTGCATTCCAAGGCCAAATTTGCCTGTTATTCCAGGTGTTTCTTGACTTCCTACTTTTACGTTACAGTCCCCTATAATAAAAAGGACATCTTTTTTGGGTGTTAGTTCTAAAAGGTCTTGTAGGTCTTCATAAAACCGTTCAACTTCAGCTTCTTCAGCGTTACTGGTTGGGGCATAGACTTGGATAACTGTGATATTGAATGGTTTGCCTTGGAGACGAACAGAGATCATTCTGTCGTTTTTGAGATTGCATCCAAGTAATGCATTTTGGACTCTTCTGTTGACCATGATGGCTACTCCATTTCTTCTGAGGGATTCCTGCCCGCAGTAGTAGATACAATGGTCATCTGAGTTAAATTCACCCACTCCACCACTTACCTATAACTTGTAGATAAATAAATATAATACTTGTATTAGGTACATGTACAAATATTTTTACTGCTAAAGTTGTATGATTGAAAAAAATTGAAGGTCACTGTTTTAGGGAACTAGACTTGCTTTAAGAAATTCTGGCCCTTTGAGATAACATTCTCTGTCATGTGGGCAGAAGCAGATGGCTATTTTGTGTGGACCTGAGATCAAGGACTTGTTGCTTATTTACTTACAAGCTGGATTTTTTAAATAGTGTTATCTGTATGCTGGTGTTCCCTGAAGAAGTTTCTTGTGTGCTATGAACCTTTAGAAAAATAATCCCATATTTTGTAACAAATAACCATTTTATACTTTACAGTAATGGGAAATACTGAAAATAGTTTTGTATAATTTTTTCTTCATCTTGTGAGATTTAATTTATATTTTTAAAGTCTCCTGTCTCCTATATGTGTTATTTTTGTTTGTGTCTTTTCTTAGTCTGACAATGATTTTTCTTTCTGGGGAAGAAAATTTACATAACTGCTCCACGTGTAAAACAGTGTTGCTTGGTGAATCATGGTCACAAAAAGTTCTTTTATAGCCTGTGAATAACTCTCTGCCTTAGCCAATTTTTTTTTGTGTGTGTGATGGGCCTCTTTGACATTCCAAACCCAGAACTTCCCCTCTGGCCTGGCCTCTGTTCTCCGAAGGCCAAGTCAGGGATTAGAGGCTTTTCCAGCTGTCTTCTGGCCCTTGAGAATGACAACTGAGAACAGACCTCTGGGAACAGGGCAACAGGTCACCTATGGGCCTTCCTTGAACCTTGTAAAGCAGGTGCCACTTCATTCTATGAGTTGAAAGTTAGTGTGGCACCAATCTCCTCTCTGCAATCCTAATCAGAGCATAATGCTTTGCTGCCAGTCTGCTCAAGTGTCTTTCCACGAGATGTGGAGATTTCAGTGGTGAGTCACTCAAATTAGGCTCTGCTGTGTGGGCATATGACTTATCCTCATTGTTTATCAGTTTTCTCATCTGTAAACTGGGGAGACTAATGCCTACTTCATGGACTTGTTGTGAAAGATGAGATGAGAATCCATACAATGCATTTAGTATAATAGATATAAATTGTCAAAAACATGCATTGTTGTTATCATTGTCATGCATTAGATATCCAAACTCAGTCTCCAGCTGAATAAGTGGGGAATGGGGACTTAATGACTAAAGTAGAATTAAAATTTGACTATACCTATTTCGAAGGATGACCATCTCCCACCCTGAAAGTGGATAATAGGATCTCACACTATTTTTCTCACTTGAAACAACCTAAATATAACTGATAAAAATGGGCTTATGGGAGCAGATAGACTTGCATTCATATAGCAACTCTGCCACTTACATGATCTTGGGCAAGTCACTTAGTCTCTGTGACAATCTGTATAGGGGTTTTCACTAGTAATATTGAATTTGATGGACTTCTTTGGTGGTCCAGTGGTTAAGAATCCACTTGCAATGTAGGGAACACAGGTTTGATACCCAGTCAGGGAACTAAGATCCCACATGCTGCAGGGCAAGCCGGCATGCCACAACTAGAAGAAGATCCTAGATGTCACAACTAAGACCCGATGCAGTCAAATAAATAAATACATAAAATAAAAATATATTGAAAAAATATTGAATTTTAGAACATGGTATAAGCATGACTTCCGGAAGAGTATCTGGCACTTAGTGGGATTCCCCACACATTGTCCCTAGTCCCTTTCTTTTTTAAAAATTTATTTATTTGTTTTTTCCAGGTTTTGGGCTTCCCAGGTGGCACAGTGGTAAAGAATCCGCCTATCAATGCAGGAAACAAAGGAGATGTAGTTTTGATCCCTAGGTCAGGAAGATACCCTGGAGTAGAAAATGGAGACCCATTCCAGTTTTCTTGGCTGGAAAATCCCATGGACAGAGGAGCCTGGCAGGTGATAATCCATGGTGTCCTCAAGAGTCGACACGACTGAGCGACTATGCTACATGCAAGCCTGCTCTAGGTCTTACTTGTGGCTCTCTGACCAGGAATTGCACCTAGGTCACCTGCACTGGGCGGAGAAGGCGATGGCACCCCACTCCAGTACTCTTGCCTGGAAAATCCCATGGATGGAGGAGCCTGGTGGGCTGCAGCCCATGGGGTCGCTACGAGTCAGACACAACTGAGTGACTTCACTTTCACTTTTCACTTTCATGCATTGGAGAAGGAAATGGCAACCCACTCCATTGTTCTTGCCTGGAGAATCCCAGGGACGGCGGAGCCTGATGGGCTGCTGTCTATGGGGTTGCACAGAGTCGGACACGACTGAAACGACTTTGCAGCAGCAGCAGCACCTGCACTGGGAATGCAGAATCTTTGTCAATGGACCACCAGGGAAATCCCCTTACTCCCTCTCTTAATAGCTATTAAATAAATCAAGCCTAAATAATTAGGCTGTAAAAAATGAGGATATCTTTATTGTCTTAAGTAAGGCACACTATGATACTGTGATATAAGAAGAAAGGTATATTTGGCCTTTGTCTTTGGAAAGTATTTCCTTGGGTTCTGTGAGTCATTATAGCAAATTATCACATCCAAGGAAGGGGTAGTGGGAACCCCTGATTTGTAGCCAAGTTGGACAGAAGTGTGGGTAACCTGGGGACCCACTGCTTGCAGTGTCATCTGACATGGAGACAGTCTTGTGGGAATGAGCCCTTAACCTGTGGGCTCTGCACTAACTCTGGGTAGTTAGTATCAGAACTGCATTAAATTGCTGGGAGCCCAGTTGGTATCTGCAGAGAATTGGAGAATTTCTTGGTGTGGAAAATACTCATTTGGTGTCAGAAGTATTGTGAGTAGAGTAATAGTTTTCATTTACCTGTTAGGAACCTCCAATTAGATGGAGACACCTGTAGACATGGATTAAAAAATAAACACTTACTGAATCCTATTATGGGGCCTCCCAGGTGGCACTAGTGGTAGGGAACTCACCTGCCAATGCAGGAGACATAGGGGATGCTGGTTCCATCCCTGGGCTGGGAAGATCCCCTATGGAAGGGCGTAAGAACCCACTCCAGTATTCTTGCCTGGAGAATCCCAAGGACAGAGGAGCCTGGCGTGCTACAGTCCATAGGGTCACCAAGAGTCAGACACGACTGAAGCAACTTCGCATGCATGCACGCAACCTGCTATGTGCCATGCACTGGTTAGGCAATTTGTCATTTCATGGATTATTTAAAACTGTGTGGAGAATATATTAATAACACAATTTTACAGATGAGAGAACTGAGTTTAGAGAATTTAAGACTTTGTCTCAAGTCAATCTAGTGATGGAAAGTCCACTGTTGTGATCTCCTGCTTCCTTGCACCAGCCCAGATCTCTGGCCCAGCAGATCCTATATCTCTAAAAGAAAACACCTGATTTCCCCTCCAGTTACAGGCACTGGTAGTTAAACCAGAACCAGCAGGATAAAGTGGTCATTTAGAACTCTTCCACAAAGCCTGGAGGACACTTTGTGTCACCAGCAGAGCCCTGGGGGCCTTTGGTAAGGGGAATGTGCTTTAGTTTCTCCAGCTCCCAAACACGATGAGTTCTAAGCCACAGTCATCTCACCAAAGCTTCTATCTAGCTCTCTAATTACTAACCCGTTGACGGCCCTATTTGATCCTTTTGTGGTAGAATTCAGGGCCAATTCTCTTTTTGGGGCACAGCATCTTACTGTCAGGACCACAGACAGCAGTTCTCTGGGATTTCATGGATGAAAATTCAGTTGGCAATCCGGGGCAGACTGTCAAGAAGAAAGATGGAGAGAGAAACCTCTGTAATGACCACCATCTGAAATCAATACCCCCTCAAATTAATCCCAGACTGCCTAAATCAGTTACAGCCCGCTACAGTTTATATCACACAGGGGCCACTAGGAGGTCCAGAGTAGAAGGGTGTGGGAAGGTGAAGAGCACGGGATCATGTTGGGACCCAGGCAGAACATCCCTACCTACACTCCTGGGATTGTTGCAGGATGGAATTCTCAGCCTTCTTTTTCAAAATGAAAAAACCTTTTTCTTATGATTTTAAAATAATGCATATGTGTTTAGTTGCTAAGTCATGTCCAACTCTTTGCGCTCCTACGGACTGTAGTCTGCCAGGCTCCTGTGTCCGTAGCATTTTCTAGGCAAGAATACTGGAGTGGGTTGCCATATTCTCCTCCAGGGGAACTTCCCAACCCAGGGACCAAACCCATATCTCCTGTGTCTCTTGCGCTGGCAGGCAGATTCTTCACCACTGAGCCACCTGGGAAACTCATATATATATATATATATTTGATAAATTATGGCTATATATATTGGCTGTGTCATGCAGTCAATATATATGAGGGATCCAACTTCCCCCACCTAGGATCGAGTCTTGGCATCCTATAGCGGAAGCACTGTCTTAACCCCTGGACCACCAGGGAAATCCCAGCATTGTTGTTCAGTCACTAAAGTTGAGTCTGACTCTTTGTGACCCCATGGACTGCAGCCCACCAGGCTTCCCTGTCCTTCAGTATCTCCCAGAGTTTGTTCAAATTCACATCCCCTGAGTCAGTGATGCTATTTAACCATCTCATCCTCTGTCACTCTCTTCTCCTTTTGCCTTCAATCTTTCCCAGCATCAGGATCTTTTCCAATGAGTTGGCTCTCCACATCAGGTGGCCAAAGTGTTGGAGTTTCAGTGTCAGCATCATTCTTTCCAATTCATAATATTACTATTGTTGTTTTAAAATCAGACATTAGGCAATGTTTGGTGAAGATTGCCCAGTCGTGTCTGACTCTTTGTGACCCCATGGACTGTAGCCTACCAGGCTCCTCTGTCCATGGGATTTTCCAGGCAATAGTCCTGGAGTGGATTGCCATTTCCTTCTCCAGGGACCTTCCCGACCCAGGGATCGAACCCAGGTGTCCCACATTGTAGACAGATGCTTAACTGTCTGAGCCACCAGGGAATCTCATGCTTACCTCTGCCAATTTGTAATAACATTCTGGGTAAACCCTTCCAAATTTTTTGCTGTTCATATACCTCTAGTCCCCAGCAGTTGTTTTAAAAACAGGACTATATTTTGTAATTTTATTTTATCACTTCTAATACCAATGTATCATAAATATCTGTCTGAAAGAATATAGATTTCTGTTGTTGTTTTAATGGATTTAGGATATCCATTATAGAGATGTACCATAATTTACTTAGCCATTCCTCTCTTTTAAATGGTTTCCAATTGCCATCGTTATACAGAAAGTTGCAACACACACACACTGGCACATTTTTTGTAAATACTTTATCCTGTGGTCATTAACCCTGAACCTGAAATTCCACAAGACTCCAGGAACCCCAGTCTTACCTACGCATACCTCTTTGATAAATTATGGCAAAACGTTCACTCACTCAACAAATATTTTTGGGGTGATCATGTTGTTCCAGGCATAGGCCTGTGCTTCATGGATATGCAGTGAGTAAAATAGATGAAACCTCTGCCCTCAGAAAGCTCACATTTAGAGGGATGAAATTAATAATAATAAAATAAACGATATTGCATAAGAAGGTGGCAAGTGTGAAAGAAAAATTAGGAGGTGTTCGTCTATAGTAATTCAGCATTTATTCTATCATAATGCTATTCAGTTTAATTCACTAAACATCCATTGAGCGCCCACATTATGTTCTAAATAACTTTCCTAAATGAATGGGGCCAGTAGAAATGAAGTATGAGCCCTAATGTAGATAAGCTCACAATTATTTTCTTGCTTATGACTTAACCATCTCATGTGTGTATATTTGATCTTCACAACTAGATTAGAAAACCCGTGAGGGCCAGAGTCCATGTTTTATACTTTTCTTGTGTTCTCTTGAACTTTTAGTATAATGTTTTTGTTTATAGAATTAATGGTCAGTGAATGCTTGTTATGGACTTGTGAAATAGAAATGATGTTTGTGGCTTTGGGAGATGACAAACTGGGTTCTTATGCATCAAAAAGGATTCAAGGTGAAAAAAGGCACTAGTTAATATCCAAGATGAATGAGAAAGCTACCTACTCAGATCATGTGTTGGCATTAAAAAAATAATTCCTCTAAATCATGGATCATCTAATTAAATATAGTAATATAGATATTCTAATGTCACATAGAGTGACTCATTGGAAAAGACTCTGATGCTGGGAGGGATGGGGAGCAGGAGGAGAAGGGGACAACAGAGGAAGAGATGGCTGGATGGCATCACCGACTTGATGGACGTGAGTTTGAGTGAACCCTGGGAGTTGGTGATGGACAGGGAGGCCTGGCGTGCCGTGATTCATGGGGTCGCAAAGAGGCGGACACGACTGAGCGACTGAACTGAAGAGTGATTTT
Organism: Redunca redunca; assembly: GCA_006410935.1. Taxonomy (NCBI): domain Eukaryota; kingdom Metazoa; phylum Chordata; class Mammalia; order Artiodactyla; family Bovidae; genus Redunca; species Redunca redunca. The sequence continues at coordinate 116,625 of SJYQ01001484.1, forward strand.
AGCACTGTTTTGGAAAGCTGGTTGAACAAGTAATACTGTTTTTTAAAGAAAAGCAAACCAAGTAGAGAAGTATGCTGGCTTTTCATCTGGCTCTTTGTGGAGTGTTTAAACTGCCCCTACATCCGACAACAATAAAGAGGAGAGTGAAAAATCTGGCTTAAAACTCAACATTCAAAAAAGTAAGATCATGGCATCTGGTCCCAGCACTTCATGGCAAATAAAGGGGGAAACGATGGAAACAGTGAAAGACTATTTTCTTGGGCTCCAAAATCACTGCAGATGGTGACTGCAGCCATGAAATTAAAAGACGCTTCCTCCTTGGAAGAAAAGCCATAACCAACCTAGACAGCATATTAAAAATCAGAGACATTATTTTGCCAACAAAGGTCCATATAGTCAAAGCTATGGCTTTTCCAGTAGTCATGTATGGATATAAAAGTTGGACCATAAAAGCTAAATGCTGAAGAATTGATGCATTTGAAGTGTGGTGCTGGAGAAGACTTTTGAGAGTCCCTTGGACTGCAAGGAGATCAAACCAGTCAATCCTAAAGGAAATCAACCCTGAATATTCATTGGAAAGACTGATGTTGAAGCTGAAGCTCCAATACTTTGGCCATCTGATGCGAAGCGCCAACTCATTGGAAAAGACCCTGATGCTGGGCAAGATTGAGGGCAAGAGAAGGGGACGACAGAGGAAGAGGTGGTTGAATGGCATCACTGACTCAATGGACATGAGTTTGAGCAAGCTCTGGGAGGTGGTCAAGGACAGGGAAGCCTGGGGTGCTATAAGTTGGTGGGGTCGAAGAGTGCTACACAACTGAGCGACTGAACAACATCCGACAAATATACACCAAACTGCCTGAAGGGGGCGCTCCCTCATTCCTTCCAACAGGCCCTTGTTTTGGGCTCCTTTCCCCTTTCTGGCTATCTCCTGACTGTGCCATCTCTCATTAAAAAAAAAAAATCTTGCCATACAAAGTAGGTAACTTTAAAAGTATTTATGAACTAGTGAAGGATTATATGTACTTTACATTTCTCACAATTGAATGTCTAATATTTGTCAGGGATTGTATCCTGTACGGCATGCTACATATATTCTTTCTAATTCTCAAAGAAACCTGGCAACAGGAGCAGTATTGTCTCCATTTTGCAGAAAAAGGCTCTGAAGCCAAAAGAGTTTGCAGTGTAAGTGGTGGAGGTGGTCTGCACACTGCTCTCTGTAGCTGCCTTTGTCTATTTACTTACTATTAGCGTCATCATGGAGAAGGCAATGGCACCCAACTCCAGTACTCTTGCCTGGAAAATCCCATGGATGGAGGAGCCTGGTAGGCTGCAGTCCATGGGGTCGCTGAGAGTTGGACATGACTCAGTGACTTCAATTTCACTTTTCACTTTCATGCATTGGAGAAGGAAATGACAACCCACTCTAGTGTTCTTGCCTGGAGAATCCCAGGGATGGGGGAGCCTGGTGGGCTGCCATCTATGGGGTCGCACAGAGTCGGACACGACTAAAGTGACTTAGCAGCAGCAGCAGCAGCGTCATCATGGGTTTCCCAGGTGGCTCAGCAGCAAAGAATCCACCTGCTGATACAGGAGATGCAAGAGAGGTAGGTTTGATACCTGGGTAGGGAAGATCCCCTGGAGGAGGAAATGGCAACCCAGTCAGGTATTCTTGCCTGGAGAATTCCATACACAGAGGAGCCTGGGGCGGGGGGAGGTCTATGGCCGGGGGAGTCACAAAAGAGTCAGACATGACTTATAAACAACAACAACAGTATCATCATGTTATCGTCACAGTCGATGTCATTCTGGCAGAAATAGTACAATTTAAAGATATTTCTCTTTATATTTAACACTAATTTCTCCCCCATGATGTCTCTCAACAAAGACTCCGCCTATCAGACCTGGAGGGTTTTAGTGAGGACATGTGGGGTCTTTCTGGTATTTTCTGGCCCAGGGTCTTTTGAGTTAAGCAAGCCCTGCAACAGGTAAAGCTCCCATCTGGCAGATCCTAGCTGCCTGCAGGACCAGGCAAGGTTTTGGATTCAATTCTTATCCTTTAAAAGTTTTTTCTAGCTTTAGGGAGATACAATTGATATGTAACATGTAAGTGTAAGGCATACAGTGCGATCATTTGATACACATATATATTGTAAAATCACTACCACAATAAGGTTAGATAACACCTCCATCATTTCACATAATTACCTTTTGTGTTTGGTGAGAACATTTAAGATCTACTCTCTTGGCAACTTTCAAGTGTATAAAACAAAGACACTGTTTTCAGTAATCATTATACCGTGTGAAGGTCTTCAGAACTTACTCATCTCATAATTGGAAGTTTATATTTTTTGGCCAGTATCTTCCTATTTCCCTCAACTCCCAGCCCAAGAAACCACCATTCTACTCTGTTTCTATGAGTCTGGCTTTTTTAGATTCCACATATTAAGGAAGATCATACAGTATTTGTCTTTCTCTGACTTATTTCACACTTAGTATAATGCCCTCAGGGTCCATCCACGGTGTCACAAATGGCAGAATTGCCTTCTTTGTTGTTGAGCCTTCCTTTCTGCTTGCACTTCTCCTAGCACACCCCAGATGGTGGGAGGCCCTGGAGATAAGTAAATGGCTAACCTTTCAAACTCCCATCTGCAGAATGATATAAAAACCTCAGAACAACATGGGCCTTTTCCCAATCCCCACCACAGCATCTGGGGCCCAGTAGGTACATAATGATTTTTGGTGAACAAATGACACTATTTACAGAAGTGTTTTACTAACTTTTGAAGCCTTTCCTTCAGAAGACAAAGCTAAGTTTCAGAGAGTTGACTGCCTGGGGTAACATGGAAAGCTGTGAAGACAAAATTATTGAGTCAAATCAGCAAAGTGGCTGACTACGCTAACTTTAGGCCTAATTTAGGGGAGAATTCCTCAAAAAAAAAAAAAAGGCAAAAACGGTTATTCTCTTTAATGTAAAAATTTTTTTCTGCGATTTCCTTAGAGTCAATTGTGGCATCAGGGATAAGTCAACTCTCTATATTTTTAAAACTTTTTATTGGAGTACAGTTGACTCAACTCCATATTTTTAATCTCTTTGGTTCTATTATCAAATTCCTCTTTCTATCATAAAAAAGCAGAGACATTACTTTGCCGACTAAGGTCCATCTAGTCAAGGCTATGGTTTTTCCTGTGGTCATGTATGGATGTGAGAGTTGGACTGTGAAGAAGGCTGAGCGCCAAAGAATTGATGCGTTTGAACTGTGGTGTTGGAGAAGACTCTTGAGAGTCCCTTGGACTGCAAGGAGATCCAACCAGTCCATTCTGAAGGAGATCAATCCTGGGNGAAGGGTTGACTCATTGGAAAAGACTCTGATGCTGGGAGGGATTGGGGGCAGGAGGAGAAGGGGATGACCCAGGATGAGATGGCTGGATGGCATCACTGACTCGATGGACGAGAGTCTGAGTGAACTCCGGGAGATGGTGATGGACAGGGAGGCCTGGCGTGCTGTGATTTGTGGGGTCGCAAAGAGTCGGACACGACTGAGTGACTGAACTGAACTGATCATAAAAATATTATATATAATATGTAATACATATGCATTATAAAAATAATAGAAAATACTGACAAGTATGAAGAGGATTTATACATCGAATTGTACACCTCTAATAACTCTACCACCCATAAATAATTATAACTAACATTTTGGTGTATTTCCTTCTCACATTTTCCCATGCATGTAATGTATTTGCATTATAACAGTGAAAATACACACACGATTTTCTACTTTCATCACTAAAACAGTATAGTATTTTCCCACATCATTAAATATCATTAAAGCCTTGATTTTGGTGGATGTAGAATATTCTGTTTTATGACTGTCCCATAGTTGTCCTGGCTCTTTGTATAAATGCCCCACAATAGACAGTTTAGTGCATGGTCACTATATATATCCATGGTTATTTCCTTTTGATCTTCTCCTCATTTATAAACTCCAGACTCAACTACTTCTAAGGCAATAATTTTTTCCTCAAGATAGATCTTTTACCTTTTCTTATAAAGTTACGCCTGTTTTAAATAATCACCCTTGACATTATTAAAAACTATTTCTTGAAAAAATACAGCTTTGTTAGAGGATTTAAGGCAATGATTTTTAACCAGTGAGAAGTGGCCCCTTGGAGGGGATGGCCAAGAGTAGGATGCATGTACTTTGAAAAGCCTTACTCAAAATTTCGGTTGTATTAATTTAATCTTTTTGTTTTTATTGAATTTGTTACAATATTGCTTCTGTTTTATGGTTTGGTTTTTTGGCCATGAGGCAAGTGGGATCTTAGTTCCCTAGCCAGGGGTTGAACCCACACCCCCTGCTTTGGAAGTCAAAGTCTTAACCACTAATCTGTCGGGGAAGTCCCATTATGTTAATTTTTTATTAAGATATTTAGCTGTTTGGCAATTGTGTCACAAAATATGGGATTTTATTTTTCTAATGGAGAAACGGGTTGAAATGTGCATTCAATCAAAAACATGGCATGTGAGGTCCTACGCTAGAGCCTAGGGATCCAGCTGTGAACAAGATAGACAGGCTGAGAATCACATACTAAGGTTTGCATAGAACACTTTTAAAGCGTCTAATGGTCTGGACAGATCATTTTCTTTTCATTTGTCAATCTTGTTTGGAGCAAATCAGATCTGTGCTGAGAGTAAAAGAGATTCTATATGTTAAGTGCCTGGCAGAGTTCCTGGAATCTAGGTCTTCAATAATTGCAACTGCTCTCCACCTTCTCATCCCCGCCAAACGAAGGTTTCATTCATGTTGGTGGTTGTACTGAGCTTCACAACTCACTCTGAGATCTAGTGTGCAGGGGATGGCCGATGGCCAGAGCTCTTCTCTACAAGCACAGAATCTTGGCATCATCAACACTAGACTCTCTTGAAGCTAAAACCATTATGATTTAGTTTAAAGGATCAAAAATTTAGAGACTTTAGGGTTCAACACTATCCCTTGATCCTGGGTGATAGGTCTTATGTGAAGTGTTCTCTTTGAAACCATGACAGGACTTCCCTGGTGGCTCAGGGGATAAGAATCTGCCTGCCAATGCAGGAGACATGGGTTCAGTCCTTGATTGGGAAGATCCCACATGCCAAGGAGCAACTAAAGCCTGAGTGCTGCAATTACTAAAGCCCTAGCACCCCTGCGCTGTGACGAGAAGCCACTGCAATAAGCCCGCCCGTGCACTGCAACTAGCGTAGCCCCTGCTCACAACTAGAGAAAGCCCACGCACAGCAATGGAGACCCAGTGCCACCAAAATAAATAAATCAATTTAAAAAGAAACCGTAATGAAAATCGGGGGTCATTCAGTGTTACCTTCTCATTTTCCATCACTATTAACTCTCCCTCCAAACCTCAGAGTTGCTGATACTCAGTTTCACAAGAATCATTTCTTGCTTTGGGAACAACTCCTCATAAACCTTGAAAGAGAGTTGGCCACTTGGGGGAAGATGGAAAGGTGATGTGATGGGAAAGGGGGATGAAAACTGTCTTCCTGAGATAGATCAACTCTCCCCGCTCCCCACAGAACTCAGGGGATTGATCCCCAAGTTCTCATTGTGAATTTTTTTCTTTTTGGTAAGCACACAACCCATCTATTTTCTCAGAAGGAAGCCTTTCTCTTATGTACATTGTCTTCCAGTGTGGGTCTGACACAAATCCAATTAGATAGCCAGGAAGCCCCACAGCAGTTTACCCAGCAGGTCATTGTTATTTACCTTTTCTTACCTCCTCTATTACCCTAGTGTCCTAGATACATTTTTTTCTCTTTCTCCAGGGCTCTTAAAAAATTCTTTTTAAAATCTCATCATAATAGCATGCTTCCTAAAGTAAATCTAACCTAGCATGAAGAAGTTATTAGCCAAGTTTCTTTTATCCACATTAAAGAGTATATGAAACATTGATTTTCTGACCACCCTTGATAAATCACGGCCCCCTGATAAGTCTCCAAGGTGGATTTACTACTAGCTGAAGACATGATATGCTTCGTACTTCAATAGAGCAAGGTTGGACACACATGTAGCTGTAATGGAAAATGAAGCAGAGGGATTTATATGTCTAATTAAAGTAGCAAACTCTCAAATCCAACCCATAAATTGACTTTTAGGGGTCTTATTGCCGGAAGAGTTGCAAAAAAAAAGCATTTTGAGGTGAGAGTTCATTTTTCCTGAATCAGGTGAGCCTAGTGCTTTAAAAATTGAAAGCTTTTGCTCTTGGTAATTTCACTTACAAGAATGTAAATGTAATCTGAATTGCATGACTATATATAAGTCTGATTTATGAAAATCTGTCAAATCCTAGACTCTAAGAAGCAGTGGCAGATATATCTTGAGACAGAATTGTAGGATTATTTAGCTAATACACTAAAGTTTATAAGACATAGAATTTAAAGTTTTCTGTGTTTGGATAAAGGTTATATATAAATAAAAAAAGAAATCTGGAAAAATACTGGACCTCAAATAACAGTAAGAAGCTGAATTCATTGGCGTCAACCACACAAGGTCATAATAAATTTGTCTTCTCTTTCACTTTGTTGTTCTGAAAATATTTTTCTGATTGATAGCTGGTTATCATGTCCTTGTGTTGCTCCACTTTATTACCATTCTGCACATTTCAAAGGATAAAATTGCTTTTTAATCACATCGGTAACATAAACCATAATGGCATTTTTTTCTTCACAAATACCTTAAGACTGTGAGTCCTTAACCATCCTGTGAGCTCCTTTAGGACAGGACCATGCCATTCTGCCCTGGGTACCCAGCTCCGAGCTTATTGTGTGGCTCCATAAGCACTATTTCACCCTCCTATACTGTTGATGGGGCCGTAAGTTGGGGCAGCCACTATGGACAACAGTTTGGAGGTTCCTTAAGAAATTTAAAAATAGAGATACCATACGATCCAGCAATCCCACTTGTGGGCATATATCCGGAGAAAAACATGATTCAAAAGGATACATGCACCCCAGTGTTCACTGTAGCCCTGTTGACAACAGCCAAGACATGGAAACAATGTAAGTGTCCATTGACAGATGAATGGATAAAGAAGATGTGGTACCTATATCCAATGGAATACTACTCACTCATAGAAAAATAATGCAATTTGCAGCAACATGGTTGGATCTGGAAATTATCGTACTCAGTAAGTCAGACAAGAGAAAGATGAATACCATATGATATCCCTTATTTGTGGAATCTAAAATATGACACAAATAAACTTATCTCTGAAACAGAAACAGACTCACAGACACAGAGAACAGACCTTTGGCTACCAAGCTGGGAGCAGGTTGGGGAGGAACAAAGTGGGAGTTTGGGGTTGGCAGATGCAAACTATTATGTATAGAGAATGGATAAAAAACAAGGTCCTATTGAATAGCAAAGGGAACTACATCCTATGATAAACCATAATGGAAAAGAATGTAAAAAAAGAATGCATATATATGTATACACATATATATTTGGAGAAGGAAATGGCAGCCCACTCCAGTAAACTTGCCTGGAGAATTCCACGGACAGAGGAGCCTGGCAGGCTACAGTCGATGGGGTTGAAAAGAGTCAGGCATGACTGAGCAACTATCACTCACACATATATACTTGTGTGTAACTGAATCACTTTGTTGAAAGGCAGAATTTAAATGCAACATTGTAAAACCAACTACACTTCAATAAAAAACAAAAACACAAGTTCGCATGAATTAAGGGAATCCAAATATCCTGGGCATCCCTTAGTCATCCCCGAGGCTGAGGAAAGCAATCGACTGAGTTGTCCCATCAGCTAGGAAGTATCAACCAACCGTGCTGGGGACAGTTGTGGAATTTGGAGATTTCGAATCTTCAGTACCACAACAGCCTCATTTTTTGTAAAATGTGAAAGAGATTTGGAAACAGAGAACCTGAATAGGCAAAAATGTAGGACACAGGAAAAATTCCTAGAGAGTGGCTAAACGTGGTTGCGAGAAGAAATGTGATCCTTCCCATCCGGCAGAAAGTCTTCAGCTGGTATCCTTCAGGGTTGAGTGATTCCCTGCCTGCTGGAGGGAAGAAAGATGACTGGGGGGAGATAATGGGTTCCCTATTATCAGCTGTAAACTAAGCGCATATTTGCTTCTATAAATATTTGGCACGTGAGGAGTACGCAGGGAATAATGATCGGGTCCAAATTACTCATTTGTTTCTCTGTAAGTGGCAAAGTTAGCATCAGCTGATGTAGTTAGCTAGAATCAGGTCTGATACAATCAGCAGGGGACAAGCCCTCAGCAACTGCAATAAAAAGTTCAAGATGGCCTGTTAGGGATGAGAAGAACCTACTAGAGGTTGTCCTCTTGCCCTTTCACACTGTCTTCTCTGTAGTTAGCATTCAAACAGCTTCCAACCCTGCCACCTGTGGCTCTTTAAATCACCCTCCTCTTTTGCAGGACCCCACAGCTACTTCTCATCGCCCTGGCAATTATAATGAGAACCCAGGGATCACTTGCTGGGGTATGCCACAGCCTTTACCAGAGTGCCCTCCACAACCACACTTTCTTCTTCAGTGTTCCAATCTGTCCTGTTGCTACACTAATTCCATACTCTAGACAGACTTGGTATTGCAAGGCAAGTTGAAAAATGTAACGAATCCCTTTAAGACTCAACATTCTCATCTCTAAAACGTAGTGTGAACAACCATCGTGGGTCTGCCTAGGAGGCAAGACTTCCAGTGTTAAAACCAAGAATGTCCCAAACAAACCAGGATGAGTTGGTCATCTTACTAAAACAGGAATAATAACACCTCATTTCTTATGTAGATGAAATGTAATAATGTTTGCAGAGTATCTATTAGGAACAAGTACTTAATAAATGCCAGCCTCCCACCTTCCTTAATTAGTTAAAAGTATTTGTGAAATAAGAGTTTGTGGAACACCTGCCAGGTGGCCCTCTAGGTACTGGGCAGCTGTGTCAAATGAAGTCTTAAACACAGTTCCTGTGTTCAAGCAGCTCACAATCCAGTTGGAGACCTAACATTAATGCATATGAAACTATTTTATTTACTTTTATACTTCAATTCTTTCCCCCAAAAAGATTGGAGGAAGCTCAGAATAAATGATACAGATACATGAAAATCAGAGTTGAACGATAACAGCCACATAATTAGAGAGACAGTGGTGCAACAATTATACCAGAAACCCAAGGCTAAGGAAAGCAATTCCAACTGAATCCAAAACAGATGAGAACAAAACAAGAATAACCCAGAGCAGACTAAATTAAACAGTAAATTATACGGTATCAGTTACAGAAGTTCAAGGTAGTGGTCGGAAAGTTCAAGGTGGAGTACAGTGATGATTTCCTTCAAACCAGCTGCAGAGATCATGGGTAGGATGCCTACTGCATGCCTCCATTTCTTCTCAAAAGCAGGGAGGATGCTTCTCGTGACAAGACATTGATTATTAATGATGCAGTGTGTTTCCAACCTCTCCCCTGCTCCTGCCCATTTAGGAGGCTGTGTTGCCCAAGTTTCTCCCAGAGCACAGAAAAGAGCAAGGGCCTGGGGAGGAGTTTAGGAGAAAATTTTTCTCGAGAAGTTAGGAGGAGAGAGAAGACAAGGAAGACTGTGGTGGGTGAGGGAAATAGATGAAAGAAGGCTTTTTAGGAAATGTTGCCTGGAGCCATATATTCCCTTTACGGTGCTTGAGTAATTTTGGAAATTTCTTTTTAGCTGCCAGACAGTCTCTCTTTGATTCCAACACCCCTCTGAGACACGAGCCAATGAGTGAATGAAAAAGAAAGCACTTATGCAAAGGCCGTGTTTGAAGCTGGATCAGAATCCTCTCCCAACAGCTCAGACCCTCTGCTTTGCTCTTTGGTCAAAAAAGGGAAAAATGCTAAAGACTTGGACAATTGGGATTCTGGCTCATTGGTTTCATAGTTGTATGTCTTTGGGCAGGTTACTTACCCTGTCAAATACTCAAATTCCTCATCTGTAAAATGGATTACTTGTAGAGAAATAAGATAACCTGTGACTGCTGCTGCTGCTAAGTCGCCTCAGTCGTGTCCGACTCTCTGCGACCCCATAGACGGCAGCCCACCAGGCTCTGCTATCCCTGGGATTCTCCAGGCAAGAACACTGGAGTAGGTTGCCATTTCTTTCTCCAATGCATAAAAGGGAAAAGTGAAAGTGAAGTCACTCAGTCGTGTCCGACTCTTAGCGACCCCATGGACTGCAGCCCACCAGGCTCCTCCATCCATGGGATTTTCCAGGCAAGAGTACTGGAGTGGGGTGCCATTGCCTTCTCCTATTTGCATGTAAAACCCTTTGCTCAGTGGCAGGCACGTACAGGCCCTTGGTAAATGTCAGTTTTCTTCCTTCCCCTTTCGCAATCCCATCTTTCTTAAAAAAAAAAAAAAAGTTTATTTGGCAGCATTGGGTCTTAGTTGTGGGATGCAAGATCTTTTGTTGCAGCACATGGACTCTCTAGTTGTGAAAAGTAGCTCAGTTGTGCCCGACTCTTTGCGACCCCACTGACTATACCGTCCATGGAATTCTCCAGGCAAGAATACTGGAGTGGGTAGCTGTTCCTTTCTCTAGGGGGTCTTCCCAACCCAGGGATCAAACCCAGCTCTCCCGAATTGCAAGGCAGATTATTTCCCAGCTGAGGTGTATGGGTTTAGTTGCTCTGAGACATATGGGATCTTAGTTCCCCACAGAGACAGAACCTGCATTGCAAGGTAGATTCTTAACCACTGGACCACCAGGGGAGTCCCAATTCCATCCTTTTTATGATGAGTAATTGACAGTAGGTGGAGAATTCATTCCTCCTGGATCAACTTTGTGCAAAGGTGAAATTCCCCTGTCTCCCTCTTTAAATTAACTCTCCATCCAGTTACTCCCCAAACCTCCCAGGTAAACCCACCTAGAAGTCTACTTATCCAGAGAGCTACCTTTCCTGTGTCTGTCTCTGTGTTTGTGACTGCTCTTCTAGAACAGTGACCACAGCTTTCTAACTTGATGGGTCATGTACAGCACAAAAGTCAGACCGATGCTATAAAAGAACAAACCCCACTATTGCTTCACCATTGTTTTACAACTCTTATATTTCCTCTGCTTTATTCCCATGGCCTGGATCTAACACCTAGAACGGTTCCATTTCTGAAGTTTAATGCCCAAATTTCTTTCTGACAACAACATCCCACCCTTGCAACTCATTCACTCCCTTAACGTACACCTTTAACCCTAATGTAACCTCTGGCTCCAGAGCTGCTCATTTGGCCCTGACTCTTTTCTCCCATTTGGCTTGGCCTCTCTATTCACCATGGTGTCTCACTGATCACTGAACCAAGGGTAGCAAGGTGTGAGCTAGGAAGCTGGAAGATGTGAGGAGCTGTAGGAACTGCAAATGTGTTTATTCTCTCCTGGCTGGCACAGCAGAAAAGCAAATACACTGTACTCTCTCGTGGTTGGCCTGACAGACACAGCCATAACTCAACTCAATGCTATTCTCCTACAAGAGTGTTTCAGGCGGTGCTTGTATAGGTTATGCACATCCACAGGGCTATAAATGATCTTGGCTGGTACGTAATTATGAATTTACAAAACGTGAGGTGAGAGTGAGAGGACTTGGGGTGAGAGAGCCTGACCACCGCCATTTTGGCTTTTTCCTTACACATGGTCTATCACTTCAGTTGTTCTCTCGCCATTTCCCTTTACCTATGTACCCCAGGGCTGTTCATCGACCCTAGAACACCCAGCCATGGATCAGCTCAGCCACTTCCATTCAGGTCAATGAGCTCTGCTAAAGAAAATCACATCACCATAGAAATTCATGTTTTCCACCCTTCCAGGACCTCCACGTGTCCTAGAATTTCTCCCATCTCCTTAGCAACTACTCCATATTCCACCTTTTTGCTTAAATCTGCCCATCCATCTTCCTCTGTCCCTCCACTGACCTTGCCTCCTTGTTCTATTGTGGGAACTGGGGCTTCCTTTCAAACTCTTCCTTGGGTCCCTTGCTGCTCAGAAATTTGAGCCTGTAGCATTCTTTCCCCTTCCTAATTCCCTCAGTGGGAGATGTAGCTTTTCTTCCTTCTTAAGTTTCCCCTCACTTACGTGGTGGACTCACCCCTCATCTCTATCAGAGACTTCTCCCCTTCCCTCATCACCTCAGCTCAGTGGTCTCACTCTGTCAGTCAGCCCAGATTTCTTTATTAAATTTCAGACTGTTCTACTTCACTAGCCCTGTTCCTTCAAGTGTGTAAATTCACTCAAATTTCTCTCCTCAAAAAATTCCCGTCACATTGCGTACCCTTATCCCCAATTACTGTATTATGGGGCTTGAGCAAAAATGTTAACAAGCGAATATCCATGGACCCTTCCCTTAATCTCCCATTTAATAGGAACTCTGTCATCGCCACCTTAGCCTTTCCCCCGCCTCCTTCCATAGGGGCGGGATTGTCTTTGTCTTTCCTGCTGAGCAGACTCTGGGCAACGAGGCAAGAGTGAACTAGAAAGAGTAGCGGAGTGGGTCTGCGTGGGAAACAGCCGTACCAAAGATGAGAACGAAGATAGGAGAACCGGCCTCATACTTCCATAAGCATTTTAGGGGAAGGGATGGAAGTTTTTAAAAACATAGACTCAGGTACTACAGGAGATTCATTGAACCAGAATATGCATTTTTTTTTTCTTCAGCATACAGATTTAACAAGATCCCTAGGTGATTTGTGTATTAAGATTTGAGAAGCAGACACAAAATAACTAAAAATGGATCATAGATATATTACAAAAACCTAAGAATATCAATCTTCTAGAAGAAAGTATAGGAGAAAATCTTATGACCTTGGGTTGGACACAATTCTTAAGTATAACAAAAAACAAAACAAACAGAAAAAAACCATGATCCATAAAAAGCAAAAATAGATTGAACTGCACCAATATTAAAAACTTTTTTACACTTCAAAAGACATGATTAAGAAAATGAAGATAAGGCACAGATTGGGAGAAAATATTTGCTAGTAACATCTCTGATTAGAAACACATCCAGAATACAGAGAACTCTCAAAACTTAACAATAAGAGAAAACAACCCACATTAAAAATGGGCAAAAGATCTGAATAAACATTTCATTAAAGAAGATATATGAATGGCTAATAAGTTCATGAAAGTATGCTCAACATCATTAGTCATCATGGAAATGCAAATTAAACCACAATGAGGCACTACTATGTATCCCCTAGAATGTGTGTGTGTGAGCGTGCTATGTCAATTCAGTCGTGTCTGACTCTGTGCAGCCCTATAGACTGTAGCTTGTCAAGCTCCTCTGTCCATGGGATTCTCCAGGCAAGAACACTGGAGTGGGTTGCCATGCCCCTTCTCCAGGAGATCTTCCCAACCCAGGGATCAAACCAGTGTCTCTTATATCTCCTTCATGGGCCGGCTGGTTCTTTACCACTAGCACCACCTGGGAAGCCCATCCCCTAGAATAGCTATAATCAAAACATCTGAAAATACCAAGTTTCATGCCAGTAGGAATATAAAATGCTATAGCCACTTTGGAAGATAGTTTGGCAATTTCTTCAAAAGTTACACATAAACTTAAGATAGAGCCCAGAAATTATACTCCTGGGATTTTACTCAAGAGAAACGAAAATGTATATCTACACAAAGATGTATATTAATATATATACATATGATTGTTCATAGAGGCATTATCCATGATAGCCAAAAACCTGAAACAAAACAATCCAGCTCTTTACAAAGGGAGGAATGAATGAATAGCTATTCCTGCAGAGGTCACTGTCATCAGTAGTCAGTGAGGAGAGGCACACAGGTGCTCAGCACTTTCTAGCATGCCTTTGCTCTCCTCCTCTCCATGGCTCCATTGACCAGTAGTGACCCAAGGCCCACCACTAGATATTTGACTGGACCCACAGAAGCACTGGCGACATCAACATCAAAATTTCCACAAACATGTCCACGAGGCTCCCTTCGTGAGTGGTTGGATGCATCTGGCTTCTCAGATTGATTGAGTGACTCCTCCCCTGATTATCTGATACCACTTTCTGGCTTTACTTCTCCAGCTCCTTGCCCAGTTGTGAAAGATCTTATTCCTATAATAAGTCCTTCATCCTGTAATACCCATAGTCACTCTGTTCCCTTGGCTGAACACTGTTATTGGCAGTGTAGGGTATGGAGTTAGAGAAGGCGAGGTTCAGAAAAAGAATGAGACTGGCACTGTACAGGAACAGATCACCTTTAATGAGGCGAGAAGGGGCAGCAGTCAGATTAGTGAGCTGCTGCACTAACCCAAGCAAAGAGTAAGTATATATAGGCATCTATGTGGAAATCTACTATCGTAAGCGGACCTGTTCTTCTCCAGGGTTGTTGGGAGTAGTTATCACTTAAATGGCTGGGGGAAGGAATTCTGGAGATCAGCCAGAGGCTGTACCGGCTGGGAGTTGCGCTAATCAACCTTAATGTCTGTTTTTTTTTTTTTTTTTCCTTTGGGTGGAGAGTTCTTTGTTTTGCATAGAATGGTGGGGAGAACCTGGAGGGGAGTTTTTAACTTCAGGATATTTTGAGTGGTGTAACTTTCCTTCAGTCACCAAAAGTGGTTCCAGGGAAACAGAGCCTTAAGGATGGGACATGGAATAATTTCACTGATCTGAGTAGATTTAAAGGCATTAAAGACTGTTGCTAGTGGTAAGGTGGAAGCTGGTAGTCCACGGCACTTAAGTGGCAAACTTTACTTAAACGACCACCTGTAATTATTTGCAATCAAGCACCTAGAGAAAGCAAGGCATTGTGTATTGAGTGGTTGCTGCCACAGAAAATTTTAGTGCAGGTAAAAATTGTCAAGAATTTGGTTGCTTCTAAGTACACTGGAGAGCTGGGGAAAGAAAATGATGAGCTCAATGCTTTACATGCCCAGATCAAGATCCAAATGATAAACCAGAAAGCTCTGAAAGAAACTCCTGTCCTCTGTAGGTTCAGGGCCAAGATTTCAGAAACCCAAACTCAAGGTTTAATTTTTTTTTAATTTATTTATTTTTGACTGTGCTGGGTTTCGTTGCTGCATGGGCTTTTCTCTTTACAGGGAACGGGGGCTACTCTCTGTATAGTTTTGGCTCCTGGGCTTAGTTGGTGGACAGCATGTGGGATCTTCCTGGATCAGGGATTGAATCCGTGTCTCCTGTATTGGCAGGTGGATTCTTTATCACAGAGCAACCAGGAAATGCCCCAAAGTCTAATCTTAAAGATGGCTGAATTGCAATGCCAAAAGAATTTACGTCAGTGAATGTATTGAAAACCATTGACTTGTATGCTTTAAATGGGTGAATTGTACCATGTATGAATTATATCCTTTAAAAAGCAATTACAAAAAAAAACTCCCACAAAAATGTACAACATTGCAAGTTTTTCTGTTAAAGTTAGGGCATTGACTGGGAAGAGGGGAATCCTGAAACTGGGAGGGGGACATGTGGGCAGTTTCTGATGAACTTGAGGATTTCAAAGTAAATTCTACCAAGTCTCCTGTGTCAGCAGAAGCAATCCTTCCTTCCCCAATCAGAAGAGGTCAGCCTCCCCATCTCAGACCTTGGAATGATCCCTCTGAAACTGGGTGACTTGCAAGGGCCTGTTGATTTCCCTTAGGACCTACCCCTACCCTAGACCCTTTTCTATCCCCTCCACATTCACAGATGATCTCATTGAAGCTCATGTTTTAAGTGCCATCTCTATGCTGATGACTCAAATTTACAGCTTCAGTTCAGACCTCTCTCCTGAACTCCAAAAAACTCACATTCAATTGCTTTCTTTAAATCTCTGCTTGGATGCATCTCAAAATTAACTTGTCAGAAGCCAGGCCTTTAAGTTTCCCTCTCCCGACTTGCTCCTCCACCATTAAAATTCTTGGTGTTGTCCTTCTCTCTTCTCTTCCTCTTACATCCAACCCTTCAAAAATATCTCCAGAAGTTACTATTTCTCACAGTTGTCACTTGCCATTAATCTGGCCTAAAACTTTAATTATCTCTCACCTGTGTCCTTAGAGCGGCTCCCTAGCTGGTCTCTTGCTTCTAGCTCTGCCCCCTTTTCAGTTTATTTCCAACACAGTAGCCACTGCGATCCTGTCAAAATGCAAGTCAGATCACATTACTGCTTTGCTCAAAACCTTGCAACAGGCTTGCATTTTCCTCAGGGTAAAAGCTAGAGTTGTTACAATGGTCTAGGTGACTTGACATGATCTGCCTCTGGCCCCTACCGCCTCATTCCACCCAGCCACGCTGTTTCAGGGGGTACTTGAATGTGCTGGGTTCACTTCCCCGCAGAGCCTCTGCTCAGAATGCTTGCTTCCCCAGATAGCCACACCTCTTGAGTTTCAGTGCTTCTCAGCACTTTCCCAGTGTGGCTTTCCCTGGCCAACCCAGGGAAACTCCCTGGCCAAACTCTCTCCATTCTTCACGTTCCTGTCACCTCTCCTGCTTCATGTCTCTTCCTGATTATTTACCCATCCCCTACATACTACACACGGACTAGGATTTTTGTATTTTCCCCTCCACTGCCATACCTCCAGTGTCTAACAAAGTGGCGCTTGATAAAAAACTGTGGAGTGACGCTTATATTCAGAGAAAACTCTAATTTGAAAATATACATGCACCCCAGTGTTTATAGCAGCACTGTTTACAATAGTTGAGATATGGAAGCAACCTAAATGTCCATCAGTAGATAAAGGAAATGTGGTCCATATATACAATGGAATACTACTCAGCCATAAGAAAGCAAAAGATAATGCCATTTGCAGCAACATAGGTGGAAGTAGAGATTATCATACTAAATGAAGTAAGTCAGAAAGAGACTCATACCACATGATATCACTTATATGTGGAGTCTTAAATGATGATACAAATGAACTTATTTACAAAACAGAAAGAGACCCATAGAAGACAAACTTATGGTTATCAAAGGGGAAAGGAGGGGAGGGATAAATTACAAATTTGGGACCAACAGAAAAACATCACTATATACAGAACAGACAGAAAAAGGACCTATTGCACAATATAGGGAAACTATATTCAGTACCTTGTAATAACTTATAATGGAAAATAATCTGAAAAATATATAAATATCTGAATCACTTTGCTGTACACCTAAAACTAACACAACATTGTAAATCAACTATACTTCAATTAAAAAAGAAAGGGAAAAATCAATATAAAATCAAAATCAATCAATCAATAAAACTGTAGAATGAAAGAATGCAAGTAATTGACATAGTNATTGTAAATCAACTATACCTCAATTAAAAAAGAAAGGGAAAAATCAATATAAAATCAAAATCAATCAATCAATAAAACTGTAGAATGAAAGAATGCAAGTAATTGACATAGTGTGTAGTAGATAGTCAATGATGTTAGTTGTCACTATTTAGCTGATTATTTCAATCACTGAGTTGGAAGGTAGTCTAGACTTTCCCTTCCTTTTTTCCCCTCCCACTCCTGTATCTAAATAGTCCCAAAATTCTGTAGTATTAATCTTAAGCCCTCATCAATTTTCACCTGGATTATTGTAACAGGCTCCAGACTGAGTCCTGTTCTTTTCCTCTCTTTCTTTGATTTTTGCTAAACATTGCTGCTCAAGTTTCAAAATCACAAAACTGATCATGTCAATCCCCTGCTTAAAATTCTTTAGTGGCTCCATGGACCTGTCAGTTTATACTTTTTCACTTACTACCCAAATCCTTTACTGACCCAGCCCTCTGACACCCTTTCTGGCCTCTTTTCCTGAGATCCTCACACCCTTCCCTCCGTTCCAACAGAGCCACTCAATTCCCTCGAAGGGCAGTGCTCTTTTACACCTTCTTGCTTTTCTACATGCAGTCTCTGCTGCCTGAAATGACCTTCTTTTCCCGCTCTTTTCACACTCTCTCGAATCATACTCATCTTTCACATCTCATCTCAAGCACGATGGACTCCAGAAAGTCTTCCTGGACCTCTCATTCTGATTTAGATAGCACTTTTCTGTGCTTTCCCCATCACAGCACTGCAGTCCAGCAGGAGAGCTGGTACTGTGCTGGTCTGCCTTCTGCACTAGTGAATACAAGCCTGGAGGGTAAGTGAGGTGTCACATTGTACTTTACACCTCCATGCCTAGCACGGAAATGAGGGGCTGGAAGTGTTTGCTGAAATCGTGAGGGCTGTAAGGTTAAGACTCTGCTAGATTCTTTTTATTTTTCATCTCTATAAAGAGTTCATATAGATTAAGATAAAGAAATGCAAAAAGGCAAAATGGTTGTCTGAGGAGGCTTTGCAAATATTTTTGAAAAGAAGAGAAGCTAAAGGCAAAGGAGAAAAGGAAAGCTATACCCATCTGAATGCAGAGTTCCAAAGAATAGCAAGGAGAGATAAGAAAGCTTTCTTAAGTGAACATGCAAAGAAATAGAGGAAAACACTATAATGGGAAAGACTACAGATCTCTTCAAGAAAATTAGAGATACCAAGGGAACATTTCATACAAAGATGGGCACAAAAAGGACAGAAACGGTGTGGACCTAACAGAAGCAGAAGATATTAAGAAGATGAGATTGTTGGATGGCATCACCAATTCAATGGACTTGAGTTTGAGCAAACTCTGGGAGATGGTGAAAGACAGGGAAACCCGGTGTGCTGCAGTCCATGGGGTTGCAAAGAGTCAAACACTACTGAGCAACTGAACAACAACAAAGTAGTTCATGATAATTTTATTTATATAGGCTTTTCACATGTGTTGTCAGATTTATTTTTATTTACTTTATACTTTTATTATTTTTGAAGAGATAAATTAGTTTTATTACACTACATTGACTACAGAATAGTGTAATATTTATCCAAAATAAGAAGGATAGATAGACGAAATACAAGTTTTACTTAGCAGTTGAGTTCTGATTTCTTCTGCAAGCTTCTGGAGGCTACCTTGGCTAGAAACAGAAAGCTAGGCGGGAAACCAGGAAGCAAGAGCTTCATATAAGTAACATTTAGAGTTGGTCTGCTCTTGGGTTAGAGAGTAATCACTTCAGAGAGAATGGGAAATGGACCAGGTTCTATAAAACAGCGGTAGTAGGAAAAAGCACTTTGTATTTTGCATTCTTGATCTGAAGAATGTTTCTGATATTTTCTTTGTGCATTTCCTTTGTATTATCCCTTCGTATATGACAAAGTATAATGGAAAATTCCAGCCTGCCTTAGCTGTCCTAAAATAACCCACGGGAAATAGTTTGGGTCCTTGATTGAACGGTGCTATTAAAGGTGCACCCATGCCCTTCTTGGTAATGGCAGCAAGATTGTCTTCCAAACAAGAATTTAAGTGATCTATCACTTTGGAGGACTCCAGGTTTCCCTCTATGCTTTCAGGACTTCAGGTTTCCCTCTATGCTTTCACCAAAGGGAAGGTAAAATTTACCACACACGGTCCTCCCCATCTACAGATTTTCTTTCCTGAGCTGAAACCTTAAAACTTCAGTGTTTTCATTTATAAAAGAGGCATGCCCCAACTCATAGACGCTTAATAAATACTTGGAATGAGGCCGTTTTCTGATTGGTTGGCCAGACATAAAGACGCATTCTGATTGGTCGGTACCGGGCTAGAGTGGGTGAGAGGTTGGAGGGTGAAGGTAGAAAGGCGCGGAAAGTCCCCTGTGCTCCCAGTGAGCACAAAGTAGCAACTGATGGTGAACATGTAAACACAGTATTCACCGGTTAGAATTTCATTCTTTTCAAATAAGCTGTTGTAAGAAAGTAACAAATATTTAAGCAATAGTTGGAGTGTTTGCAATTGCAACTCCCACTGATGAATGTAATATGGTAAAAGGGCAACGGGGGACAGTGGCTCAGAACAGAGTGTTAAGACTGTGGTAATAGAAAGCAATCTGTTCAAGACGAGGTCTTGGAGGGCAAAGACAACAAAAATAAAACCGATCAAGTGAAATGGATAAATAATGGAGAGAGGCAATAACAACCTTATAATCACTGAGAAAATCCTGACATTAATAAATCTTGAAAGACAGATATAGAAGCTGAAATCGAGGGAGGGGACTCTCTCGGAACACCCAGTAACGATGGCAAAAGTGAAGATATTAGAGGAGGAGTATAAGTAACAAAAATAAATTAGAAAACCATTTTTTTTTTCTGGTAGTAAAACTATCAGATACTAGCCTGCTCTTTGTTTCACGTGGGTATAGAGCACATCTATATACTAACCTTCCTTTAAAAAGTCAGCCGTTCTTATAAATATTCATCTTCAAGTAGCTAAGAGTGATTTTAGACTCATGAATTTTTAGTGCTGGGGCTTAGAGGCCATCTCTTCCAGCTCCCATTATTTTACAAGTAAGGATCCTGACATCTGGGGAGAAGATGTGATTTGTGCAGGCTCACACTTCCAGGCTACTTACCTGACTTCCCTTCCAGCATTCTTTCTGTGACATCAGGAGTTTCCAAGTGTTTAAAGTAAAAAGACCCCCTGCTTTTAATATCAAACATGTTGAATACTCTTACATGATCAAAGCTGTGCTTTTAGTATCTACTAATTATAAAATTTACATGCAATCATGATAAAAAGCAACCATGAATTCAGCAAAGCTTATAAAGTATCTTGTATTAATCATGTACATTTGGAAAGGCAGAGTATATCTATGAATGCAACATGATAGTTTCAGTGTCTAGGCAGCTCAAATGGACCACAACCCCGAGGCCTCTGAGAGCCGACAGCTTCCAGGCTAGGAACTGGCCCCTGCACCAGGATGAGCTGGCTCTTTCCAAACCCAGCATTAAAAGACATACTTCCATTTTCTTAAGAACAAAGAAAGCATCAAGTGAAATCAAGTACCTTAGTATGAAAAGAATTTCATAAAGACTTGATAATTTCAGACCACGGAGGAAGAGAGTCCTATTCTGTGAACCTGGCCAAGGGCTCATCACTAGATGAGCAGAGCAGAGAAGTGGCTGCCCTTCTATCTTCACAGGTAGAAAGGAAGTCCATCCCACAGTGGGAGAGACTCAGAGTGTCACAGTGGGCATTGGAAGGGGTTGGAGTTGGGGGAAGACTGAGGGGTACAGTGCTCCCCTAGATCAGAGACTGCTGAGTCTGGGAATCTGTGGGTCATACCAGTGGGGATACTTCCAGAAGAGCCCTGGTCAGTTCAGTTCAGTTCAGTTGCTCAGTCGTGTCCAGCTCTTTGCGACCCCATGAATTGCAGCACACTAGGCCTCCCTGTCCATCACCAACTCACGGAGTTCACTCAAACTCACGTCCATCGAGTCAGTGATGCTGTCCAGCCATCTCATCCTCTGTCGTCCCCTTCTCCTCCTGCCCCTAATCCCTCCCAGCATCAGAGTCTTTCCCAATGAGTCAGCTCTTCACATGAGGTGGCCAAAGTACTGGAGTTTCAGCTTTAGCATCATTCCTTCCAAAGAACACCCAGGACTGATCTTTAGAATGGACTGGTTGGATATCCTTGCAGTCCAAGGGATTCTCAAGAGTCTTCTCCAACACCACAGTTCAAAAGCATCAATTCTTCAGTGCTCAGCCTTCTTCACAGTCCAACTCTCACATCCATACATGACTACTGGAAAAACCATAGCCTTGACTAGACGGATCCCTGGTCATTTACCACTTACTAAACACCTACTCTGTGCCAGGCATCCTGCCAGGTGCTTCACAGGCACCATTTCATTTAATAATCATACTTCAAGAGAGACGTTATTCTCATCCCCACTGTAGGGTTGAGGAAAGAAAGGCTTAGAGAGGTTTTATAATTTGCCTAAGATCTTGGGGCTGGAATTGGAAGCCTGACAGCTTGATTCCAGAGTGTCTATTCGTAATCACTACCTTAGCCAGCAAGAAGGTACTGAGCTGCTGTGAGATTCAATTGAGATAATCCATGTAAAAGTGTGTCTGAGCTTATCAAAGGGCTTATTGCATGGTGATGATGATTATCAATATTTTCAACATTTTTAGGTTGGAAATGCAAATGACATAAAAAGGATGAAAATACTGGAAGGTTGTAGGAAAATTAGAGTGTGAAATCTTCCAAGATGGGGTTTAGGGAAAAAAAAAAAAGAATTGTGCCCTTGGGTAAGAGAAGGGAAACCAGACTGTGAACCTAGAGAGTGGCCAGAGTACAGAGGGTTGATGTGGATGGACATGGAGACCTCCCAGGGGTGACAAGGCTGCCTCCACCAGGATGACAGGAATTGCCATCGATGCAGGCGGCAAGTCCTGAGACAGGCAGAATGTGGTGTGCGACCCCATGGGCTCCCCAGGTGGTGCTAGTGGTAAAGAACCCACCTGCCAATACAGGAGATGCAAGAGATGCAGGTTCAACCCCTAGGTTGGGAAGATCCCCTAGAGAAGGAAATGGCAACCCACTCCAATATTCTTGCCTGGAGAATCCCGTGGACAGAGGAGCCTGGTGTGGCATAGTCAGACACTACTGAAGCGACTTAGCACAGCACCCTGTGTGGAGGAGTGTGTGATAGAAAGCAGAGCTCCTGATTTGATTGGCTGGGTTCAGAGACAAGAATATTTCATCACCTTTTTCTCTCTTTAAAAAAAAAATTTATTTACTTATTTATTTCTTTTGCTGTGTGTTGCACCTTCCTCTAGTTGCAGAAAGTGGGGACTACTCTACAGTCGTGCTGCTTGTGCCCCTCATTGTGGTGGCTTCTCTTGTGGGTCCAAGCTCTAGGGCTTGCGGGCTCAATAGTTGTGGTTCCTGGGTTCCCTTACCCTCCTACTCGCTGCCTGAGTGCCCCTACCCAATAAAGTCTCTTGCTTTGTCAAAAAAAGAAAAAGAGAAAAAAAACCAACCTGTGGCTCTAGGGCCCAGGCTCAGGAGTTGTGCTGCCTGGGCCCAGTTGCTCCAAGGGGTGTGGGCTCTTTTTGGGTCAGGGATCAAACCCTTTTCTCCTGCATTGGCAGACGGATTCTTTACCACTGAGCCACCTGGGAAGCCCACCTTTACTCTTATTATTACCCATCTCTTTGTGTACAGATGGGTCTGAAGGGGACATTTGCTAGTGCTGACACAGTAATAGAAAATATAGATGTACGTCAAGGCTGTATATTGTCACCCTGCTTATTTAACTTCTATGCAGAGTACATCATGAGAAACGCTGGACTGGAAGAAACACAAGCTGGAATCAAGATTGCTGGGAGAAATGTCAATAACCTCAGATATGCAGATGACACCACCCTTATGGCAGAAAGTGAAGAGGAGCTAAAGGGCCTCTTGATGAAAGTGAAAGAGGAGAGCGAAAAAGTGGGCTTAAAGCTCAACATTCAGAAAACAAAGATCATGGCATCTGGTCCCATCACTTCATGGGAAATAGATGGGGAAACGGTAGAAACAGTGTCAGACTTTATTTTTTGGGGCTCCAAAATCACTGCAGATGGTGACTGCAGCCATGAAATTAAAAGACGCTTACTCCTTGGAAGAAAAGTTATCACTAACCTAGATAGTATATTCAAAATCAGAGACATTACTTTGCCGACTAAGGTCCATCTAGTCAAGGCTATGGTTTTTCCTGTGGTCATGT
>SJYQ01001484.1:140411-165537 GCA_006410935.1 Redunca redunca
ATCACGGACTCAATGGACGTGAGTCTGAGTGAACTCCAGGAGATGGTGATGGACAGGGAGGCCTGGCGTGCTACCATTCATGGGGTCGCAAAGAGTCAGACACGACTGAGCGACTGAACTGAACTGAAAAATGACATCCTGATAGAAAAACTGAGATATGGTCAGGATCCAGAAACGTTGAGTTGATTACATTTAGTTCATTCACTTACTAAATCAGAGGTGGCCCTTTGGAAGAGTTATTCAAAATCTCTCTTTTAAAAATATTATGCCCTTCAAAAGAGTTCTGTCATGGTATGTAAGAAAGAAGGCATGGTTTGATAGCTTAAATTTTCAAAACTTATAAGTTTCATTTTAGAGAATTAAAATTGTATATTTGCAGCAAAAAATAGCTTTCTTTAAAATTTCAAGCAGAACTTTAAAAATCTCACACTCAATTGAGTCTATTCATTCTCTAGGGAGAAAAGTTCTTTTGCAGAGAATGATTTAATCCGTGAAACTGGCTTTTACTGTCTCTGTTAGAGGATAAGATTTTCTACTTAATCTGAGCAAATGATTGAACAGGTTTCATGGAATTGGGCAAATTTTCCTGTAGAAGTTGTCATATTTTTACCTTTTATTAAGTGAAAACAGGGAGGTATATATGACAATAATTGCAAAAGAAAATACATTGTTTGCAGTAATTGGTTAATTTGAGGAGGCTCAGATGGTATTTTATCCTAGAAATTGCTAAAAAATGAGATTTCTCCATTCTGAGAAGCCCGATGAGATAAGAAACACAGCAGTTTGAAGGTCTTTTTGGTGCATTGTGTCCAAAGTTTATTGTAAGAAGGAGGAAATATGTTAACATGTCAGTATTTTCAGGTGACATCAACACTAACTGTCTAGAGAATGACGAGACTCAGCATATCATATAAAGAGACTGGTCCTTTGATGGCAAGACTTCCAAGCAGAAATGTATCATAGTAGGGACTAATGGGTATTAATAACAAGTAGTCTGGGACAGGTGCTCCATGATAAATAAGACTGTCACAAAGCTTGATCAGGATGTCAGACTGTTGAGGACAGAAAATGTTTCTAATCCCTCCACATCATATGGGCCCTCCAGCAAAAATGAGGAGTTTGTTATGGGGAAAAAAAAAAAAATGGGCATTTTGCTCTGAGAAACTAAGATTCTCAGATTTCACCAGTTTGGGGTCTACTTTGCAGAACAACAGCTTTTCCCATGACAGAGCCTGTCCTCAGCCATGAGTCACTGCCGGCCTCCATGGTTCTGTGTTGCCCAGAGGCCTGGCTGGTGTCCTGTATAAGAGGCCCCACAGCTGTCAGTTGCTCCGGTGAGACACTCCTTTTCTCTCAAAGAATCCTAGCAGATATTGGTATCATTGTCTGTGATGACTGACTTTATGTATGAACTTAGCTGGCCTCAGGGTGCCTAGATAAATACTCAAACATTAATTCTGGGTGTTTCTGTGGGGTTTTTTGGATAAGATTAACACTTGAATCAGTAGAATGAATAAATCAGATTACTCTCCCTAACGTGAAAAGGTTAGTGGGCCTCACCCAATCAGCTGAAGGGCTGAATAGAACAGAAGGGTTGACCCTTTATTCAGTAAGAGAGGATTCTTCCTACCAAACTACCTTTGAACTGTTGTTCAGTCACAGTCGTGTCCAGCTCTTTGCGACCCCACGGACTGTAGCATGCCAGGCTTCCCTGTCCTTCACCAACTCCCGGAGCTTGCTCAAACTCATGTCCATTCAGTTGGTGATGCCATCCAACCATCTCGTCCTCTGTTGTCCCCTTCTCTTCCTGCCTTCAATCTTTCCCAGCATCAGGGTCTTTTCTAATGTCAGCTTTTCACATCAAGTGGCCAAAGTTTTGAAGCTTAAGCCTCAGTATTAGTCCTTCCAATGAATATTCAGGATTGTGTTCCTTTAGGATTCACTGGTTTGATCTCCTTGCAGTCAAAGGGACTCTCAAGAGTCTTCTCCAGCTCCACAGTTCAAAAGCATCAATTCTTTGGTGCTCAGCCTTCTTTATGGTCCAACCTTTGAACTGAAACATCAGCTTTTCTTGGGTCTTAAGGCCTATGACTTTCAGATTGGAAGCTTGCCAACTTACCCTGCAAGTCTTGGGACTTGTCAGCCTTTATAATCACATGATTCAATTCTTTATAATAAATCTATTTCCACACATATATATACATATATATATATATGGACATATACATACAGTATATACATATATAGGTATATATATGTAGGTATCTTATTGATTCTGTTTCTCTGGAGAACACTGAGTAATACACTGTCCATCATCTAATTTACTTCTCTGGTTTGGGGATTTTCCTAGTGAATTCATCCGAGTCTTCCAGAGAAATAGAACCAAACACACACACACAAATATGTGTGTATGTGTACATATATATATATATATATATATATATATAAAGAGATTTCCCTAGTGGCTCAGTGGTAAAGAATCCGCCTGCAATGCAGGAGGTGTAGGAGATGTGGTTTTGATCCCTGGGTTGGGAAGATCCCCTGCAGGAGGGCATGGCAACCCACTCCAGTATTCTTGGGTGGTGAATCCCACGGCTCCTCACCTGACGGGCTACAGTCCATAGGGTCACAAAGAGTCAGACATGACTGACTTGACTGAGCACAGACACACATGAGGAGATTTATTATGAGGAACTGGCTCACGTGATTATAGAGACTGAGAAGTCCCACAGTTTGTGGTCTATAAGCTGGTGGCATAATTCAACTGAAAGCCTAATAAGAACCAGGAGATTTAATGCGCAGACTCCCATCCAAGTTTGAAGATCTGAATGAGAGCCAGGAGTGCTGAGAGAGGAAGATTAATATCCCAGCTTAAGCAATCAGTCAGGAAGGACTGAATTCTTCTTACTCTCCCTTTTTGTTCTATTCAGACCTCAGTGATCCACTGAGGTGGATGATTCCCATCCACATTGGGAAGGGCATATTGCTTTACTGAGTTATTTGACTCAAATGCTAATTTCATCCAGAAGCATCCTGACAGACATATCCAGAAAAAAAGTTAAGCCAAATATCTGGGCATTTTGTGGTTCTGTCAAGTTGACACGTAAAATTAACCATCACACCCAATGAGAATGTGGTTGCTGTCCCCATACCTTAGCTGCAGGATGCAGGCATGTGACTGTGCCGGGCCACTCATGCTCCTGCCTGGTCTTCACGCATGAAGAGCATGATCTAAGAGGACAAGTCAGCCACACCTCACTTCCGGTTGTGGCAGAGAGTGGCTGGTAAAAGATGGTTATCTTGGTGCTCTAAAGATGCTGATTTTTCACCTCATTTTCTAAGCCTCATTCTCCTTCACCAATGGCTTCTGAAAGCCCTATCAGTCAGGTCAGTTGCTCAGTTGTGTCTGACCCTTTGCGACCCCATGAACCTCAGCACACCAGGCCTCCCTGTCCATTACCAACTCCCAGAGTCTACCCAAAACTCATGTCCATTGAGTCAGTGGTGCCATCTGACTATCTCATCCTCTGTTGTCTTCTTCTCCTCCTGCCTTCAATCTTTCCCAGCATCAGGGGCTTTTCAAATAAGTCCACTCCTCGCATCAGGTGGCCAAAATATTGGAGTTTCAGCTTCAACATCAGTCTTTCCAATGAACACCCAGGACTGATTTCCTTTAGGATGGACTGGGTGGATCTGCTTGCAGTCCAAGGGACTCTCAAGAATCTTCTCCAACACCACAGTTCAAAAACATCAATTTTTCTGTGCTCAGCTTTCTTTATTGTCCAACACTCACATCCATACATGACTACTGGAAAAACCAGAGCCTTGACTAGATGGGCCTTTGTTGGCAAAGTAATATCTCTGCTTTTTAATATACTGTCTATGTTGGTCATAACTTTTCTTCCAAGGAGTAAGTGTCTTTTAATTTCATGGCTGCAATCACCATCTGCAGTGATTTTGGAGCCCCCCAAAATAAAGTCAGCCACTGTTTCCACTGTTTCCCCATCTATTTCCCATGAAGTGATGGGACCAGATGCCATGATCTTAGTTTTCTGAATGTTGAGGTTTAAGCCAACTTTTTCACTCTCCTCTTTCACTTTCATCAAGAGGCTCTTTAGTTCTTCTTCACTTTCTGCCATATGGGTGGTGTTATCTGCATATCTGAGGTTATTGATATTTCTCCTGACAATCTTGATTCCAGCTGGTGCTTCATCCAGCCGAGCATTTCTCATAAGGTACTCTGCATAGAAGTTAAATAAGCAAGGTGACAATATATAGCCTTGATGTACTCCTTTTCCTATTTGGAACCAGTCTGTTGTTTCACGTCCAGTTCTAACTGTTGCTTCCTGACCTGCATACAGGTTTCTCAAGAAGCAGGTCAGGTGGTCTGGTATTCCCATCTCTTTAGGAGATTCCACAGTTTATTGTGATCCACACAGTCCAAAGGAAACCATTCAATATCATGGTAATCCAAGTCTATCCCCTGACCAATAGCACCGAAGAAGCTGAAGTTGAATGGTTCTATGAAGACCTACAAGACCTTTTAGAACTAACACCCAAAAAAGATGTCCTTTTCATTATAGGCAACTGAAATGCAAAAGTAGGAAGTCAAGAAACAGCTGGAGTAACAGGCAAATTTGGCCTTGGAATACGGAATGAAGCAGGGCAAAGGCTAATAGAGTTTTGCCAAGAGAACGCACTGGTCATAGCAAACACCCTCTTCCAATAACACAAGAGAAGACTCTACACATGGACATCACCAGATGTTCAACAATGAAATCAGACTGATTATATTCTTTGCAGCCAAAGATGGAGAAGCTCTCTACAGTCAGCAAAAACAAGACCAGGAGCTGACTGTGGCTCAAATCAGGAACTCCTTATTGCCAAATTCAGACTGAAATTGAAGAAAGTAGGGGAAACCACTAGACCATTCAGGTATAACTTAAATCAAATCCCTTATGATTATACAGTGCAAGTGAGAAATAGATTTAAAGGACTAGATCTGATAGAGTGCCTGATGAACTACAGACGGAAGTTCGTGACATTGTACAGGAGACAGGGATCAAGATCATCCTCAAGAAAAACAAATGCAAAAAAGCAAAATGGCTATCTGAAGAGGCCTTACAAATAGCTGTGAAAAGAAGAGAGGTGAAAAGCAAAGGAGAAAAGGAAAGATATATCCATTTGAATGCAGACTTCCAAAGAATTGCAAGGAGAGATAAGAAAGCCTTCCTCACTGGTCAATGCAAAGAAATAGAGGAAAACAATACATTAGGAAAGACTAGAGATCTCTTCAAGAAAATTAGAGATACCAAGGGAACATTTCATGCAAAGATGGGCTCAATAAAGGACAGAAATGGTATGGACCTAACAGAAGCAGAAGATATTAAGAAGCGGTGGCAAGAATACACAGAAGAACTATACAAAAAAGACCATCACGATCCAGATAATCACAATGGTGTGATCACTCATCTAGAGCCAGAAATCCTGGAATGTGATGTCAAGTGGGCCTTAGGAAGTATCACTACAAACAAGGCTAGGGGAGGTGATGGAATTCCAGTTGAGCTATTTCAAATCCTAAAAGATGACGCTGTGAAAGTGCTGCACTCAATATGCCAGCAAATATGGAAAACTCAGCAGTGGCCACAGGACTGGAAAAGGTCAGTTTTCATTCCAATCCCAAAGAAAGGCAATGCCAAAGAATGTTCAAACCACCGCAGAATCGCACTTATCTCACATGCTAGTAAAGTAATGCTCAAAATTCTCCAAGCCAGGCTTCAGCAACACTTGAACCATGAACTTCCAGATGTTTAAGCTGGTTTTAGAAAAGGCAGAGGAACCAGAGATCAAATTGCCAACATTTGCTGGATCATCAAAAGCCCTGTATATCTTTCCAATTAATGTTCTTTTCTACTGAAGATCTAAAGTCAGTCTCTGTTACTTGTAACCATGAACTCTGAAACTGTTCTAGAGGTGAGGGCCATCCTTCAGGCTGGACACTTGGAATCAAGAGCACCCTATTGCTGATTTGTGTCACGTGTAAACTTGCAGGCAGATGGCTCTGGTTACAACTGAGCTGGTCAGCCATGAGAGGAGTGCTGAAGCCAAAGGGCGTGATCACATCAATGCCAGTGACTAAGTATCATGCCTTTCCCAGGTGCCAGGCACTGTGGCATGAGCTTCTCTTATATTATCTCAACTGATTCTCACTATAACCATCTGTGGTTGGCAGCTCTGTTATCCTCATTTGCAGAATGAGGAATCTGTAACAGAAGGATTAAGGGATTTGCCCAGGTTTGTACTGTCCAAAGTGGCAGAGTTGGAATTCAAGATCAGGACTATCAGTTCCTCCAAATGTGTAACTAGCATGGTAGGTGGTGCAGTGAGACTCTAAGAGTCTGGTTTGGAAGGATTAACGGAGGTATATACAGAGGCAGGAGGTAGGGAATCAGCCAAGGAAATAAGCGTCAGGCATGTTGATAAGGGCTATCTAAGAGTCTGTGTTGGTGTTTCCTGGCTATTGTATTCATGAAACAGAATCCATCCTGATTTAAACAGAAAGGGATTTGTTGCAGTGTATTGTTTAGCTTGTAAAATTTCCAGAATTGTCTCAAATCATGCTTGATTGCTACAAATTCATGGATCACATAGCCAGGGGAAATGACCAAGCAGAACTCTGGACTGTTCTAGAGGAAACCCACAGCTGCCATTGTTGGCCACCCAGAGACTATGATGCTAGGGCTAGAACTATTTTCCCAGCCACTCCAGAAAAGTCAGTCTCTCTGCTACCATCCTTTGCTGGACTGTACAGCCTTTCATGGCCACTGACCCAGCTGCTCACCTTTCCTTCCAAGTCTCATGTAGGATCTTGGCTTGGTGGACCTAGGTCACATGGAGAACACTGGTGGCAAACACTCTGCAAAATGTACTTTTAGCTTTTTTTAGCATTTCAGTTCAGGAAAGCACTTTAGAATGCAGTTGGAGTGAGCACTGAATGCCAAGTCAATGGTTTTGTCCTGCCTCAATTCCTCTGCTCTCCATAGAGATACGTGGTGGAAAATGAGTGTGAGATCTTGATGCTCCAAGTTGATACCATACAACTTTACATCTGGAAGAGATTTGGGGTTGGTAGATCTAGGGGTTGCTGAAAGGGCGTTAGGGACTTGCCACAGTGATTAAGAAGGGGCTAGGGGAGGGGCAGGGCCAATATGTTTAATAATAACTCTGATATGTTTCAGATTCTGTGCTAAAAATATATAAATAAATAAAATTAAAGAGTTTGTAAATTACTGGCTAGTCTAGCTTCATTTTTACTGATGAAAAAACAGGGACTCAGAGATACAAATGCCTTGTCCACAGTCATAGAACTTGTTACTGTTGTTTAGTCACTAAATTGTGTCTGACTCTCTGCAACCCCATGGACGGTAGCACATCAGGCTCCTCTGTCCTCCACTCTCTCCCAGAATTTGATTCTATCTAACCATCTCATCCTCAGCCACTCTCTTCTCCTGTTGCCTTCAGTCTTTCCTAGCATCAGGGTCTTTTCCAATGAGTCAGCTCTTCACATCAGGTGGCCAAAGTGGCAAAACCAAGACCAAAACTCAAATTGCCCCTTTTGCATCTGCACCACAGTATCTGAAGAGTGTTCATTCAAAACTGCCTGAGGTGCATGATCTGGGTTTAGCACAGGTGGTGACATGACCTGATTTCAACTTCAACAAAGGTCCATCTAGTCAAAGCTATGGGTTTTCCAGTAGTCATGTATGGATGTGAGAGTTGACCATAAAGAAAGCTGAGCACCAAAAAACTGATGCTTTTGAACTGTGGTGTTGGAGAAGACTCTTGAGAGTCCCTTGGACTGCAGGAGATCAAACCAGTCAATACTAAAAGATATCAGTCCTGAATATTTATTGGGAGGACTGATGCTGAAGCTGAAACTCCAATACTTTGGCCACCTGATGTGAAGAACTGACTCATTTGAAAAGACCCTGATGTTGGGAAAGATTGAAGGCGGGAGGAGAAGGGGACAACAGAGGATGAGATGGTTGGATGGCATCACTGACTCCATGGACATGAGTTTGAGTGAGCTCCAGGAGTTGGTGATGGACAGGGAAGCCTGGTGTGCTGCAGTCTGTGGGGTCACAAAGACCTAATCAAATTTACAAGCTTTTGCAAACCAAAGGAAACTATCAACAAAATGAAAAGAGAACCTATGGAGTGGAAGAAAATATTTACTAACAATGCAATCACCAAGGGCTTAATTTCTAAGATATACAAGCAGCTCATACAGCTCAATATAAAAAGATAAACAATCCAGTCAAAAAATGGGCAGAAGACATAGGTAGACATTTTCCCAAAGAGGACAGAAATATGGCTAACAGGCACATGAAAAAGAAAAGATACTGAATATCAGTAATTACTAGAGAAATGCAAATCAAAACTACAATGAGGTATCTATCACCTCACACCAGTTAGAATGGCCATCATCAAAAAGTCTACAAATAATAAATACTGGAGATGAAACAGAGAAAAGGAAACCCTACTGTTCTGTTGGTGAGAATTTAAATTGGTGCAGCCACTATGGAGAACAGTATGGAGGTTCCTTAAAATAAAAATAGTTACCATGTGATCCAGCAATCCCACTCCTGGGCATGTATCTGGAAAAGATTAAGACTCTAATTTGAAAAAAATACATGTACCCCAATGTTCATTGCAAACTGTACCCACACAGTACCATTTGCAATGGCCAAAACATGGAAACAAACTAATCCATCAACAGATGAATGGATAAAGAAGATGTGGTACATATATACAATGGAACATTCAGTTCAGTTCAGTTCAGTCGTTCAGTCGTGTCCGACTCTTTGCGACCCCATGAATCGCAGCACGCCAGGCCTCCCTGTCCATCACCAACTCCCGGAGTTCACTCAGACTCACGTCAGCCATAAAAAGAATGAAATAATGCCATTTGTAGCAAAATGGATTGACCTAGAGATTATCATACTAAATGAAGTAAGTCGGAGAAAGACAAATATCATGTAACATCACTTATAATATCACTTACATGTGGAATCTAAAAAAAGAGATACAAACGAACTTATTTATGAAACAGAAATAGACTCAGACATAGAAAAGAAACTTATGGTTGCCATAGGGGAAAGGAGGGGGGAGGGATAAATTAGGAATTTAGGATGAACAGAAACACACTATTAAGCATAAAATAGATAAACAACAAGGACCTACAGTATAGCACAGGGAACTATATGTTCAAAATCTTGTAATAACCTATAATGGAAAAGAATGTAAATATATATGTATTTGCAATATTGGAAAATTATTTATATATATATATACACACACACACACACATATATACACACACACATGAATTCTACCATGTGAACAAATGTGGGCCAACCTATTGGAAGATAAACCTCTGCATGAAGGTTAATTGTCCCAGCCAAGTCAATTCTAAACCAGTCTACACTGGCTGACCTCCAAACATGTGAGAGCCCATCCAAGATCAGCAGAGCTGCCTACCCAACCCATATCTGACTACAGAGTCAACCAAAGGTTAACCAACAATGAATACTTATTGCTTTAAGCCACTGAATTTTGGAGCAAGTTATGTGGCAATAACTTACAGATATGTGATGTTTTCATACCAGTACATGGAATAAATTAAATGTGTAAAATGCTTAGAACCATGCCTGGCTTATAGTAAGCTTTCAAAAAATGTTAGCTCTAATTTAATTCTCCAAGCCAGGCTTCAACAGTATGTGAACCATGAACTTCCAGATGTTCAAGCTGGTTTTAGAAAAGGCAGAGGAACCAGAGATCAAATTGCCAACACCCACTGGATTATCAAAAAAGCAAGAGAGTTCCAGAAAAGCATCTACTGTTGCTTTGTTGACTATGGCAAAGCCTTTGACTGTGTGGATCAATCACAATAAACTGTGGAAAATTCTGAAAGAGATGGGAATATCAGACCACCTGACCTGCCTCCTGAGAAATCTGTATGCAGGTCAGGAAGCAACAGTTAGAACCAGACATGGAACAACAGATTGGTTCCAAATTGGGAAAGGAGTACATCAAGCCTGTATATTGTCACCCTGCTTATTTAACTTATATTCAGAGAACATCATGAGAAATGCTGGGCTGGATGAAGCACCAGCTGGAATCAAGATTGCTGGGAGAAATATCAATAACCTCAGATATGCAGATGACACCATCCTTATGGCAGAAAGCAAAGAAGAACTAAAGAGCCTCTTGATGAAAGTGAAAGAGTGAAAAAGTTGAAGGAGTGAAAAAGTTGGCTTAAAACTCAACATTCAAAAAACTAAGATGATGGCATCCAGTCCCATCACTTCATGGCAAATAGATGGGGAAATAGTGGAAACAATGATAGACTTTATTTTCTTGGGCTCCAAAATCACTGCAAATGGTTACTGTGGCCATGAAATTGAAAGATGCTTGCTCCTTGGAAGAAAAGTTATGACCAACATAGACAGCATATTAAAAAGCAGAGACATTACTTTGCCAGCGAAGGTCTGTCTAGTCAAGGCTCTGGTTTTTCCAGTAGTCATGTATGGATGTGAGAGTTGGACTATAAAGAAAGCTGAGCACTAAAGAATTGATGCTTTTGAACTGTGATGTTGGAGAAGATTCTTGAGAGTCCCTTGGACTGAAAGGAGATCAAACCGGTCAATCATAAAGGAAATCAGTCCTGAATACTCATTGGAAGGACTGATGCTGAAGCTGAAACTCCTAACTTTGGCCACCTGATGTGAAGAACTGACTCCTTAGAAAAGACCCTGATGCAGGGAAAGATTGAAGGCAGGAGGAGAAGGGGAGGACAGAGGGTGAGATGGTTGGATGGCATCACCGACTCGATGGGCATGAGTTTGAGCAAGCTCTGGGAGTTGGTGAAGGACAGGGAGGCCTGGTGTGCTGCATTCCATGGGGTCTCAAAGAGTCAGACTGTGTGACTGAACTGAACTGAATTTAGTATTACACACTAATAATGTCTGCAAAGTATTCCATTGTATGAGGTACTGTTATTTATTCAAAGTCTTTATTTGTTGAACACATATTATTTCTATTATAAAGAATGCTGCAATTGTCCTAGTATATACATCTTTTTTGGTCTATTAATAAGAAAGAATTCTTAAAAATGTAATCACTGGATCAAAGTATATGCACACTTTAAATAACAACAGATAATAAAAATTTGCCTTCCAAAGTTACTCAGTTTGTTTCTACCAACATTGTATAAAATAACCCTTTCTCCTCACCATCACCAGACCCAATATTATTTTAATGACCGTATAATAATCTATCATAATATGTGCCATAATTTATTGAACCAGTCTTCATTGCTGAACATTTAGGTTGCTTCCTCTCCTCCCATATTATAAATAAGACTGTGGAGAACATTCCAGTAGACAAATCTTTTCACACATTCATGATTATTTCCTAAGGGTAAATTCCTAGAAGTAGAATTTTTGAGTCACAGGATTTACACATTTTAAAGGATTTTGAATATATAATACTAAATTATTCCTCAGAAAAATTATACCAGATTATAGTCAAATACAACATTTATAAAAAAAAACCTTTACTATGGAAAACTTAGAAATATACAAAAGAAGAGAGAATATTACAATGATTCCCCCAAGACAGCCATCACTCAGATTCAATAATGATCAGTTTATGACCAATCTATTTCATCTTTGTTGTTGTCATTGCTGTTCAGTCACCGAGTCGTCTCTGACTCTTTGCGGCCCCATGGGCTGTAGCTGGTCAGGCTCCTCTGTCCATGGGATTCTACAGGCAAGAATACTGGAGTGGGCTGCCATTGCCTTGGCTCTTCCCAACCCAGAGATCAAACCTGGTCTCCTGCATTACAGGCAGATTCGCTACTGCTGAGCCACCAGGGAAGATTCTGTTTCATCTAATACTCCCCAATTTGGTTATATTATTTTGAATCAGATCCAAAGGGGATGTTTTTAACAAACTTTCATTTAAGCAGTCGAGGATTCAGAAGACAAATAGAAGTGTCCCTTTTCGGCTCTGTGACAACCTAGAAGGGTGGGGTGGGGAGGGAGGTGGGAGGTAGGTTCCAGAGGGAGGGGACATAGGTATACCTATGGCTGATTCATGTTGATGTTTGGCAGAAACCAATGCAACATTGTAGAGCAATTATCCTTCAATTAAAAATAAATAAATTTTTTAAAAGAGAAAGTGTCCCTTTTCAGAGGGAATCCTGGTGGGAACCTCTTGGGACCACAGCCCAGGCCTGAGTGAGGGGAAGGCCTGACTGAGAGGCACAGGGAATGGTGGGGACCCCTGGTGCAGTCCATCCCTGCCCTGTGGGGGCCAGTGATCCTTCAGGAAATGACTAATCCAGCCTACTTCTGAGGGCGCCCAGGGCTTTTTCTCAGTCTCTGTATTCCCCAGCTGCATGCCATTCTCCATGTGACTGAAGCAGGGGTGATAATGTAATCCATCCATAGCTTATGTAAAAGCAAATAGTTTGAGTTGTGTTTACAGTGATTGCAGCTGAGCAGGAGGCTCTTCCTGGGTCTCTGCTGAAATTTTCCACTCTGATTGAATTTTGTGACACTAGTTGGTTACATTGCATCAGCTACAAGTCACACAACCCTGAGACAGAAATACAGCAAATTCCTTTAACAAGAAGGTATAGTAACGGCTCAGCATCTTCCCATCTCTCAGGGCATTCTGCATAGGACTGTGCTGTGCTCTGCTCAGTCGCTCAGTCATGTCTGACTCTTTGGGACCCCATGGACTCTAGCCCACCAGGCTCCTCTGTCCATGGGATTCTCCAGGCAAGAGTACTGGAGTGGGTTGCCATACCCTCCTCCAGGGGATCTTCCCAACCCAGGGATTGAACCCACATCTCCAGCATAGCAGGTAGATTCTTTACCATCTGAGCCACCAGGAAAGCCCAAGAATGCTGGAGTGGGTAGCCTATCCCTTCTCCAGGGGAACTTTCCAACCCAGGAATTGAACCAGGGTCTTCTGCATTGCAGGGCTTCCCTGGTGGCTCAGAGGTTAAAGCGTCTGCCTCCAATGTGGGAGACCTGGGTTCGATCCCTGGGTCGGGAAGATCCCCTGGAGAAGGAAATGGCAACCCACTCCAGTATTCTTGCCTGGAGAAACCCCTGGACGGAGGAGCCTGGTAGGCTACAGTCCACGGGGTTGCAAAGAGTTGGACACGACTGAGCGACTTCACCTTCTTCTGCATTGCAGGCAGACTCTTGACCAACTGAGTTACCGGGAAGCGCCTCCCAACCCCCCGGCCCAAATAGGGCTGTACTATGAAGCGAACTGCACTATTGCTGATCTGTTGCTCTGAAGGGGAAAGAAAGGTAACTTGAAGACGCCTGTCAGTCAGTTTGCAAATAAAGAGCAGCAGGAAACCTATGTTCTAGTCCAGAATAGTAAGTGGAAGGAAGATGAATACTCAAAGTTGATTTCCAAATGTCAGATTCAAAGCACCCTCAAGAGTTCATTGCAGTGATTCCCAAGCTACTGTATTAGCTCTAGAGGTCATTCACCTTGCTTTAAATTATCCACATGATAATGCTTGTGCCATCAGAGTTCAAAGGAAAGGCCACAGGCTTTGAGGCAAACAGAACCCGGTTTGAATCAAACTCCACCATCTACTTGCTGATTTGGGGCTGCTTCTGGGAGCAGGGAGGGCTTCTCAGAGGGCACTAGCGGTAAAAAACCTGCCTGCCGAAGCAGGAGACGTAAGAGATAAGGGTTTGTTCCCTGGATAGACAAGATGCCCTGGGGCGGGGGGGGCATGGCAACCCACTCCAGTACTCTTGCCTGAAAAATCCCATGGACAGAGGAGCCTGGTGGGCTACAGCGCATGGAGTTGCAGAGTTTTGGGCACAACTGAAACAACTAAACCCTCATGCTTGCTGGGAGCAGGGAAGGCAGGCACAATACACATTCTAAGGACAGGAGAGGGGGTGAGGGGCCTCCAACTGCCGGGATCCAGCCTGCGAACCAGTGGTCACGTCATCTTAAAGTCTTGCCCCAACAATCAGAAAGGGGTCAAAGGTTTTCTTAGAGGAGGCGGCATCTCAGTGGAAGTCAGAGGACCAGTGGGAGTCAGTCAGCCAAAATGAGGGTAGATGAATAGGAAATCAGTATCTGTGGGTAGGAGGATTCCAGAAAGAGGGAACAGCCTCCAAATGTTTGGAGTAAGAAATGAGACACACACCCTGGGAATTAAAGTTGTCAAGTGTAGCTGGAGTATGGTGTACCAGGATGGGGACAGGGTGACCCTGAGGATGTAGCAGGAGTCAGATCTTGAAGGGAAGTCCAAGGTAAATTCAGGATGATTCAGGAAACAGTGGAGTTTCAAGCTTGATAATGACAGGATCAGAGGGCTGAGACTAATCTCATTGCTGTGCAGAATGGATGGGAGAGAGTGAGCCATTAGGAGGCAGCTATGGCAATGAGATGGTCTGGACCAGGGCAGCGGCTGGGGGACAGGGAATGGTGGATGGTGCCCAGAGCTATTTCATAGGTAAACAATTGGACCTGGTGACTGTGGGATATGGCAGGTAAAGGGAAGAGAGAGGGGCCTGGGGTGAGCTCCTGGCTTCTGCCTTGGCCTCTGGTGGGTGGTGGTGCTATTCCCGGGGGTGGCACAGGTGAATATGGGGAGTTTGTGCTGAGTTTGAGGCCAGGGTTCTGTGGGTAGTTGTGTCAATGCACTGGGGACTGAGAAGGGTGATAGAGCTTGGTTGTGAGCTGTCAAGATATGAAGAGTCAAGGAAGCCATCGGAGCAGAGATGACCCTCAGAAACAGCACTTGGCCAATGAAGAGAAAAAACAACCTCCACATTGATGAAATGGCCAAGGTCAGAGATGCAAGGAGCTAAGTGACATCTTATTTAAAGTCCAGAGGAAGGAGCCTGGTGCTGGGTGGGGTGGCAGCTGATGGCAGGGCCCATCTTGTCATCTCCCTGGGTTGCAATGGGGCAGTCTTGTCCCACCAGAGGGCCATTTTCACAGTCTTACCTGACCTCTCTCTTTTTGGCTGCCTCATTGGTTTAATACCAGCTATGAATGGCCTTCTAGTTGGTTCCAGTGGTAAAGAATCTGCCTGTCAGTGCAGAAGACTCAAGATAGGAGAGTTCACTCCCTGGGTTGGGAAGATCCCTTGGAGTAGGAAGTGGTAACCCATTCCAGTATTCCTGCCTGGAGAATTTCATGGACAGAGGAGCCTGGCAGGTTACAGTTCAAGGGGTCACAAAGAGTCCAGTGCAACTGAGTGACTGGGCACACACACACATACATGAATACCCAAGTCTGTGCCCACTCCCTACCCATGTTCTAGAACATGAAAATGGACCACTCAATGCTCAATCCTATAGTGTCAGATTTTTCCCAATCAAACAGGATTTGAGTCAGAGACTGGGGGCTGCCTGCCCCACTGCGGATGGAATCTTAAAGCCGTGGTTCGTTCCTACATATATAGAGAAATCTAGTCAGGAAACTCCAGAAAATCATTTCTCGGCCATCTGTCTTCCCCTGAATGGCAGCCAGAGATCGCTCACCAAGTCGTGTACAGCAGCTCGGCAGCTCAGTTGGAAATGAACCACAGCCAAGGTGCCAGGGAGCGCGCGCCGGCTTTGGTGACAGCAGCTGGCTGGCCGGCTGCTCCCAGGGTCAGCAGGGCCAGATTATGCAAGGACAGGAAAATTAGCTCCCTAAATCGTCCCAGCAAAGTTAATTTTCATTGTTGAAATTAACTTTCCATCTGATGGAATGTGGTTTTGCTGCATTGACAACCAAGCCCTGAGTCCCTGAGTCCTAACAGCAGCCCCCCTCACTGGTGCGAGTTTTCCACTTAGTGCTGGTTTGAGAGGGAACGGGAACTGAATAGACTCTTCCCTGCTGCTGGAGGAGCCTCAGAGAGAGCCTCCAGAGCCTCAGAGAGAGCAGCTGCCCTGAGAGCCTCAATGCAGATGTTAACTCCTCTTCCTTGGAGTCTATTGATAGCAGGCTGACTCAATGGAAAGCCCGAATCAATGAACTGTGCTTTCAAGCGGAGCAAAAGGAAAGAAAAGAATAAACAGGTGATGCTCTCCAGGGGCAGCAAAACGTTTGTATTTAAAGGAAGAAACCTTTCTGACTTCCTCCTCACTGCCCTCTCCTTCCCAGTGTCCAGGCTGCAGCACCGCTGACTCTGTTCTTGGCATAGCACATGCCTTCGATTTAGAAGCACACCAGAGAAGGCAGGCATCCTGCTCTTGGGTTTATTGAACTGGATCATTTTTCATTACGTGTATTAAGGGGCAATTTTGCCTGAGCTAGAACTTCATTGCAAGTTATTATTCCCTCCTGTATCTCTTTGCACCTATTGCTATGGGGCCAGGGGCTTAGACTTTGTAGTTAGATGAGGAAAAAAGCAGGGATTTTATGGATCTGTCCCCCATGGCCTGGGGTTGACCTCTGCAGGTATAAGGGTCTGAAACTGATGGAGTTATTTTCATGAAGACTCTGGGCACAAACCAGGATGCTTAGCACCTCACTGACAAAGTGTGGTCTGGGAATGCAGAGAGGCCGTTCTCATTCCGCTGCATAGAAGCCAGTTCCATGCCGAGGATGGTGGCCTTGGAAGGCTTTTTCTAGCAGCTTAATGGGTAAGTGGAAGCCAGAGAAAGGGATCATGCAGGGCAGCCCCAAGTGGTTGTTGTAGCTGGAAGCACAGCCTGGGACCCAGTATGAACCTCTCCTAGAATTTACCAAGCACTTCTTGAAAGGGGCTAGATTCTGCATAGGCAAATGAAGGGCTTGCTAAGGACCATTGCATTTGGGGCATAAATAAATGGGAGGTTCTGAGTCACTTGGGAGAATATGTGTAGGCAGAGTGTTAGCATCACTATTTCTTCCCACATCCCTGGCTCCATCTGAATTTGGCAATGACTTTCCAGGACCTCCTCTGGAAGAGCAGGGGGCCTTTCTTCCAGCCACTCAGATGAGGAATTTCTTAATCAAAGCCAAGACCCAGAGCATGCTGGGACCTCTATGGGAGGTCCAGGGGATGGGAAGAAGGTGGGAGCAGAGAGACTGATACTGGGGGTGGGGTCAGTCCAGGGCAGGAAGAAAAGGGGAGGGAGGAAGAAATGGTTCAAGTGGTTACTCTGAGCGACTAGTGTTGCGATGGACAGAATTCCATTTTCTTCACAGCAGAGGAAATTGATGGTGGACAACTGTGTGATCTTCTAAGAAGAAATCAGCAAAGCCAGAACATCTATTTCTAGAAAGTGTTTTTTTCATTCCAGAATTTCAAAAGGGTAAGAGTTAACACAGCTTAGGAACCAAAGCATTCTAAATTTTTAAAAAGGCCTGAGACCAGCTACTCCAAGATTCCCTAACACCCATTTAACTCTTGAAATGTGGTCCAAATGCCAACTTGTATAAGCAGCTCTTCAAGTCCTGATTAAAAATGAAATTCCTACGTGCAGGACAACAAAGGAGACACTGACATAAAGGACATACTTTTGGACACAGTGAGGGGAGGAGAGGGTGGGATGATTTGAGAGAATAGCATTGAGACATATACATCACCATATGTAAAATAGACAGCCAGTGGGAGTTTGATGGATGATGCAGGAAACCCAACACTGGTACTCTGTAACACCCTAGAGGATGGGGTGGGGAGGGAGGTGGGAGAGGGGATCACGAAGGAAGGGGCGCTTGCATACCTATAGCTGAGTCACCTTGATGTATGGCAGAAACCATCACAATACTGTAATGTAATTATCCTCCGATTAAAAGAAAAGAGATTCCTTAGTCTCACCCAAACCCACTCAATCAGATTCTCTTGGACCTATTTTTTGGACAAGTACCCAGGAAATTACTATGTACATTAAAAT
This sequence comes from Redunca redunca, assembly GCA_006410935.1. Classification (NCBI taxonomy): domain Eukaryota; kingdom Metazoa; phylum Chordata; class Mammalia; order Artiodactyla; family Bovidae; genus Redunca; species Redunca redunca. The sequence continues at coordinate 158,339 of SJYQ01001484.1, forward strand.
TTAAGTTTAAAATTTAAATTAAAATTTAAGTGGATAAAATTTGTTTTTACCCACAGTGTCCAATACAGTAGCTGTTAACCACTTGGGACTATTTAGATTAATTAAAATTAAATTAAAATGTAAAATTCACTTTCTTAGTCATACTAGCTATATTTCAATTGTTCAATAGCCCCATGTGACTAGTGGCTACTATAGCGGACAGTGCAGAACATTTCCATCATCACAGAAAGTTCTGTTGGACAGAACTGACTATAAGGAACATTGTAAATATGAATTGTGTGCGTGTTCAGTCACTCAGTCATGTCTGACTCTTGGAGACCCGATGGACTGCAGCCTACTAGGCTCCTCTGTCCATCAAATTTTCTAGGCAAGAATACTGGAGCAGGTTGCCATTTCCTTCTCCAATGAGTCTGTTGCATTGGCACATAGATTCTTTACCACTGTGCCACCTGGAAAGCCCAAATATAACTTAGGAGATTACAAATATTTTTATGTTAATATGTGAAGTTTAATTACTTTTCTATAAAAATGCTATTTCCTCCTAAAGAGGGAGCTTTGCATTGGTTAGTATTAATCTGTGAGGATATGGCTGTTCCTGGAGGTCACCTCTTCTCTGCCTTTTGGCTGGGCCATACAGAGCCTCTGCAGGAAATAGATGGGTATAGCCAAATACATGAGCGTAATACACCTCTGGGTGGGTATAGTCTCACAGCCACCCCTTGGAAGGGGCAATGGAGTCTTTGTGCAAAGCCAGAATCTCCCATGGGTTTGGGCTGATGCAAACCTGGGCCATTGCACATGGCTAGGCAAGTCAACCATGGCTGGACTTTAGCCCCCACTTGTCTCCTCAGCCATGCACTTTTACACAGTTTTCAGCCTAAAAATCCTTATGCAGCAGCCCTTAATGGGGAGCAAGTTTTGTTGAAGTTGCAGATTTCATTGTTCAAAAAATACAAAGGGTTATGACAGACTCTAGGTTCATCTACATCACTACAAATAACTCAATTTCATTCCTTTTTATGGCTGAGTAATATTACATTGTATATATGTGCCACATCTTCTTTATCCATTCTTCTATCGATGGACATCTAGGTTGCTTCCATGTCCTGACTATTGTAAATAGCGCTGAAATGAATACCTAGAGGTGTGGGGTAGAGGGGTAGAAGGGAGGCTCAGGAGGGAGGGAATATATGTATGTGTGTGTGTGCTCAGTCTCTCCACCCAGCCGTGTCTGACTCTGTGATCCCATGGACAGTGTGCTGCCAGGCTTCCTCGTCCATGGGATTTCCCATATTGGAGTATGGGAGTAAGCATACTGGAGTGGGTTGCCCTTTCCTTCTCCAGGGGATCTTCCCAACCCAGGGATCGAAACTGGGTCTCTTATGTCTCTTGCATTGGCAAGTGGATTCTTTACCACTGAGCCACCTTGGAAGCCCCAGATATATATATATGTGTGTGTGTATGTGTATATATATATATATATTTGTAGCTGATTCATGTTTTTGTACAGCAGAAACTAACACAACATTGTAAAGCAATTATACTCCAATTAAAAAATGAATTTAAAAAATGCAAAGCTTTAGTTTTTTATTTTAAAACACCTCCTACATGAGATCCCATACTGGTCACTGGGATCTAACAGCCAAAGAGAAAAGGTCACTGCCCTCAAGGTGCTTGCAGCTGAGGTGGGAAGGGGCTCAGNCGAAACTGGGTCTCTTATGTCTCTTGCATTGGCAGGTGGATTCTTTACCACTGAGCCACCTTGGAAGCCCCAGATATATATATATGTGTGTGTGTATGTGTATATATATATATATATTTGTAGCTGATTCATGTTTTTGTACAGCAGAAACTAACACAACATTGTAAAGCAATTATACTCCAATTAAAAAATGAATTTAAAAAATGCAAAGCTTTAGTTTTTTATTTTAAAACACCTCCTACATGAGATCCCATACTGGTCACTGGGATCTAACAGCCAAAGAGAAAAGGTCACTGCCCTCAAGGTGCTTGCAGCTGAGGTGGGAAGGGGCTCAGAACTAAACAGAACATTCAGGGCAGCATGGCGCAGTGTAGTGGTGGAGGGGTTGCTTTCATCTAGGGAAATTAACCAACCATCTTGGAGGGGACAAGAAAGTCCCCCAGGGTACCTGAGATGATACAGAAGGAAGACTAGGAGCCAAGCGGGATGGGGTAAGAGAAGGCAGCATGAGCAGAGGGAATGGTAGGATCGAGGGTGAGGGGAGACACAGCATGGTGCCTGGGGAGCTGCTTGTCTAAGCTGCTATTGCCACAGCTCAATGCAAGCACGTCCCATGATTCTTGTTGTGTGGTTCTGGAAGAAAACAAGAGAACCGGTGTGGGGAAGTCAGCATGCATAGAGTCTGCCGTCTTGGGGGAAGATTGTCAGAACAGCCCCAGGAAGTGGGAAGGAGAGGTACTGGTGAAAATAACTGCCCCGGATCAGGACTCTAACAGGGCAAGCTTGGCTTGTGGTGAGAGGACAGGGGACTCCTGCCTTTCCTTTCAGTAGGCCACTTGTATTTCCAGCACGTTCCCAAGCCAGTGTTACTTACTGCCTGGTGCTTCATCACAGGGGATTTTAAAGCGTCAGATGAACACGGAAAACAGAAATTTGTGTTCAGAACTAGAGAAGAGTTCTTTTTAACTAGTAAGTATGCAATCTATCCATCTGATCTTCAATTCAATTTAAAGTGATTTTAATAGACTTGAGGGTATATTTGACCACTGCATCTTACTTTGAATGGAGTGAAAAGCGTGTTTACCAAGGGAAAGGATAAAAGGCTTGTACTCAAATGTGCAGAAGACCCTCCCAGGCCTTCCGAGCCACATTGTGGGTGAGGCTTGAGATGCCTGCCCCCAAACAAAAAGGATTGTGTATCAGTAAAATGCCATTGTTTGGCTCCCTGTCACTGCTGTAGTTCCCTGGAGGAACTGCAAACCAGAGAGCTCACACATTTCCTTCTAGGGTTGCAAGAAGGACGAGGGGACAAAGTGAGCCTTGGAGAGATCCCAAGGCCTTTGGAGTTGCAGAGGTGAGAGGTGGCCACACTGGAAGGTGCTGTAAGCGGGGGGTCAGGGGCGACTGTGAGCATGGCATGGGCTGTCTCAAGGCTGTTGGAGGACAGAAATGAAACAGTCAGATATCACGGGGATTGCAGGGTCAGGACCCAAAGCCCTCTTCTCTGCCTCCAATGGCCACTCCTTTTTGTTGGCTCTCTCTCTCTTTTCCCACATATCTTCAGTTTCCTCTGTTTAGTCATCTTTCAGATGACCCCTAAATAGCCACCTCAACCCCCAAGTCAGCCTGGGCTTTCAGCTCCAGGACTCTCCATCACTCTGACAACACTCTCTGTGTCTCTCAAATCAAATTCCTGAAGGAGAGAAGCTGGCTGGCCCAGAACATCTATGGATGGTCTCTGCCCCTGGGTCAAGTGACCACCCCGGTCCCTCGGTCACAGATTGTCATTATAGGGGACAGATGGGTCACATGGCATAGAGGGCTGCAGGCTGGAGGGAGAGCTGCTATGGTCAGTTACAGAATGTTTGAAGTGGAAAGAGAATTTCAGGTTCTCTTTTAAGACAGACTCATATTGCCCGTAAGACCAAGCCAGGGGAAAGATCAGAAAGGAAGAGACAGAGGCCAAGGCTCAACTGCGCATGGAGGTAAGGTGCTTTGGGCTTGGAATCAGAGCTCCTGGTTTCAAATTCTGACTGGTCTGCCTGGGACCTGATTTAGGGCCCAGTATTATACCTCTCACAGTCTCAGTTCCTCTTGTGGGAAGGGTAGATCCTGCTCCCCTCTCAGAGAGGGTTAGAGAATAAAATGACATCATATACATAAAAGTAAATTTTCAATTGCAAATCATAACCTTTACTGTAGCCCCCCTTAGAGTAGAATTAATGGCTGTGAAATTTCTGGGCTCTCCAGAGAATCAGAGTAAGGCCTTATGACTCATTCTAGATTAAAGCAGTTCTCAAAATTCACTGTCATATGACCCTCTTACACTGAAAAATTTCTGAGGACCCCGAACAGTTATCTATGTAGGTAATAATTATTTGCTATCCTCCAAGTTAAAACTAAGGATTAAGAAACATACTTAGTAATTTATTGTAAGAAAATGATGACCCATTAAATGTTAATATAAATTCATATTTTAAATTTTAAAACGGTGATATTTTCCAAATTAAAAAAATATCACGTGAGAAGAGTGGTGCTGTTTTATATTTTTTGCAGCACGCTTTAATGTCTGACTAATTGCATTCAATCTGTTGGGATATGTTGTTTTGGTTGAAATATATGAAGAAAATCTGGTCTCCATACATGTATAGTTGGAAAAGAGAGAAGTATTTTAATAGCCTTTTCAGATTTTTATGGATGTTCTTTGATGCCACACCCACTCAACAAGCAGTAGTTATTTAAAGATAAGTTGCAATGTGGAATCTAAAATCTTATCAATGAATTTTTCATTCTTTGTTACCTTAAAATCTATTGGTCTGTTTTGTACTATGAACGGATCTTTTACCAAAGCAGTATTTTGCCACATCATGAATTGGTCATTTGGAAAATATTGGTTCAAAGAGTCATGACTGTCTTCTACATGCTGACAACTTTCCTCAGTTTATATGGAAAAAAAAACAAACCCATTCATTAATTTTACAGCCAGTCTCATCAGATAGGTCTTAGAATTTTGGGAGGCTGTCAAGCTTACAGGGGTGGCTGCAAAGTTTTCCAGAAATTTAAATTTTTCGTTTAAAAGCTCAGATTCTACCATTGGCAACAAATACTGTCAGTTGATTTCTTTGATGTGACAGGCTCACTTTGTTCATTTTAGAAAGTTTCTGCCAAACATCCAATTCTGAATAACCACATGTTGTCTATCAGTGCTTCTTTGAAGTAAAAATGGTGTTCCACTTCTTAAAAAAAGGCTATCCAGCTCATAACTCAAACCTATTACACAGTGTTTTTCTTCAAGCACCTTTCTCCACCCATCATACTCTGGCATATAGCAGAATGGCTTTTACGCATACTTCTGTTTGTCACGCACAGTATTCAAATATGTGAACTCAGGGTCAAGATTAGCAAGATGAATAATGTTACTGCTTCATCAAGAACATTCTTGAGTGAGACTGGCCATTGTTTTCCAGCACGTGAGTGAGGGCGCAGAATACAATGACTGCTAGAACATCATGATGGCTTGACTCCTAGGGAGGGGCCGGCAGTTTCCCTCAACACCCCTTTTCTCCATCAGTGCAACTGTCCACATTGACTCAGGTAAATGACACCTCGGTGTGATTATAAAAATAGTTTTGACCTCAAGGACCTCCTGAAATAGTCTCAGAAACCCTTGGGGGGTCCATAACTTATAGTTTAAGAACTGTTCTAGAGCTTTGGGGTTGAAAGAAATGACACATTTCTCAATTTTCTTAATAAAATGAACTCTGGCTCAAGGAAGTCCACAGCTTCTAATTTTCTGGGATTCTTTCCTCTGCTCCTGGATTGGGCACCAACTCTGGCAGAGAAGATAGGTGAGGGCCTCCATCCTTCCTGGTTGACGCTGATACTGCTCTGTGCCAGGCCCTCTAGTTCTTACAGAGGCAGGTGGCTCTGCCGGCAGCCCCACCAGTCCAGAGCTGTGCCCAGCAGTGAAGTCTTCCTGAGACTCCACAGTGCCAGTGGCTCCGGCTGTGGTGCCCTGTCTGGGGCTTGGCACAAGACACTGCCTTCTCGAGATGTGTATTCTGCATTGGCTCAGGGCCTTATCACTCTGAAACCTGTCTTCCTAGTTCCTATGTCTCTAGCCAGGCTTTACTTGATCATGCGTTCCCTTTCAATCCCTGAATTCTGAAACCTTAAAAACCCTTCTTTTTTTTCCAGTATTCTGGTTTAATTCACCCAGTGGACCTAAGCTAGAAGTCCATGGCCCCCAGACTATGCTTAAATTTGACTACAAATGTTTCTGTTTTTTTTTTTTTTTAATTGAATTAAGTGCCAATATTGAAAAATCAGGATATTCACAGGTAATTGTGATTATCTGTCTTCTCCTGGAGTGTTGGATGGTCTGGCAGCCTCTGGCCTGCATTTCCACATGGCAGCTGTTGGCTGAAGGTGAGAAGAATGCAGCCTCTATTTTGTCAAAGACCCTACCTCTCCCTCTCATCTCCCAGCTGCCCTCTTTGCTCATTGACTTACCTGCCTGACTTCACTAACATTTTAAAAAACTTTGTTTGTTTTTATTAGGATAATTGCTTTACAATGTTGTGTTAGCTTCTGCCATATAGCAACATGAATCAGTCATAGGTATACACACATATGCCCTCTCCCTCTTGGCCCCGCCTCCCACCTCCCACTCCCGGAGGTTGTCACAGAGAACAGGTTTGAGCTCTCTGCTGACTTCATTGACATTTGAGTTTGTCATCTCTGTCCAGCCCTTTGAAGGACACAAAGGGGTTTTTGAGGGGTTATCTTTTCCTACCTGCCAAACCATATGCAAATCTATATTTTAGTCACCTTACTATGGCCAAGAAGACAGAGATAAACCTGTTTCACAAAATTTTATGAAAGGATGACTATGTTGTCCTAAGCCCAGTTTAAAAGTGGAGCTTTACTAGCAGTTTGTAGCAGGCTCAGAATATCATCTGCTCAGGGGTCTTTTGCTCCCTTCACACAATCCATCTGAACAACCACAGATCTAGCCCATGTGAAGTTCATAGGAGAAAGCACAGAGACGTTGATTGAGCCAAAGGAAGAGTGTTCGGTAGCTGACTCTGCAGTACTGAGGAGACCCCAGCTTGGTAGATACAGAACAAGGGTTGGAAGGCATCAGGGCTTTACCTTACCAACTGGGTGCCTAAGTGGACCACCCCAACTCTGCCGGAGCATGTTACATTTAAAGCCTCCTCAGCAACAATTGTCACTCACAGTATAAGTCATTTTTATTACTCAGCAAGGGCTGGAGTGAACCATTTTGACCAGTTCCTCTCCAGTGAAAGCAGGCTCTGTCTGGGTGGATGTGTACTACGTTCATCGTCTTGGTGAAACCGTAGGACCTCTCTGGCCACCAGCCCCTACCGTGATCTATACCTGGGTCAAGACCAGAGCTCAGGCCTGCCTTAAGCCGTGAGCAGAGGCAGTTTTGGGAAATTGGAGCGGAGGTGGAGGTGGGGGTGGGGTGGAG
>SJYQ01001484.1:165576-182271 GCA_006410935.1 Redunca redunca
GGGGGGGTGGTAGTTCAAATTCAGCATCACTGTCGCTTTTCTCTCTTCTTTTGTATAAAAAGATCAATCTCATGTCTAATTCATTTGAAAATTCTCCACTTCTCAGTGTGTGTTTTTGGTAAAAATAGAAGTCTCTGAGGATTGCAGGCTCCTGCTGAATTTTATGAGCAACTTTTCGAAGCTTGGTAACCAGGATCTTCTAATCTTTCCTTGAGTGAATTAAGGGCCAGTGGGAGGCTAGCTTTCTGGGTGACTGCTTTGAGTAAAAGACTTCCAGGGTTGAGGGCAGGAAGCTTTTAAGGCCATTTAATCAATTTGCAGACCATAAAAAACACAACAGAGTGGACAAGTTGGCAGGAAGCTGGTCTCACAGCCTCCCATTCCCATCTCTCTCCTTTCTTTCTTCTCCCCTTCATCTCTCCCTCACTCACTTTTGCCCTGCCCCTTTTCTTGTCCCAGCCATCACCATCTCTGCAACAGACTCCAGACTCATCTCCCTGCCTACACACTTGTCTTCTTCCACACCAGGGAGCGCTTTCCAGAGGACAAATATGATTGCATTTCCTCCCTGCTTAAACCATCAGTGTTAGAAGTCAGGATAGATGTTACCTTTGAGGAGGAGAGTGGGGTTGATGATAAAGAAGGGCATGGAGGAGGCTTCTAGGGGATTGCTAATGGTTTATTTCCTACTTTGGGTCATGGTCACATGGATAGTCATATTGTGGCCATTTATTAAGCTGTGCCATTATGGTATGTGCACTTTTCTGTACACGTGTTATATTTCTATAAAAAATTCTAAATTGGCTCAGTATTTAATATGACCCTCCTCTGCGTTGATGGGGGTGGGGGTGAGGAATGGCTTTGAATGCTGGGGAAGGGACTCAAAGGATTCCTTAAGAGAGTCATTGAAGCTTGCAGCAGCTTTGAAGCTGGAATATCAGAATATGAACTGATTTCAATGACTGTGCGTGTGATAGACTTGTAGACTGTCTGATGAAGGGTGTCATGTAACCGGGATAGTCATGACTCAGAGAAGCCTCTAGAAGCCTTTCCAAAAGGTTATGGTTTGGGACTGAGCAAGGAGAATTAATCCTTGCCTGACTCCCATCCAAGAAAGAATGTGTTTCAGATGGAGCTTGATTAGGCAAGGGCTTGGTGTTGCTTTGAGCAAGGGTGTGAGGGTGCTCCCCAGAAATGCTTTCCTGAAGTTTGTGATGAGGCCTCCAAGGGGACAGGAGGCCACAGGATCTGGGAGAGATGCCAGATCTTCCTCAGAAGTAGGCTGCAAAACTGTCCCTGAGACGTGACCCTAACAGTGGACCAATACAGGAGCCCTGGAGGAAGTCTGGGGTGCTGTGTCCCTTTTGCTGGTCCCTTGGCAAAGCTGAGGAATGTGGCAACTGTGAGTCATAGGATAAAGAAAGCATTGGTGTGTGGTGAGTTTGATCCCTGGTCAGGAAACTAGATCCCATATGCTGTAACTAAAGATCTTGTATGCCACAATGAAAAAATAAACAGAGGGGGATGGCTCCCCCATCTCTCAACTGAGTCACCAACTTACTGAACTTTTACAACCATTGGACTTTTTGTTGATTGCATTTTTTAAAAGAACTGCTCTTCGTAGACTTGCGTCTGCCTCTGTTTGGCACTTTGCATATTACATTGACATTGGCCTTCTCATGCCTTGGCCTCTTTGCTGGCCATGATGGCAGAAGTAGCCCTTTATTTGTTTATTTGGCTGTACTGGGTCATAATTGCAGCACATGGGATCTTTATAGGTTCTTAGTTATGGCATGTGGGATCTAGTTCCCTGACCAGGGAATGAAGCTGGGCCACTTGGATTAGGAGCATATAGTCTTAACCACTGGACCACCAGGGAGGTCCCCAGAGCGGCCCTTTATGACATTGTACCCATCCCTAGCATGGCATCTGGCACCTTTCAGGTACCCAGTGAACATTTGTGGAGCAGAAGTGTACAGGACATCAGAGAGAGAACTGGCTTACACCCTACAACCTCCCTGAGGAGTGGGACTTACCATCTCCCAGAAAACCAAGGCTCAGAGAAGTTCCTTCAAAGCACATCACTCATAAGTGGTAGAACTGTGATTCAAACCTTGACCTCTGTCACCAAAGCCCTTGTTCTGATCTCTGTGCAGTGCTGATCCCCACCTAAACCAGCCTATTATTAGGCTGGTTATTGGGTTATTTTGCTTTCACCAATCTTGTGGTTTACCAAGTTTTTATTCAGGGTAATTTAACTGTCTCATCAGTACAGCCCAAATATCCCAGGGGTCAGCTTCCCCAGCAAAGTGTACAAGTCCCGCGAGACTTGGCCCTTGCCTGCACCTCTGGTCACCTCTCTAGCCACATGGCATCCTGAACGTCATGCATTAATCATGCTGAGATACTCCTAGATGCTTGCATATATCATGCCTCCTTGATGGATTCCTTTTTCTAAGAGAGCACTGTCCCATCTCTACTGGACTGGGAAATTATAAATAGATCTAGATAGATAGATAGGAGGATCTATCATTTCACATAGTAAGAAATACTGGGGGAGGGGAGGCTGCTGGTGCAAGGTGTCAGCCTCTAGCTCTCTGCTCTGAACTCTCTACTCGGCCCCTCTCTGCACTGGCTTCATGCTCAGGCTGTTGGCAAGATGGCAGTGGTGGTTCCACATCTCACGTCCAGACACATCAGTATCATGTACAAGAAGAAGATGGGCTGTTAGTTCCTGACCCTCTAGCACATTGCCAGCAGGGCTCACTAACCAGGCCTGACCATATACCCATCGTAAACCAAGGGGAATGGTGTTGATGAGATTAGTTTAAATCCTGGAGCTGAGGACTGTGTTGTGCTAGAATGAGATGGGTTCTTCAAAGAGTGTGACTTTCTGCAAGGGAGGTCTCAAGATTGGAGTGGCTCTTAAAAGGTGTCCAGCCCATCATTTCTACAGCTAGCATTTTAGCCTCCTCTCAACTCCGGTTCTCACTTCACCAGCCCTTGCTCCACTGCCAATGTCCTCAGCCTCACCCTCTGCCCTTCCGCACAGTGGCCCTCTCTCTGTGGGCCTGGCCTCTCTGCCCTACCTGGCCACATCTGCTTGTTGCCTTTCCACATGCCTTGCTAACTCACTTGCCCTGTGCACTACCTACCATGAACACTGCCTTCTTTCTGGGCAGCCCATGTGCATCTTGCCTGGAAAGCACATCAGGATTAACCTCACCCACGTGCATCACTCCCTCCCTTCTGCAACCCTCTAGCCCTGGGGATTCTCTCTCAGTGTTTACCTGCCGATGCTTTGTTTGCAAAACTTCTAAAATCACTTCTTTGGCATTTCAAAGACATGTTTTTCCTCCCAAACAAGGGTGTTTATTCCTTAAAAAGACTGATGTCTTCTAACTCTGGCAATTTCAGGAACAACAGCTTTCCTCCCACAACCCTCACTCCCTGCTCCACCCCACTCACCAGTTTTCATTTCTTTGATCTCCACTACCACCCTGGGAGAGCATGGAGTCAATCAATGCTGCTAACTAACCAATTAGCCAGTTTGTCCTAGGCCTGGCCTCTGTTTGCAGCGATGGCAGCCATCTCTAGAAGGGCACAGCCTTAGCATTTAGGGCCAGAAAACCCCAGGAGCAATTGTACTTTGGGGCTAGGTGTTACGTGTCTAGAAATAATTTAAGCTGTATGGTGAACAATGATTTCCCTGGTCGCTCAGTGCTAAAGAATCCACCTGCAATGCAGGAGATGCTGGAGACTCGGGTTTCGTCCCTGGATCAGGAAGATCCCCCGGAGAAGGAAAGGGCAAGCCACTCCAGTATTCTTGCCTGGGAAATCCCATGGACAAAGGAGCCCGGTGGGCTGCAGTCCCTGGGGTGGCAAGAATCAGACATGACTGAGCACGCACACACTTGGTGACCACACACTGTCACAGTGCTGGGACACAGCTGAAGGGCACTGGAAACCATAGAGCACCTACTGTGTGCCATGTCCTGGGTCACTGCCTCAGATGCTCATCCTTTTCAGCTGTGCACTAGCCCGGGGTTCCTCTGCCTTCCTTCTCCTGCTCCTCTCTGGAAGCTTCCACATACCCCGCACAACTCAGCTCACATAGCACCCATGGTGAAGCTTCACTTGAATGCCCCAGAAAAAGTCCCCTTTCCCCTTCCTTATCGTCCTTCCACTCTGTGCAAACTCTCTGCATGGCCGCAGCCCAGTTTAAGAGGGTTCACTGCTCACCTGCCTGCCTCTCTACTGTGCATGAGCTCCTTAAGACCAGGAAGCAAATTTTTCTGGATTTTTGGGTCCTCTGAGGACAGATTCCTGCCTGTCAGGTAAAATAAATAACCCCCTATTAATTTGATTAAATTCATTGTTACTTAGGTCAGTAGAAGGCAAGCCTCTGACAAAGTAAACTTGGAGCTTAACAAATACAGTTACTCAAATGTGTATTTCCTTTAACATGGCTCATGGATGGAGAAAGAACAAGAAAGTGGAAGAAGAAATAAAAACAGTGGGGTTGAGAGGGTTTTTTCTCCTTCTTTAGGTGAGCTTTTTAAGAGCAAGAACTATTTGATATCCTGTGGCCCAGTCCCAAGCATGGAATACAGCGGATGATGCAAAAGTATTCATTGAATAGTTGACTGGGAGGTGAGTCAGGTCGAACACTGAGAGTGGGCTGGCATGGAGCAAGAGGAGCCTAGAAGCTGGGCTGAGACAGGGAAGCCCCCAGGAGAGAATTATCCATTTCGCCTGTTTGGTTCAGGGCCTCAGACCTATGGTTGCTCAACCAGCTCCCCCATCTCTCTTCAACCTCTTCTCACCTCCTACACTCTACCCTTGGCTCTAGCACCTACACGGTCTCATCTAAGGCCCTGAACCGAGGCCTCAGGTCAAGGGCACAAGATCAGACTTGTTCCTCACATGTGCCAGACCCATTGGCAAAGGATAAGTGGATCCCCAGGGGCCATATGTCTGTGTATTTTGAAGCTATAAACCAATGAAAAAACTGTTCAATAAAGTCTATTCTAGCCTCCTACTCTGATGAATATATCTTTAAAACAAAATAAAAAATATGTATAAAACTATAGTTTTTTAAAGATTTTTTTGATGTGGATTTTTTAAACGTCTTCATTGAATTTGTAACACTATTGCTTCTGTTTTGTGTTTTGGTATTTTGGCCACACGGCATGTGGGACCTTTGTTCCCCTACTAGGGATCGTACCTGCCCCCCGCTACACTGGAAGACAAAGTTTTAACCACTGGACTGCCAGGGAAGTCCCTAAAGCTATATATATATTTAAAATTTTTATTTATTTTTAATTGGAGGATAATTGCTTTACAATGTTGTATTGATTTTTGCCATACATCAACATGAATCAGCCAAAGGCACATGTCTGCTCCCTCTTAAACCTCCCTCTCACCTCCCAAGCTATAGTTTTTATATGACTAAAATTTAGCCAAATGTCAAAAATGACTGACAAATTAATACTGTGCACCTCTTGGCCAGTAATATTGGGATGAATAATAAAAGCACACATAATTAATAAATTAGTCTATATTTATTCCCTAACTTATATTTTTCATGTTTTTATTTCAGCAAAGTCACTAACTATGTTGTTATACACTCAAGATATTCACATCAAGTGTATCCTAATGACGGTAATGATCTAGATTTTTAAAATGTGGTCATATTCGAAGTCTCCAAAGTCTCAGCATATTTCCATCATAAAGTATCAGTTCAGTTCAGTTCAGTCACTCAGTCATGTCCAACTCTTTGTGACCCCATGAATCGCAGCACACCAGGCCTCCCTGTCCATCACCATTTCCTGGAGTTCACTCAGACTCACGTCCATCGAGTCCGTGATGCCATCCAGCCATCTCATCCTCGGTCATCCCCTTCTCCTCCTGTTCCCAATCCCTCCCAGCATCAGTCTTTTCCAATGAGTCAACTCTTTGCATGAGGTGGCCAAAGTACTGGAGCTTCAGCTTTAGCATCATTCCCTCCAAAGAAATCCCAGGGCTGATCTCCTTCAGAATGGACTGGTTGGATCTCCTTGCAGTCCAAGGGACTCTCAAGAGTCTTCTCCAACACCACAGTTCAAAAGCATCAATTCTTTGGCCCTCAGCTTTCTTCACAGTCCAACTCTCACATCCGTACATGACCACTGGAAAAACCATAGCCTTGACTAGAAGGACCTTTGTTGGCAAAGTAATGTCTCTGCTTTTCAATATGCTATCTAGGTTGGTCATAACTTTCCTTCCAAGGAGTAAGTGCCTTTTAATTTCATGGCTGCAGTCACCATCTGCAGTGATTTTGGAGCCCCCCAAAATAAAGTCTGACACTGTTTCACTGTTTCCCCATCTATTTCCCATGAAGTGATGGGACCAGATGCCATGATCTTCGTTTTCTGAATGTTGAGCTTTAAGCCAACTTTTTCACTCTCCTCTTTCACTTTCATCAAGAGGCTTTTTAGCTCCTCTTCACTTTCTGCCATAAGGGTGGTGTCATCTGCATACCTGAGGTTATTGATATTTCTCCTGGCAATCTTGATTCCAGCTTGTGCTTCTTATAGATCACACTAAACATAAGCTGAGGCTTCCCAAGGGGTGCTAGTGGTAAAGAATCCACCTGCCAATGCAGGAGACACAAGGGATGTGGGTTCAATTCCTGGGTTAGAAAGATCACTTGCAGGAGGAAATGGCAACCCATTCCAGTATTCTAGCCTGGAAAATTCCATGGACAGAGAAGCCTGGAGGGCTACAGTCCATGGGGCCTCAGAGAGTCTGACATGACTAAGCATATACACACAAATGTAAACTAATTGAATGTGAAAGTTTCATACATGTTTTCAAAAAAGTAACACTTCTTTTACTATATTTTACTATATAAAAGGTAAAATACATGTTATAACTAATGAATATGAAAACATTATCCAAAGTTATTTGAATTAAGCTTAAAAAACTATCCCTAAAATTCTAATATGTGATTTTAAAATTCTAAAACTGACCTGGAAAAGGTCAGTTTTCATTCCAATCCCAAAGAAAGGCAATGCCAAAGAATGCTCAAACTACTGCACAATTGCACTTGATGTCACCCCACTCCAGTACTCTTGCCTGGAAAATCCCATGGATGGAGGAGCCTGGTGGGCTGCAGTCCACGGGGTTGCGAAGAGTCAGACATGACTGAGAGACTTCACTTTCACTTTTCACTTTCATGCATTGGAGAAGGAAATGGCAACCCACTCCAGTTTCTTGCCTGGAGAATCCCAGGGATGGCAGAGCCTGGTGGGCTGCCGTCTATGGGGTCGCACAGAGTCAGACACGGCTGAAGCGACTTAGCAGCAGCACATGCTGGTAAAGTAATGCTCAAAATTCTCCAAGCCAGGCTTCAGCAACACGTGAACCATGACCTTCCAGATGTTCAAGCTGGTTTTAGAAAAGGCAGAGGAACCAGAGATCAAATTGCCAACATCCACTGGATCATGGAAAAAGCAAGAGAGTTCCAGAAAAACATCTATTTCTGCTTTATTGACTATGCCAAAGCCTTTGACTGTGTGGATCACAAGAAACTGTGGAAAATTCTTCAAGAGATGGGAATACCAGACCACCTGACCTGCCTCCTGAGAAACTTGTATGCAGGTCAGGAAGGAACAGTTAGAACTGGACATGGAACAACAGACTGGTTCCAGATAGGAAAAGGAGTACGTCAAGGCTGTATACTGACACCCTGCTTATTTAACTTCTATGCAATATGCAGAGTACATCATGAGAAACGCTGGGCTGGAGGAAGCACAAGCGGGAATCAAGATTGCCGGGAGAAATATCAATAACCTCAGATATGCAGATGACACCACCTTTATGGCAGAAAGTGAAGAAGAACTAAAGAGCCTCTTGATGAAAGTGGAAGAGGAGAGTGAAAAAGTTGGCTTAAAGCTCAACATTCAGAAAATGAAGATCATGGCATCTGGTCCCATCACTTCATGGCAAATAGATGGGGAAACAGTGGGAACAGTTGCTAACTATTTTTTGGGGCTCCACAATCACTGCAGATGGTGACTGCAGCCATGAAATTAAAAGATGCTTACTCCTTGGAAGGAAAGTTATGATCAACGTAGATAGTATATTAAAAAGCAAAGACATTACTTTGTCAACAAAGGTCTGTCTAGTCAAGGCTATGGTTTTTCCAGTGGTCATGTAGGGATGTGAGAGTTGGACTATAAAGAAAGCTGAACACAGAAGAATTGATGCTTTTGAACTGTGGTGTTGGAGAAGATTCTTGAGAGTCCCTTAGACTGCAAGGAGATCCAGCCAGTCCATCCTAAAGGAAATCAGTCCTGGGTGTTCATTGGAAGGACTGATGCTGGAGCTGAAGCTCCAATATTTTGGCCACTTGATGCGAAGAGCTGACTCATTTGAAAAGACCCTGATGCTGGGAAAGATTGAAGGTGGGAGGAGAAGGGGAGGACAGAGGATGAAATGGTTGGATGACATCATCAACTCAATGGACACGAGTTTGGGTAAACTCTGGGAGTTGCTGATGGACAGGGAGGCCTGTCATGCTGCAGTTCATGGGGTTGTAAAGAGTTGGATACGCCTGAGCGACTGAACTGAACTGTAGCAGCCAGTGTAAAAACAATATCAGTTTTTATGTACATTATATCTAGATCAATGGCTCTCAACTGAGGGTGATTTTGCTCTGCAAGAGCCTTTGGTAATGTCTGGAGACATCTCTGGCTACACAGCTTGCTACTGATCTCTAGTGGATAGAGGCCAGGGATGCTGCAAAACATCCCGCGATGCACATGATGCAACAAACGAGGTTGAGAAACCCTGCTTATACACACACACACACACACACACACATACACACAAAGCATGAGAGTAACGTGAATGTTTAATATCGCAAAATGTCCCTTAACTGCTATGTGCAATTGTTGGGAATACTACACTAATTATCGGTCACTCCAGAATCACAAATTGTAACATGGTGAAGTGAGAAAATAGACATACAACACAGATTGCATTGTGCAAGCATCTACTGCATTCTTGCTGTGTGAGAGGAAGGCTTTGACATTTTATTAATTTGTCTTTTCTTTGATTCTAGTGCTTCTGCCAATCAATCACCCCCCCACCATTCCCCAGCTAACACACATTCTGAAATAATGTCCATCTCCAACATCAGAAGCAACAACCCACAGATCTTGACATTCAGACATAATAATCTTTTGTTTCAAGGACATAGAAAAGAGATACAGAGAAGCGCTGTCCTGAGGCCTGAGTGGTGTCATTTCCAATGAGGGTATTTGAGGTTATGGGTCACACTGTAGCAGAATCTAGCAGCAGATCCCTAGCAAGAGAGATACCCAAGCCTTCCTTCATAAATATAGTTTCTGTGTGCTTGTGATGTGGGGAGGGGCTCTAAAGCACGAGGCCCAGGAAAGAGGCCTGGAGACACTGTGTCCCCGTTATCACCCTTGGGTTTTGAGACGGAACATGGGCGAGCTGAGAGGCTGTTAATTTCGGATCATTAGCGTTTCCCAACTCTTTTGCAGAACAGCATGCTGTTTGGCTGCCAAAATATTAGGATTGAAAGCAGCTGGCCAAAATGTTTAGTGAGGAAGTGAGCCTACTTGCAGAAGCAGAAGAGAAAATTCCTGTGACTAAGACCTGAGAAGGAAGGGGGCTCTCCTGTCTTCTGTTGGAAGCCTATACTCAGTCAGATGGGGGCTTCCCTGACCCCTTGCCTCCAGGGCATCTTTGAAGAGGCGTCTTTGCAGGTCCTTATCTGGGCAAAAAATGGGACTAAGGAGGCTCTGGCCCTTCCCTACAGAAAGTCACAGCCTAATAGTAAGTTTAACCTCAGCACATGTTTAATGAATTTGGAAAATAAAGAGATGTAGACAGAAAACCCCCTCCACAGAACCTCAGCTAAGAGACAAGTCCAAAGGGGGATCAGATGAGTCATCTATGTAGGTGAGGATGGAGAGGCAGAAAGGTCATGCGACTTTACTAATATTTGTCCTTGCATCCATCCGTGAGTCCCTTCAGTCTACCAGCGGATCCTCCCTGCAGCCTCCACACAGGTGCCAGGCAGCCTTCCCATTTCTACTGGACAGACTTTGAAAGCTAGAGCAACTTCTCAGGGAGGCACAGATAATAGGTGGCAGAACCAAGAGTGAGACTGGGTCTTTTGACTGTAAGAAAAAAGCTCTTTCCAGTGACATCTGTATTTTGGTCTGTGGACCAGGCAGCTTCATTTATTGTAAGGTATTAAGGAATCCAAGTGTATAGGAAGTACTACCACTAGCCTCAATCAATAGAAATAAAACCAATAGTAGGCAAAGAGAGCCCAGAGTTTTTGATACTGAAATAGAATTCTACAGAAGAGTGGGAACAACTGCCTCAGCCCACACTGTGTCAAGGACCTCCTGGCAGAGATGAGACATCACTGGGGACACTGGGCACAAAAATTCCTCAGAGTGGGGATAACTAGGATTGTGGTGCAAATATTTGGTCTGTATTTTGTGGTGCACAAAGGGCTTATTAACTTAGATAGAGAATCCTGCACACAGGACATAGTAGGTGCTCAAAGTTTTTATCAAATGACCAAGTGACTGGCTGAAGCCAAGAAAAGAAATGGAAGCCAAATGCCGCAGGGAAGACCAGCCTCCTGCCAGTGATTGGAGTGTGGGTAGTCAGCAAGCAAATCCCCTTACCCATTAGGGGAAAATGATGGAAACAAACAGCAGAAGTATTTAGCACATTGTTAATCACTGGAAAGCTGTTGCTTTCAGAATAATAACACAACAGTGCAGTCTCATCAGAGGTTTAAATGGGGACAGAAGAGAAATACTCATGGCCAATTCCCTTTCTGTTCCTATTGTTAGTAGCTTATTTTCAAAGCACCAAGTAGGGTGTTAAGTTCTTTTCAATTACTACAAATTCATTCATTCATTTATTCAACACAACAAATGTACACTGAGCCCCCGGCATATGCCAGGAGCAACAGGGAACAAGATGGACATAAGACTCTGCCCTAGGGACTGGCCACCATGGTGTGATAGAAAGACCCCAAGCTCACTTCCTCTCATGGAGGCACCAAAACCACAACTATTTGAAAAAACAGCCATCAGTGAAAAAGACCAGAGCCTGCCAGAAAAGATCTGCTACAACTAGAGATAGAAAGAAGGAACTACAGTGGGGAGTGGTGGACCCGCGATACTGGTCAGTGTCACACGCCTAGGTAGGCCACTTATAAAGGCGAGAATAATTATAGTTACAGAGTTCTCCCCCAGAGTGAGAGGTCTGAGTCTCACATTGGACTTCCCAGCCTGGGGGCGCTGCACCAGGAAGATGAGCCCCAAGAATGTTTGGCTTTGGAAGCCAGTGGGGCTTACTTTGGGGAGAACCAGAGGGTGGTGAGAACTGCAGACTTCACACTTAAAGGGCCCACACAAAATCTCACATGCTCCAGGACCCTGGGCAAAAGCAGCAATTTGAAAAGAACTTCTGTCGGACCCAGTTGCTGATCTGGGAGAGTCTCTGGAGAGGCAGGAGACAACCGCAGCTCACCCTAGGCACCCAGACACTGGGGACAGCCACTCCTGGGAGCTCCTTCTACCACACAGACACCGATGCAGCATACTCATTAACACCACAGCCTGGCCCCACGCTATAGCCTCTAGGCAAAGCACTAGGGCCCATTGGGTCAAGCAACTAACGGGGTGGGGGCACAGCTGCCTTAAGTCCTCCTGAGCCCGCAGTTGTCTCTGGACATGGCCCTAGGCACAGCCTTGCCCACAGGGCTCAGGACCCAGCTCCACACACCAGTGGCTAGGCACCAGCCCCAGAATTCCCTGCGTGCACCCCCCACCACCTCTCTGCCTTCCAGGAAGCCTGCTCTGGTTTCTAAAGCAGCCTCACCCACCAGGGGGCAGACACGAGACCCATGGAAACAATTATCCCATAGCTTGCAGTCCCAAGTTGCTTACTAGCAGGCCAGACCCTGCCCTGGGGTGAGCTGGGCTCTGTCTCTGCCCACTAACAGGCTTCAGGACTCCCTGAACCCCACACCCCGTATCAGGAGCCGGCCCCCTGCCACCCGTGATCTGACACCAGCTTTGGGACCCTCTGCCCCTCAGGAGCCAATACGAGCCCCAGGGCCCTCTGGGTTTCACAGCCAGTGGCCTCGTGACCCAGCCCTACCAACCAGTGGCCAGCAGCCTCCACATGAGGCAGAGCCTGGTAACCAGCTGGAGCAGGGGCCCACAAAGTCTACCAGACCACCCACGCAGTCAGCCCACCACCACAGAAAGACACACACAGTCCTCACAGGGGAGACCCACGGAGCTGCGGTGACCAGAGGAAAGTCCACTGAGGGGATGTATAAGGCGTCTCCTACACCAGGCCAGTTTTCCAGGGTCGGGAAACATAGCTAACCTACCAGAAGGTGTACCAAGAGCGACTTAGGCAAAGTGGGGCGACAGAGGATCACATTTCAGATAAAGGGACAAGATAAAAAAAAAACTCAGAGGAAGAACCAAGTGAAGTGGAGCTAGGCAACTTACTCAAGAAAGAGTTCAGGGTAGTGATTGTAAAGATGATCAAAGAACTAGGGAGAAGACTGGACACATAGAGCGAGAAGTTAGAAGTTTTTAACAAAGGAGTTAGAAAATAGCACAGCCAAATAGAGGTGAAGAATACAATAAGTGAGATGAAAAATATACAAAACAGTGGTCCCCAACCTTATCGGTGGCAGGGGCTGGTTTTGTGGAAGATAAGTTTTCCATAGACCGGGACAGGTGAGGAGAGGTGGGGTTGGTTTCGGGATGATTCAAGTGCATTAATTACATTTGTTGTGCACTTTGCTTCTAATCTAATGCAGCCGCTGATCTGACAAAGAGGTGGCCCAGAGGTTGAGAACCCCTGTACTAGAAGTAATCAACAGTAGACTAAAGGATGGATCAACGAACTGGAAGACAATAGTGGAAATCACTGATGCTGAACAGGAAAAAAAGAAACAAGAATGAAAAGAAATGAGTACGGTTTAAGAGACCTCTGAGACATCGAGTACACTAATATTCCCATTATACGGGTGTAATGGGAGACAGAAGATAGAGAGAGAGAAAGGATCTGAGAACATATTTGAAGACATATTAGCTGAAAACGTCCCTAATCTGGTAAAGGAAACAAATACCCAAGTCCAGAAAGTGTAGAGAGTCCCATATAAGAATAAACCAAAGAGAAGCACACCAAGACATACTATAACTAAAATGACAAAAATTAAAGAGAGAATATTAAAAGCAACAAGGGGAAAAAAACAATGTACAGGGAAACTCCCATAAGGCTATCAGCTGATTTTTTTCCAGCAGAAACTCTGCAGGCCAGAAGGGAGTGACATGATATTTTTAAAGTGATGAAGCAAAAACCTACAACCCAAAATATCCTACCCAGCAAGGCTCTGGAACAGATTTGATAAAGAGGTCAAAAACTTTAGAGACAAGCAAAAGCAATAAGAGTTTAGCACCGCAAAGCCAGCTTTACAAGAAATGTTAAAAAGAACTTCTATAAGTAGAAAACAAAATGCCACAACCAGAAACATGAAAATAATGAAATGAAA
The DNA here is from genome assembly GCA_006410935.1 of Redunca redunca. Taxonomy (NCBI): domain Eukaryota; kingdom Metazoa; phylum Chordata; class Mammalia; order Artiodactyla; family Bovidae; genus Redunca; species Redunca redunca. The sequence goes on from SJYQ01001484.1 coordinate 179,201, forward strand.
AAACTTCAATAAAGGCAAACACACTGGTATGAAATCACACGCAAACCTATTAGGAAGGTTATAAGGTAAAAGTAGTTAAGTCATCTATATCCACAATAAGCAGGTAAGAGATACACAAAACATTTCAATGTAAAATATGATATCGAAAACAGTAATTAGGAGCTCTCCTCAAGTTCATTAGCTAAGTCTTGACCACTCTTTGTGGCCCCATGGGCTGCAGCACGCCAGGCTTTTCTGTCCACCACTATCTCCTCGAGTTTGCTCAGATTCATGTCTTTTGAGTCAGTGATGCTATTTAACCATCTCATTCTCTGCCACCCCCTTCTCCTTTTGCCTTCAATCTTTCCCAGCATTAGGGTCTTCTCCAGTGAGTCAACTCTTCATATCAGGTGGGCAAAGTATTGGAGTTTCAGCTTCAGCAACAGTACTTCCAATGAATATTCAGAGTTGACTTCCTTTAGGATTGACTGGTTTGATCTCCTTGCAGTCCAAGGGATTCTCAAGAGTCTTCTTCAGCACCACAACTTGAAAGCATCCATTCTTCAGCACTCAATCTTCTTTATGGTCCAACTCTCACATCTGTACATGACGGCTAGAAAAATCACAGCTTCGACTACACAGACCTTTGTCAGCAAAGCGATGTTTCTGTTTTTTCGTACGCTGTCTAGGTTTGCCATAACTTTCCTTCCAAGGAGCAAGCATCTTTTAATTTCATGACTGCAGTCACTGTCTGTAGTGATGTTGGGGCCCAGGAAAATAAAATCTGTCACTGCTTCCACTTTTTCCCATTCTGTTTGCCATGAAGTGATGGGACCAGATATCATGATCTTAGTTTTTTGAATATTGAGTTTCAGGCCAGTTTTTTCACTCTTCTCTTTCACACTCACCAAGAGGCTCTTTAGTTCCTCTTCATTTTCTGCCATTAGCATGGTATCATTTGCATATCTGAGGCTGTTTTCTCCAGGCAATTTTGATTCCAGCCTGTGCTTCATCCAGTCCAGCATTTCGCATGATGTAATCTGCATATAAGTTAAATAAGCAGGGTGACAATATACAGCCTTGACGTACTCCTTTGTCAATTTGGAACCAGTCTGTTGTTCCACGTCTGGTTCTAATTGTTGCTTCTTGACCTACATATAGGTTTCTCAAGAAACAGTAAGGTGGTCTGGTACACCCACCTGTTTACGAATTTTCCAGTTTGTTGTGATCCAGAGTCAAAAGCTTTAGCATAGTCAAAGAAGCATAACTAGATGTTTTTCTGGAACTCCCTTGCTTTCTCCATGATCCAACAAATGTTGGCAGCTTGATCTCTGGTTCCTCTGCCTCTTCAAAACCCAGCTTGTACATCTGGAAGTTCTCGGTTCACATACTGCTGAAGCCTCAGTTCAGTTTAGTTCAGTCGCTCAGTCATGTCCAACCCTTTAGGTTTCCCTGTCCATCATCAACTCCCGGAATTTACTCAAACTCATGTCCATTGAGTTGGTGATGCCAACCAAACATCTCATCCTCTGTCGTCCCCTTCTCCTCCCGCCTTCAATCATTCTTTTCAAATGAGTCAGTTCTTTGCACCAGGTGGCCAAAGTACTGGAGTTTCAGTTTCAGCATAAGTCCTTCCAATGACTATTCAGGACTGATTTCCTTTAGGATTGACCGGTTTGCTCTCCTTGCAGTCCAAGCAACTCTCAAGAGTCTTCTCCAACACCACAGTTCAAACGCATCAATTCTTTGGTGCTCAGCTTTCTTTATAGTCCAACTCTCACATCCATACATGACTACTGGAAAAACCAAAGCTTTGACAAGACAGACCTTTGTTGGCAAAGTAATGTCTCTGCTTTTTAATATGCTGTCTATGTTGGTCATAACTTTTCTTCCAAGGAGCAAGCATCTTTTCATTTCATGGCTACAGTCACCATCTTCAATAATTTTGGAGCCCAAAACGATAAGGTCTGTCACTGTTTCCATTGTTTCCCCATCTATTTGCCATGAAGCGATGGGATCAGAGGCCATGATCTTAGTTTTCTGAATGTTGAGTTTTTAAACCAACTTTTTCACTCTCCTCTTTCATCAAGAGGCTAAAGCATAGCTTGAAGGATTTTGAGCATAAACTTACTAGCATTTTAAATGAGTGCAACTGTGTGATAATTTGAACATTCTTTGGCATTGCCCTTCTTTGGGACTGGAATGAAAACTGACCTTTTCCAGTCCTGTGGCCAATGCTGAGTTTCCCAAATTTGATGGCATATTAAGTGTAGCACTTTAACAGCATTATCTTTTAGGGTTTTAAATAGCTCAGTTCTGCAAATGTAGGATTATTAAAATGCATTTGAAATTAAGAGATCAGCAACTTAAAACAATCATAAATATGTACATATATACATACACAGTCCATGGGTTGCAAAAGAGTAGGACATAACTTAGTGACGAAACAACAATAGGCTGGTGAAGGGACCTGAGCTTTCACCCTGAGTAACATGATATGACTTGCATTTTATCAGGTTTCCCTGGCTAAAATGGGAAGCAAGTCCATGGGCTGATCTTCCTGAACCCAGGTTTCTTGCATTGCAGGCAGATTCTTTACACTCTGAGCCACCAGGGAAGCCCAATAACTGGCTAACATGGGAAGCAAAGCCATGGGCTGAAAGTGAGAGGTAGGGAGAGGTGTTGGAAGTATAAGAAGAGACAGCCATTCCAAGTCTGTTAAGCAGATTAACTGATATGACTCGGCACAGGAGCTGGCAGTGATGAGTGCCTTTCCCTCAAATGGAAAGGAATTCCTCTACTGTCTCTGGGATTGTTGTTCATAATAATTTTGTTTTCTAATCTCATATACTGTTTTTATTATAATAATATATCATTTCAATATAGACAATTATGAAAGTTCAAATAGCAGAGAGAAAAAATTACATATAATCTTTCCTCAAAGAAAAGAGCTATTAACAGTTTAATGTATATCCTTTTAGCCCTCTTCTCTATGAATATGGGTTATATATATATATACTTTTTATATGCAGCTTTTTCCACTTCACATTTTGTTTCACTGTTTTTTCATGTCATTAAGTAGTGTCCAAAAA
>SJYQ01001484.1:182290-343327 GCA_006410935.1 Redunca redunca
GCATACCATTATGTGCTTGTTCCACCATTTATCTTAAAACCTCCTTATTCTGGACATTAAAGTTAACACCAATTTTTCACACTTATATGTAACACTGCAATGGACATCTTTACAGAAAAATCTTTATGCTCTGTTGAGTTCTTTAGACTCTTAGCAATGGAATGATTGCATCAAAGGATAGGGACATTTTGAGGCTCTTGAAATGTACTGACAAATTTCCAGAAAGGTTACACTAATTTACATTTCTTCCAGCAACATAGGAAAGTGCCCTGGCGTGATCATTTTTAAAACCTTTGCTAAGTCTGTATTGATTTATTGTTTTAATTTGCATTTCCTTGATGGATATGAAGCCAACCATTTTTTCCTGTTTACTTCATTTGCATTACTCTGGAATGCCTCTCTGCAGGGGAGTTCGGCTTGTGAAAAGCCTCAGTGGAAATACTTTTGAAGGTGCTGGAGTGATTTGGGCTGATCCCTGGGAGAGTGCCCCAACTCTAGGAGTTAACACACAGGACACAGTCCTCTAGCCCCTTCCTACCCCTAGGTGGCACCTCCCTATCAGAGTGACTTTATGGGTTTCTGCAAGATTCATTCCAAATCCTAGGAGACCCAGAGTCCTTTTTAATATTCCACAAAGAGAGAATTTCATCCCATCCGTGACCTGGTAAACAGGAGCCATCACAGGAGCAGAGATGAACTACAAAGAGGGGGGCGAGCTTGTCTCATTTCCCTTCGTAGTGACGGAGTGTAGTGACGGAGACTCGACTTGTTTTAAAATTAAATATTTTTTCTCACCCAGTGGAAGGAAACTGAAACCACTGTATTGTTAGCACTGGGTTTTCTTTTTTAAAAAATGCTTCTCCCCAAAATATCTTTAGCACTTATTTTATTTTGTTGGAATCCAGCTTGTCCTTTTTTATTCTGAGCACCAGAGACCCTCTGAACAGATGTTTTGGCCAAAAAAGAAGTTATCCTGTTAAATTTCTAGGGAATGGAAAAACTCCCTTTTCAAGCAGTTTATTTTGTTGCAGACGGCTTCACTCTGTTTTTATGCACACACACATTCATATGCACACACCACCATCACTACCACCGTATCTGCCCCCCTCAGTGCTCATACGCTGTCACACACACCACACCACACCACGCCCTTGGCTGACACAGCACACAGGAGATTACAGTACACGCATCAGTGCACATGTACGTACACACATCCCACCACCACCGCCCGCCCTTTCACACGCGCACACAACCCTTCTCCCTCCATAAATCCTCCCAGCCAGCCCTCCGTCTTCGAGATTTTAAAGACAAATGTGGTTCTGTGATATCCATGGAGTGCAAACCATGTACACTGCCCAGTCTGTATATCATCTCGCTCCCTTCTTGCAAGGAGGGTGGGAAAGGGGCACAGTATGCTCCAGCCAGGGCTCGGGGGTGGATCAGAGGATTAATTGGAAATTAGTGAGTTGTTTGTGAGGCGATAACTTTAGTCCAGAGCAAGCCTTGCATGGAGGCCGTCTCCCTACTTTCTCATTAATATGGCTCATGGACTCGCAATCTGGAATAAATTGAGTCTAGGACAGATGGTCACACTGAGATGATAAGAACCCTGAAGCATCCACCTTTCTAATTTTCCTCCACTTCCCTCATTTCCAGATAAAACATTTTTTAAAGTCTCAGAGGTATAAAGGAGCCATAACCACATAGCTCTGCTAATTAATTGAAAGAGCAAATCTAATCAACTTTGATGATCAGCCTTATGGATTAACTACAGTCACATTTTCATGCCTCAGCAGTCCCTCCATCCCCACCCTTCCTTCAGAGTTACTCCCCTCTCCCACTTAGTCAGAGTATCTCAGAAACCACGGGCTACTTTTAATATCTGCCTTGGAAAAATATCATTCAGAGAGCCATCTGCTGTGAACTATCCCAGCTGGGCAGTCTGGAGCCCAGACTAAATGATTTCCTGAGGATCTGTGCATTGGGATTACCCATGCCCCTGCTCTGTCCTTCCCATTAGTCTGGATTACTGAAAAGTATTCCCTCTTAACTAGAGGTGTCAAGGTTGAGCCACTTATGTTGAGTAAATTATTTCAACCATTAAAAATTTTCCAAATGGCAGTGGAGGTGGTAGGTCATAGTGGTTGAGATCTTGAGCTCTGGGTTCACATTTAAGACTATTTGAATCCTAACTCTACTGGGTCCTAGACCCTGAGCCTTAAGGATAATGACAGGATTATTACCCAGTAATAATAACAGGATTATTTATCCTGTAAAATGGAGAAAAACAGGGTTTACTTCATAGGGTAGGTTGTTTGGTGCTCTAAGTTGTACCTGACTCTGTGACCCCATGGATGGTAGCACGCCAGGCTCCTCTGTCCTCCACTATCTCCCCGAGTTTGCTCAAATCATGTACATTGAGTTGGCAATGCTTTCTAACCATCTCATTCTCTGCTGCCCCCTTCTCCTTTTGCCTTCAATCTTTCCCAGCATCAGGGTCTTCTCCAATGAGTCAGTTCTTTGCATCAGGTGGCCAAAGTACTAGAGTTTCAGCTTCAGCATCAGCCCTCCAATGAATATTTAGAGTTGATTTCCTTTAGGGTTGACTGGTTTGATCTCCTTGCAGTCCAAGGGACTCTTAAGAGTCTTTGTCAGCATCACAATTCAAAAGTATCCATTCTCTAGCACTCAGTCTTCTTTATGGTCCAACTCTCACATCCGTACGTGACTACTGGAAAAACCATAGCTTTGACTATACAGACCTTTGTTGGCAAAATGATGTTTCTATTTTTCAATACACTGTCTAGGCTCATCATAGCTTTCCTTCCGAGGAGCAAGTATCTTTGAATTTCATGGCTGTAGTCACACTGCAGTGATTTTGGAGCCCAGGAAAATAAAATGTCACTGCTTCCACTTTTTCCCCTTCTACTTACCATGACGTGTTGGGACCATCGGGTAAGTGGAAAGGATTAAATGAGGGAGTACACAGTGCCTGGCACAGAGCAAGAGTGCAGGAAATAATGGCTGCTCTTATTATGAAGTGCTCTAAGTTTCTGCAGCCAAAATAGCTAATAAATGAGCACATCATGGTAGAGCTTTTCTTGCCCTGATGACGCCCTGGAACAGGGAACAAGGTGGGGAGATTTTAGCTGTACATTTTCAAAAAGATGAACTGTCACGTCTTAATTGTAATGAGAGACCAGTGGACATATCAGTGTTTTACTCTACCTGTTCCCAATGTCAGTGGTATCAGGTCATCATAGTGAGTGACCATATGGAATTGTGTTGCTGTCCTTCCCATAATTGCCCTAAGGAGACCCTCTTTGTCCATTTCAGCTTGTTCACCCATTTGGCAAGAGACTTCCCTTCTGCCCTATACTGAATTGCTAAGTCATTATTATAAAAATAATACCCGATGTTACCAATCATTCTCTCTTTCAATAGTAAAGTATTACTATTATGTACTTGGCTAAAAAGGCCTGTGCCATTGTAATTTGTAAAGGCCAGATTAAACTGAATATTAAAACTTAAAGTAATAATAATGACATCTTGCATTTCCATGGTGCATTTATTTTTCAAGTGCATAGTATGTCAGCAAGCTGTTCCCTGACCTCCCTTGGCCAAGAAATCCTGGCATTGTGCCTTTTATTCTATTCAGAACTCTAAGTTTTTGGGTCACATGGTTCTTTGGAAAGCTCTGTGCCGTGTATCTTCAGGCTCAGGCGACAGCCACACCAGCCAGAACTGGGAAACAGGAGGGGGCTGTTTTTCTGTAAACATGTGTCTCTGACCCCAAAGAGGCAGTTTCTTTATTATGGCCATTTATTATTTACAAAGCACTGCAGGTGTACACGGCATTTTATGAGACACAAAGACAAGGTCCCTGCCCCATGCACCGAGAGGTTTTATCCAGCGTTTCATCTGTCTGAGCTGAGCTGTGGGAACGCAAAGCAAGCAGGGCTGAAGAGCTGAGCAGGGTGTCTCAGATGTCAGGGTGGAACGAAGAATTTCTGATGAGGAATTGTAAGTAGGGAAAGTCAGATGTGTCAAACTCGAAGCATTATTTCAGGATCCAGAGGAGGTTTAGCGATGTCCTGTGTTTCAGTCCTGGGAAGAGAAATTACTGCGTGTGTGCCTTGGAAGAGCCAGGGGAGGAATAAGTTGAAAGACTACAGAGACAAATGCTTGTGGGTCCCAGAGCCTCGCCTATCAGTCCATGCCTCCCGCCCCCTACTGTCCCACAAGTTGTCTTGTTTTCCTCTGTTTGGTTTGTCGGGGGTGATCATGACAGGGAGGAGCATAAGTCAGTTTTTTAAAAGTGTATTGTTAATTCACTAACAGACTCATTTTCCTCCTCTAGAAGGGTGAATTTCGGAGTGCTTGGACCCCAAGTCTTCAGCCACCCACTGCCACTGTTCTATTACTTTTGTTCTGTCTGTATCTTCCCTAGTGGTATGTAGCCATCACCGGCCTGCCTCTTCCTTCCATGCACCCAGCAGATACAGTCACAGAACAGGCTGTGGCCTGAAAAGATGAGCAAAAGCCCTGTCCCTGCCCCGAGAAGCCATAGACTAGCAGGACCAAGGGTGTGAAAAAGCAGTGAGGTTGGGGCCAAAGCTGCCCTCTCCTGTGGGAGGAGACAGAGGGTTGGCTCTGTGAGCACAAATTCCTTCAGAGCTTTCAATCATTTATTTAGAGACATTCCTGGGTTCCCACCCTCTGGAACAAGGACTCAAATTCTAGGAAGGCTCAGAGATGTAGACTTGCCCTGGGCTCGGGAAAAGCCTGATCACGTCCCTGGCACAGGATTCTTCCTGCTCAGAGCTCAGGGCTTAGTCCAATACCAGGCAAGTTTTGCAGCCAGAAACAGATATAAATTTGGCTGAGCAGCACTAGTGAAAGCAAAATGGATTCTGTAATGTGCCGAATATGCACCAGATGGCTCTGCTTCCTACCAGCGCTGTAAGGCTGGTGAACAAAGCCTACTGCCCTCCATCACCACCAGCAGCAGTCTCAGCAGCACCACCACCACCATCATCAAATCTTAGTCAAAGTCCTCTGATATCTGGCGTTCTGCACTGCATTCCACGTCTAGATGTTTAGTTGAGAATATTTCCTATCTCCTTCCCCTCTTTACCTCCCTCAGCCTCCTCACCCCAGTGGTGCCTGTGGTCTGGGTCACCCATTTCCTCTGCAGTCTTCCTCTCTCCCCTTGCCTCTCCATTTCCTACCACCACTGGTACCCTGTTCCTTCTTCATATTCCCTTCCACTTTCCAAGCCTGTGTCTCTCATACCTCTGGCATCAAAATCACTAGGGAGCATGTGCAGGTTTCTGAAAGCCTCCTCATGCTAATTCAGAGTGTCACTCACATTGTAATAAGTTTCTTGTGTGATTCTTAAATGTTGCCCCATACTCTTCATTTCCAACAAGAGTCAAATGCTTAGTCTTCTAGCTTCCCAGTTTAGAGGGGCACAGACCAGAAGCCACCTCTAGAAGGCTGACACCAACAGTGTTGTGCCAGAGCCCACCTGTACCTGATGGTACCAAGAGCTACCAAGAGCAACATTTTCAGGATATTTGTAAGCTGGTTGTTAAAACATCGGGAGTTTGAAATCACCCATGAGGGGAGTATTTATACCACAGAAATCATCAAACACTATGAATCAAGCCCCCCTCTCGTGAGGATCAGTTTACATGCCACCAGGGGCTGAGATACCATCCAGCCCACTACTGCGATTTGCAGATGAAAGCACTAAGCTCAGAAAGGCAAAAGGATCTATCCAAGGTCTTCTGACAAGTGAAGATGGAATGAGCTAGAATCTAAGCCTCCTAGTCCCAGCCCTGGTCACATGAGAGCCCTGTTCCTTTTTTATAATCACTTTGCCTCTGTTCAGAGATTGGTTTGTAAGAATTTCTACCTAGAGTTCCCATGAGTGTTTGTCACTCTGAGTTTGTTGCAGTTCTTTGATTGCAAGCCACAGATTTCAACTTCTAAACAGAATAGAAATTCAGCTGAAGAGTCTTGCTGAGTTCACAGGATTGAAAGGAAAACTGGAAAGGCAGGCTTGCAGAAGGACCGAGCAAGTACAGCTCAGGATTCCATGGACAAGTTGCCTGGTTGAACCAGCTCCAAATTTTTCTTTCCAGCCTTGCTTCACTTGGCTCAACATACAAAGACCTTGAAGAGTGTCTGATTGTCCTTGGGGCCCATACCTACCTTTTAGCCCAGGGTTGGACAGGGCACCTTGATTGACACAAAAGTATACACGACGGGTGAGATAATTCCCCCAAAGAAAGCAGGCACCATTGTAATTAGAGGAGACTGATCCTGGATAGCCAAAACCCTAAGTACCCTCTTGGCATTTCTACTAGACCATGCCCTCCAGGAAGCGGAGCTCAAGATCTCCCTCTTGTTACTGACACCCGTGTGGCGCATTATGCCCTGGGCATACTCTGCCTGCAGCTTGGTGCTAGGATTGGGAAACCTGGCTTGAGGATTCTAATGATTAAACGATGTTTCCAGTCACCTTCTGTTCACCCACCCCCCACCCCCACCCANACCCACCAAACCCTCTCTTATATCAACAGCCATGCAAATGCTAATAGGAATCCCACACTGGAATCTCCAGACCCATGGTCTGGTTTCCATTGAACATATCAACATTGGAAGCATTTTCCAGCTTTCCCCCCATTCCCAGGCCACTGCCTTGATTCTGCATCATTTTCACTTAGCTTTTGCAGAGATCAGCGAAAGATATGCTCTTTCTTCATCCTCATTTTTCTGTCCTATCCTATCTACCCTCTATGTTGTACCAGTTTACTTCTTAAAAACAAGCAGGTTTTATCAACCCCCATCCTTAAATGACACTCAATGAGTCCTTTTTCTTAAAAATAAAGTCCATATTCCCTACCTGCCAACAAGGCTTTTCATGGTCCCTATCCTAATCTCTTAGCCCACCTACCCCTTGCCACTGATACACAGCCTTCACCTCCCTACAGGGAACTCTCAGCAGACATACCAAGCCTTCCACCTCCATGCCTTTTTACATACCTTTTCTCTAGGTGCCTCCCCTGACTCCCCTCAGAATCTTTTCCCAGAAAGCTCTTACTCATCCTTTACAACACGGAGGATAAGACAGGAGATGTGAGCAGAATGATAATGTGTCAGATGGATGGGAGAGCTGGAGATTGCCTTGGTGAAGATTTTGCTGACCTGGCTGGGAAAGATTTGACTTTTCTGTCCTCTGTGGTTCTGCAACTCTTTGTTCATAAAGTTTATAAGATACTCCATTTAAAAAAAGTTTTTACTGGCATATAGTTGATTTGCAGTGCTGTGTTAGTTTTGGTGTGCAGCAAAGTGATTCAGTTATACATACACATATATCTACACTTAAAAAAAAGAATTATTTTATTTATCTGTTTATATTTGACTACCCTGGGTCTTTGTTGCCCAGGCTTTCTCTCGTTGCAGCAAGTGAGAGCTACTCTTTTCATCACAGTGTGAGGGCTTCTCATTGTGGTAGCTTTTCTTGTTTCGGAGCAAGAGCTCAGTTGTTCCCACACCATGTGGGATATTCCTGGACCAGGGATCAGACCCATGTCCCTTGATTGGCAGGCAGATTCTTGTCAACTGCGCCACCAGGGAAGTCCTATCCAGTCTTTTTTATATTCTTTTCCCATATAGGCCATTGTAGACCACCGAGAAGAGTTCCCCATACTGTACAGTAGGTCCTTATTAGTAATCTTTTTTCTATATAGTAATGTGTATATGTCAATTATAATCTCCCAATTTAACCCTCCTCCACTCTTTCCCTCTTGGTAACCATAAGTTTGTTCTCTATATCTGTGACTATATTTCTGTTTTGTAAATAAATTCGTTGGTACCATAGTTTTGGATTTCACATATTAGTGATATCATATGATATTTGACTTTCTCTGTCTGACTTACTTCAGTCAGTACGACAATCTCTAGGTCCATCCATGAAAACACTTCACTTTAATGTATGCATTGATGTGTATCTTTTTCACCTCATCATGGACATTTATCAATGTTTTTATTTTTAAAAAAAGTTTTTTAAAATTGAAAAATTGCTTTACAGAATTATGTTGGTTTCTGCCAAACATCAACATGAATTTTTTTTCCACCCAAGACGTTTCACATCTTTCCTTTGTTTGAGGAATTCACTGTTTTATGAATCCCCACATCCCGTCATGAAGGCACATGCTCGCTTTGCCAGCCTCCCTTGCAGCTATGGCACAGCATGTGACCTGGACCACCAAGCACACCTGTCCATCCAGGACCTTGAATCAGAAGCTAGTGCTGTAAAGCATCAAGCACCAGACGGAATACACTTCGGCAAAGGTAGCCTGTATCTAATGCAGTCTCAGAGGGAGAGGCTGAAGATCCTGGAGAGAGAGCATCTGAGGTCATGCACCAGCTATGTTACCAGTTCAGCCAATAGGGGGGACCAGTGCCAACAGAGAGACCATTGGGACCTCCTCTAGACAGTTCCACAAACTGTTTTGGAATGTAGATCCCCAGAGATTTTGTGATCTAACTAATATTCTTCAGTAAGTAAATTCATTTTCTGCTTAAAGTAGTCAGAGTTGGTTCCTGATGTTTTGCAACTAGGAATTTTGACCTTTTAGTCTCAAAAAATCTTTAAGAGCAGAGACTACTGCTTGTTTATTTCTTTATTTTCAGCATAGTACCTAGCACCAAGTGGTTTCTGTATGAATGTTTGTTGAATGAACAACTGAGTTGTCTCAGAGGAGGTTACTTATCCACAGTGCTTGACTTTAATAGCTCCAGGCTGGAGTTTCAGAGCTGAACATAATGTTTATGTTACTTGCTACAGAAATCTGGTTTCTGCGATCTATTTCAAGGAGCTCAGAACTGCTCAGAGAGAAATGTTGAACAATCTATTCCATTACTTTAACTTTTATGTAGAATTCCTTTTTTTGCTTGACTGTTCCATAAAATTCTTAGTCTCAGAATTTCATTTGACTTCGTTTTTGAACTCCACTGTGTTCCTGTATTCTCCTTTATTGTTTCTTCCCCACACAGATTAATGGAAAGATTAGATAAATTTCATTGCCTAAAATGTGAAACCATTTTTCAGATACTGTATAGGCCACCTGTATGCTATCTTATTACAAGGCCTTGGAAATGATTTCCTCTTTTGATAGCTTACCAGGTCAGTGGCAAAGAAGAATGCTGGAGGCCTTTGATTTCTTAAGGCCTTTGAGAGAGTCTGACTTTATCTCCCCAAGGACAAAATAGAAAATGTGGGCTGAATGATAATGCGTTAGGGACATGGTTGAGGTAAAAATACCTAGCTGTCCACCAAGTTCCCATCTCCCCCTCTTTGTAGTAAGAGGAGTGGAGGGGGACCCTGTCTGCTCAGTTGTATGGCATTTCCCAACTTTCATACAGGCAAGTGGGCTTCCCAGGTGTTGCTAGTGGTAAAGAATCTGCCTGCTAATGCAGGAGACACGGGTTCGATCTGATCCTTGGGTTGGAAATATCCTCTGGAGAGGAAATGGCAACCCTCTCCAGTATTCTTGCATGCACAATTCCATGGACAGAGGAGCCTTGTGGGCTACAGTCCTTGGGGTTGCAAAGAGTCGGACATGACTGAGCACACACACACACACATATGCAGGCAGGGGCCCACTGTGTCTGTGTTCTCCCCACTGGCACATGAGATGTTTGCCACTTCTGGGCCTGGCCCCCATAATCTCTCTCCTTCCTCCAAATTCTTCCCCTTCCTATTGGCTGGATTGGTGACCAGCAGAGCAACTGAGGCCACGTGTTAAAGATGGAGGAACTGCCCTCAGCCTGGGTCCTTGACTGACAGTGGAGGATGGCTTTCTGCCCAAGTGGGATCTCCACCGATGGTTATATGAGAGAAAAAGAAACTTGAATGGCCGTTACGCCTCTGAATTGTTGCGGGATCTCTTAATACTGGACTTGCTTTCCCCTAGTGCACCGCATTAGCTGGTTTGACAGCCACATCCAAAGAAGAGAAGCCAATGCATCAACATGAACTTGGAAAGAGAACGCCAGAGACAGGCCACAGGATTCTGTCTTAGATGCTGTCACAGGTTATTTTAAGCGATAATTCAGACAAAGCAGTGGAAGTCATACTTATCAGATTTAAAGATGACACAATATGGAGAGGGATAGCTGCTCAAATTCAGAAAGAGCTCAAGAAGCTAAAAATAACAGGTGATATTTTCTAAGCACTTACTGCAAGCCAGGCTCTGGGTTAAATGCTTTCCATAAATGATCTTGTTTGATGCTTATGATAACCCTATGATGTAGGACTTTTATCTCCCTTTTCAAGATGGGAAAACAGAAACTTTGAGATATGAAGTACAGAGCTGGTAAATAAGAGCACTGGGTTTTGAACCTGTACTCTGTGGTCCTACCCTCTATGCTGAAGGTGGCCTGTGTCCAGGATTGACTGGGACAGTCCTGGTTATGCCTGCTGTCTCAATATGACTATTTTTACACACACATATATAGTGTAATTTATTTTTATTGCATTTATTTATGTTAAAATCTATTTATTTAGTTTTGGGTGTGCTGGGTCTTCATTGCTGTGAAGGCTTTTCTCTAGTTGCAGAGTGTGGGCTTCTCACTGCAGTGGCTTTTCTTTCTGCAGAACACAGGCTCCAGGGCACGCGCAGGCTGCAGCAGTTGCAGCACTCAGTCTCTAGAGTACAGGCTCAATAGTTGCGGAGCACAGGCCTAGCCACTGTGTGGCATGTGGGATCCTCCCAGACCAGGGATCAAACCCAGGTCTCCTGCATTAGCAGGCAGACTCTCTACTGAGCCACCAGGGAAGCCCTGCTTATTTTTTTTATTGGAGTATAATCGCTTTACGCTGTTTTGTTAGTTTCTGCTGTACGATGACGGAGAAGGCAATGGCACCCCACTCCAGTACTCTTGCCTGGAAAATCCCATGGGCGGAGGAGCCTGGTAGGCTGCATTCCATGGGGTTGCTGAGATTTGAACACAACTGAACGACTTCACTTTCACTTTTCACTTTCATGCATTGGAGAAGGAAATGGCAACCCACTCCAGTGTTCTTGCCTGGAGAATCCCAGGGACAGAGGAGCCTGGTGGGCTGCCGCCTATGGGTCACACAGAGTCAGACACGACTGAAGCGACTTAGCAGCAGCAGCAGCAGCTGTACAATGAAGTGAATCGGCTGTTTGTATACGTATATTCCCTCCTTTTTGGACCTTCCTTTCACCTCCCCCTAACCCAATCCCACTCACCTAGGTCATCACAGAGCACGGAGCTGAGCTCCCTGTGCTTTAATATGGTTACTAATAGCAATAATAGCACCCCCTTCACTCTCAAAAGTTTCTTGATGTGGATGATGATTTATATGGCCACCTCTGTGATTCTGCCCAGTCTGAAACTGACGAGATAAGATTAACGAGAAATCAATAGAGTCCCATATATCAAATCTTCAAATATGGAAAATCCGTTGATTTTTTTTCCTGATAATATAATAATTGAACCAATAGTACGATGAGGCTATCAAAATGACACTGGAAACTTAATGTCATTATTAATAAATGTGGTGAGTCCAGAAGAAGGTGTGTATGTGTATGCTAAGTTGCTTCAGTCATGTCCAGCTCTTTGCAACCCTAAGGACTGTAGCCTGCCAGGCTTTTCTGTCCATGGGATTCTCCAGGCGAGACCGCTGGAGTGGGTTGCTATGCTCTCCTCCAGGGTATCTTCCCGACCCAGGGATCAAACCCACGTGTCTTATGTCTCGTGCATTGGCAGGTGGGCTCTTTACCACGAGCGCCACGTGGGAAGCCCCAGAAGAAGTTACAGGATGGTTCTATTGTACTTGGTGCGGGACAGGCCATATCTAGAGTGTTGAGATCTCTTCGAGGAGCTGTATTTTTGCAGAGCCAACCACACACTGGAGCACATTCAGAGGATGGTGTGCTAGCACAGTATCAGGAGGCTGAATCCCAGGAGGGCTGGGGGAGGCCACAAGGGATGCTGCGCCCGGAGTCAAGCAGACGCCAGGGCCGTGCGCCCTGTCCTCATATATCCCAGTGGCTGCCGTGTGTGGAAGGGAACAGGCTGACGCCAGCGACTCCAGATGGCAGATCCAGGACTAGGTGGAATGACAAGAAAACAGCTTCCAGCTCAATTTCAGGAAGAACTTTCTAACAATCTGAGCTGTCTGACAACATGCCTGCTTTGCAAAGGATGGAGCAGCCGGTCCCTGATGTGTTCAAGCCAAGGCATGCTAGACCCCTACCCTGGGAGGGGGGAATGAAATGAAGGACCTCTGTGTTTCTTTCTCAGGTTCTGTGATTCCAACAACAGGAGCAGAAATAGACTGCGGACACTGACAGGGCACAGAATTCACTCGGAGTGTGGGTAGAAGAACCAATCACAGCCAGCCTGGATTTTTTTTTTTTCTTCAAGGCAAGTGGACTGTACCGTAAATCTGTGCTTTGAGTGGCCCCTGGTCCCTAACCAGCTCTGAGGTATTAGACCTGCTAAGCCAAGTTGGGGGCTTGAATGAAGCTAATCAGGGATGATTCTGTAAGTGGGACCAGGAGTTGGGGATTGTGTCTTAGTCAGACAGAAAACTGCTGCGTCTGCAGGGCCTGGGAGGCCGAGGGAGAGATGTCTGACCAGCCCTTGAGTAGGAATAGGGGAGAAAGAGGTATATCCACCCTTTCTAGCTACCAGAGTATAGAGGGCTGAGTGCTTCCAGGGCCTGCCTGTACCAAGCAGGGGGCACAGACCTGCCAGTCCTCTGATTACTTACCCAGATCAAATTGATCTGGGTAAGTAGTAATTAGAGGACTGGATGTGAGATGGTGGTCATAAGGCAGAATTTGAAATCAACATGCTCCTTAGTTGCAAGTAGCAACAACAAGTAAACAACCCTCAGCTAGTTTAGGCTTCCCTGTGGCTCAGACAGTAAAGAAACTGCCTGCAATGCGGGAGACCCAGGTTCGATCCCTGGGTCAGGAAGATTCCCTGGAGAAGGAAAAGGCAACCCTCTCCAGTGTTCTTGCCTGGAGAATCCCATGGACAGAGGAGGCAGACTACAGTCCATGGGGTCGCAAAGAGTTGGACACGACTGACATTTTCACTTTCACTTTTGAGCTAGTTTAAATACAACGGGAATTTATAGGTCTGTGTAACTGACAAATCTCAAGGTAACTCTAGGTTCAGGCAATGCTTGATCCAGGGGCTCAACTAACATGACCAGGACTTTGTCTTTTTCTCTCCATTTCCTAGCTCTGCTCGGCTCCATTGTTGGCCATACTCGCCCACCCCAAGCTCACCCCCACCAGTTCCGGGTGACTTCCAGTATCTGAGGAGTCTACATGTGCAGTAGGGGAGAAAGGACAGGTACATCATTTCCAGGGGAAGCCCTGAGGTTCCACCTGATTGGACCTAAATCACATGTCACCCCAAGTCAATCACTGTGATAGGGAGAATGGAGATAGAGGAGGCTGGTTAATTTAAGCTCCACAACTGGCACTGGGCATTGGTGTCAATCTCACATGAAGCACATGGCTGAAATGGGGAGGAAGGATATTTCCCAAAGAAAATTTGATAAACTGTTTCTTGGAGGAGAGTGAATAAATGGTAGGCTGCAAAGAGATTCCCAAGAGGTATGGTCATTGATCTCAGTGAGCCTCTGCAGAAATACCAGGTAATTGTGAATCCAAGGTGGTAGCCCCCTACTGTAGAGGAAATCTTGGTTGCCAGTAGAGCAGAGAGATATCTAGGCAGGGCGTGAGGTGGTTAAAGGAGCCCTCCTGGAAGAAGTGGCATTTGCACTGAGACCAGAAGCATGAATGGGCTTTAATCAGGCAATAAGAGGGTAAGATTGGTCTAGGTAGAGGCACAAGCATGACTTGAGCCAGTAGGTGGGACAACATGACAAGCTCAGGGGATGAAAGGAATTCGTGTGGTAGGACCAGGAAATGATGGGAGGCAGGTACTCGAGAAGTGGGGTGGAAATGGAGGGGCGGGAGCCTTGTTTGCTCATAAGGCTGTAGCCAGCAGCAGCAGTGGAGGCTGAGCGCTCTGCACTGGGGGACAGTCCTGGGCTTGTCCTCTCCCTGTCCCTGGCGGACAGCAGAGAGCCATGAGGAAAGAGGCCATACATGGGTAAATGTGGGTGAGGAGGGCAGAGACCCTGAGCTGCACAAGTCTCAGCTGGGTCTCTGGGTTGCTCCAAGCTAAATGTCACAGTTTTGTCCCAAACTGGCTTGAGAGTAAATAAATGTTCTATTAGAGTATAGAATGGGGTAGGTACTGCATTAATGTTTTTCACTGGATCTTGATGTATAAGATAGGATGCTTTAGCACAGGTTCTTATCCCAGGCTGTTCACCAGGATTTCTCAGGGAGAAGCTTTAGAAAAAGTCTTATAGTGATTGTGGTCCTATTAATACAGGGCCTGGACTTTGCTCAAACTCATGTCCATTGAATTGGTGATGCCATCTAAACATCTGATCCTCTGTCATCCGCTTCTCCTCCTGCCTTCGATCTTTCCCAGCATCAGGGTCTTTTCCAATGAGTGGTCCTGCAGGTGCCCTTGGCAGCTGCTGCCTGGTTGCTGGGGGGAGAGTACACCTCGGTGGTGAGTGTGGGCTATGGAGTCAGATAACCCTAGGTTCAGATCTCAGCTCTTCTTTTTATTGTGTAACTACTGGTAAGTTTCCTCCTCCATAAAATAAGGGTAATGATGATATGCAGATTACATAAAATTATGTTTGTAAATTTTCAAGAATATAATAACTCCAAAATGGAAAATATTACTGTGTCAGAAACTATTTCATCTTCACATACATTTAAATAGCATTCATTCATTTATTCTGGCAACATTTACTGAGAATCCCTTAAATCCAAGGCACTGGGAATATAGTAATGAACAAAACAGACAAAAGTCCCTGCTTTCATGGCTCCTGGGCTTCCCAGGTGGTTCAGTGTTAAAGTTTCCACCTGCCACTGCAGGAGACACAGGAGATGTGGGTTTGATGCCTGGCTCAGGGAGATTCCCTGGAGGAGGAAATGGCAACTCACTCCACTATTCTTGCCTGGGAAATGCCATGGGCAGAAGCGCCTAACGGGCAGAAGTCCATGAGGTCAGAAAGAGTTGGATGCAACTGAGCACGCAGGCCCACACGCAGCTAATCAGAAGTGTGAGAGCTGCAAAAGAATCACGATGAACGCTTTCATTATCATTATTTTATTTATTTAAATTATTTATTTATTTGTTGACTGTGTTGGGTCTTAGTTGCAGCATGCAGGATCTTTGCTGAGGTATGTGAGCTCTCCCTTTTGGGAGGTGTGGGCTTCTCTTTAGTTGTGGCAGGCAGATTCAGTTGCTGCGTGGCATATGGGACCTTAGCTCCCCAGCCAGGATTGAGCCCACATCCCCTGCACTGGAAGATGGATTCCTAACCACTGGACCACCAGGAAGTCCCTGGATGAGTTCTCCTCTCGACTACGTCACAGCTCACTCATACCTTCAAATGTCGTCTTCTCATCGAGGGTCTTCCCAAGCACCTTTAGAAAGTGGCGCCCCCACCTCCACAGTCCTCTGCACTCTTGTCACTGTCTGACACAGGACACATTTCATTTGCTTATTTTATTACCTGTCTCTCCCATACCCCACCAGCTCTAAAAGTGTAGGTTCCACAGGAGTGGAAATTTTCAGCTCTTTGAATCACCACTGTATTCCCAGTGACTAGAAGCACATATCATGCCTGGAGCCTAGTAGGTGCTCCAAAATCCCTGTCTCCACATTTACAGCTGCCTGAGCAGGGAAGGTAGGCATGAAAGGAATGACTCGAGTTGGCTGGAGACTCTAGTATTCTGTTCAGCAGAACTCTGCTTCTACGAAGAACAAAGAGAATCAATCAAAGCAAACACGGTGACTGGGAGGCAGTCAGAATTCCAGAACACAGAACGTGCACAGCGAGAGAGGATGTGTGAAAGATGAGGGATGAAAGGGAAGTCTAGAGAAGCAAGATTTGAGGGCAGAACTCGCCACACTGAACAAAGCTCCCCTTTGTCGCAAGCTGTCCTGGCACCTCGGGCCCCCACGCCACCTCCCCTGCAGATGAGTGTAATCAGACCCAAGAGTTACTCCGCTGGCTGAGTGAGTGTGTATGTCGGGCTGTGGCATCTAATGCAGCTCTGAACTGTCTACCATGCTCTGTGGTATTTGTACATTATGTAAGCTCTCTTTCTCCCAGTTCTACATAGAAAGAAACAGCTCTTACTTTTCTGAAGTAGTGTTCAGAGAGAAGGGAAAGGAGTTAGATGGGGAAAATGCATGTCCCCATGGTGAATCTGGGACACAGAGTTTCAGACCCTTGATCTTTGATCTATAGACTGAACACCATTACATTTGCAGGGAGGGTCATACAGAATTTCCAACATTCACAATTCCGGTAAACTTTTCTTTAGGCTCCTTTGAAACCTTCTTTCCCCATCCCACAGCATCCGCCTCAGGATGGGCTGTTGCCACCCATAAAGTATGCAAATTCTAAATGGATAACCCTTCTGTGTGGACATACTCCACCAGCATATGGTTTCGTGGAAAGATGCCCCTTTTGTGCAAAGACATCCCTTCCTGCAGGATTGGAATTCAGCCCTCCTTGCCTCCTCGGCTGGGCACCTTGGCACAGTGTCTAAGCTCATATCCATATGCAGTGGCTCAGTCTTAAGTTCTTTCCTGCCCTCATCTATAAATGTGAAATGCTTAACGAGTAAACTCTAAACCATCTGAAGCCAAGGGAGGATGTTGAATAGGATTGTTCCAGAAGTGACCTAGAATCTCTATTTCTTTCCCAATGGGGAGAATCAGTCAGAACCAGTCCAGAAGTAGTCCTTGATACCAAGAATTCCAGTTCCCAGCTGGCGCACCATAGAAGAAGCTGAGCAGAGACAAGCCGATGCTGATGATGGAGCCAAAGGGCACGTTGCAAGTGGAGAAAGGAGTCATTTTGGGGTTACAAATAAGCGAAAGTAGGCATTTGGCAGAATACATTGGAAAAGGCATGCTCCCTGGATATCAATTGATATAGCCTTTGTTATTTAAAATCTGAGCTTTGAGAGATTATAGATATGAATATTGAGAATTCTCTCCAATTAATAACCAGAGCTTTGATGTAAGAAACAATTCCCTGAACCTGGGCCATTATGGATCAAGAATTAAGTGGAATAGAAGAAGCAGATCAGCCAGACCTGGATTCCATAACATCAGTGGACTCACCAATTCCTTACTTTGGTAGGAGCAAAAGTCAGAACCCCATTGCAGTTTTCCCCAAGTTAACAGTACACTAAATTTTAGGTAGCACTTATTACAGAATGTGAGACTCAGCCATTCTCAATTATCCTTGGTTTAATCTTTATTGAGGTCTAAATTAAAGAACACCTCCAAGTATTTCCCTAGATAAGAGCCCCAGCTAACCACTGCTGACAGGATCCCGGTGTCCCGAGCAGGCAGGGCAGGGGACACAGGCCCCCTCAGGGGACGCCGCTTCAGTCAGCCCTCGCCCGGTCAGGAAGGGCTGCACATTGGAGTGACATGATGCATGGCTGCTGGCCAGGCTGGCTTTCATGTAGCCATCTGTGTGACAAAGTTTCCACCGAGCTGCCTCGGTGTACACCACCTCACGGCATCAATAACCCAGCACATTCCTGCACGAGCCTTGTGGCTAGCCTGGAGGGGTCCCCGGGAGCCCCAGTGTTGCTATGAGCCTGCTCCGCCTGCCAGGTCTGTCTTTGCCTGTCTCGACCCTCTGGGAGCTGTGGGGGTTAGGGTTGGAAGAGGGCAGGCACTAATAAAATGTAAGTGAGAACTAATTTGTTTCCAGAATGAAATAATGCCAGTGGTAGCAACAGGGACGGATCTAGAGATTATTATATAAGTGAAATGTCCAAAAGAGAAAGACAAATACTATGTGATCTCACTTATATGTGGAATCTAAAATATGACACAACTGAGCTTATTTTCAAAACAGAAACAGACTCACAGACCTAGAAAACAAACCTGTTGTTACCAAAGGGGAAAGGGGGTGGGAGCTGGGATGAGCAGATACAAGCTGCTGTATGTAAAACAGATAAATGGCAAGGTCCTGCTGTAGAGCACAGGCAACCACATACAACATCCTATAATAAACGATGGTGGAAAAGAATACAAAAAAAAGAATATGTAAATATGTGTACAACTGAATCACTTTGCTGCACACAGAGGCTAACACAACACTGTAAGTCTACCACACTTCAACTGAAAAAAAAAAAAAGTAAATAGAACAAGCTTAAGGCAGAACCAGCGTACATGCCGCAATTTTACTGGTAAGATTTGTCTCAGTCTTCTCACCCTTCTTTCAGTGCCTTGTGCCTACCTCCTCCAGTTAGCCAGTAGAGTTCCCCTTCATCTCCACAAACTACCTTTTGACAACTCAGCAACTCAAGGCCTTGGCCTAGTTACCATCATTGGCTTCTATGCTTTCAAACTATTCTTTATCTCCATTCCATTTTCTTTCGCTAGATGTGGGCAAAGCAATCTGATTAACTCTAAAACACACACCACTGATTGGTGAGGTTTTATTTTAATTAGTCATAGGCACGCTTCCCCTGCCAGCAGCATGAAGGGCTTTTGTGACAGCTGTGGCAACACTTTAATACTCTGTACAATGCTGGATATGACACTGCTGCCTTATTCTGGGTATTTTTGTGTATTATTGAAAATAATCCTTTTATAGACGACAACTGCAGCTTGGCTCTCACCACTCCTTCCCTTTCTCTCCCCTCTTCTTCCTCCTTCTGAATGTTCTGTTTTTGAAATTAGTTTCTCCATGTAGGTTTTTCTTTTGACATTTATTCTGCCCAAGAAGGGATCACTGTCACTTTTGACTTCCAGAGGTTACTGGGATTTGATTCTGGGACCAATTACTGCCTCCTCATCCTGTTTTTTTTGTTTGTTTGTTTCAAATGACTGAACTGCTTAGACTTAGTTTTGTCTCTTTCTTTTTAAAAAAAACTTTTAAAATGGTGTAGAAAATGCATAACATAAAATTTACTGTCTTAACCATTTTTAAATATACAGTTCACTACTGTCAGCTATATTCACGTTGTTATGTTCTCTGTTAACTTTTCCATCTTATAGCATCGAAACTCTATATTTCATTCCCTGTTCCCCTCCCTCCAATCCCTGCAGCTCTCATTCCACTTTCTGTTTCTATGAGCTTGACCTCTTGTAAGTGGGTTGGGAAGATTCTCTGGAGAAGGGAACAGCTACTCACTCCAGTATCCTGGCTTGGAGAATTCCATGGACAGTATGGTCCATGGGGTTGCAAAGAGTTGGACACATCTGAGCAACTTTCATTTTCACTTTTGAAGTGGAATCAAGGTGCTTCCCAGGTGGCGCTCGTGGTAAGGCACCTGCCTGCCAATACAGGAGACGTAAGAGACACAGGTTCGATCCCTGGGTTGGGAAGATCCCCTGGAGAAGGGCATGACAACCCACTCCAGTATTCCTGTCTGGAGAGTCCCCATGGACAGAGGAGCCTGATGGGCTATAGACCACAGGGTCGCAAAGCGTTGGGCACGACTGAAGTGACATAGCATGCCCATGCAAGTGGAATCATGGGCTTCCCAGGTGGCTCAGTGGTAAAGCATCTGCCTGCGAAGCAGGTGATACAGGTTCAATCCCTGGATCAGGAAGATCCCCTGGAGAAGGAAATGGCAACCCACTCCAGTACTCTTGCCTGATAAATCCCATGGACAGAGAAGCCTGGCAAGTTATAGTCCACGGGGTCACAAAAGAGTCGGACATGACTTAGTAACTAAGCGACAAGTGGAATCATACAGTATTTGTCTTTCTGTGATGAAATACTAATACTTTCAGTTGGCATCATGTCTTAAAGAACATTACACTTCAGGATATTATAGTATAATGTAGCATTACATGGACATTACAACCATGTTGTACGTGTCACAATATCCTTCCTTTTTAAGGCTGAATAGTATTCCACTGTACATACACACAACTTTTCTTTATCCATTCATCTATTATTGGACATTGGGGTTGTTTCTACCGCTTAGCTCTTATGAATAACGTTGCGCTGAACAGGGGTGTGTGATCTGGTTCTCTTTTATACTATAAGTACATTAAAAATATCCAGAAAGCAAAAAAGAACTGAAAGAATAAAGCTCCACCTTAACACAATGGCAAAAAAAAAAGTCTGCTGCCTACTTTGTCACTCACTCTGGAAGCTGCTTTCTAGTGTGAAAGTTATTTTGCATAAAATTATTAACTCAAAGCTTTCAATTCTATTTAAAGCTCCACTTTAAAGTTTGACTTTTTTTTTTTTTAGCCCTTCAGAAGGTTTTATTATCTGAAAGTACTCAGAATTGTCTCCATTCATCTGGGAGCTCTAGAATACCTTATTCTAGAACAAGGGTGTCCAATAATTCACAGTGGTATGGCAGTGAATGTTGAACAGTCTCCCAACCCAGTTTTAGCTTTTATTTACTTACTTTTATTAATTTTTATTGGAGTTAATTGCTTTACAATGTTGTATTAGCTTCTGCACAGCAAAGTGAATCAGCTATATATATATATATATGTATATATATTTTTTTACACACACACACACACACACACACATCCCCTTTTTTGGATTTCCTTCCCATTTAGGTCATCACAGAGCATTGAGAGGAGTCCCCATACCATACAGTCGCTTCTCATTAGTTATTGTATATATAGATATATGTGTGTATATATGCACATATACCCCAATCTCCCAATTCTTCCCACCCTCTTCCCCCTTGATATCCATACATTTGTTCTCTGTGTCTGTGTCTCTACTTCTGCTTTGTAAACAAGATCACCTATACCATTTTCCTAGATTCCACATATATACATTAATGTATACACTATTTGTTTTTCTCTTCCTGACTTACTTCACTCTGTGTGACAGTCTCTAAGTCCATCCATGACTCTACAAATGACCCAAATTTGTTCGTTTTTATGGCTGAGTAATATTCTGTTGTATATATGAACCACATCTTTTTTATTCGTTCCTCCATTAATGGACATTTAGCCTGCTGGCCTGTCCTGGTTATTGTAAACAATGCTGCAATGAACATTGGGGTGCATGTGTCTTTTTGAATTATGATTTTCTCTGGGTATATGCCTGGTAATAGGATTGCTGGGTCATATGGTTGTTCTATTTTTAGTTTCTTAAGGAACTTTCATACTGTTCTCCATAGTGGCTGTAACATTTTACATTCCCACTAACAGTGGAAGAGGGTTCTTTTTTCCACACCCTCTCCAGCATTTATTGTTTGTAGACTTTTTTTATGATGGCCATTTTGGCTGGTGTGTGGTGATATCTCATTGTAGTTTTGATTTGCCTTTCTCTGATAATTAGTGATGTTGAGCATATTCTCATGTGTTTATTGGCCATCTGTATGTCTTCTTTGGAAAAGTATCTATTTAGGACTTCCACTCATTTTTTGATTGTTTTTTTTTTTCTTTTTATATTGAGCCACATGAGCTGCTTGCATCCTTTGAAGATTAATCCTTTATCAGCTGCTTTGTCTGCAAATATTTTCTGTGATTCTGTGAGTTGTCTTTTCATCTTGTTTAGGTTTCCTTTGCTATGCAAAAACTTTTACATTTAATTAGGTTCCATTTGTTTATTTCTGTTTTTATTCAGTTTTAGCTTTTAAAACCAATATACCTTTACTTAGAGGAATAGAAAGTAGATATGGAGAAGGTGTTTGTGGGAAGAAATCTTTCCTTAAACCCATAATTACTAACCCTTTCTCCAGTAGAGCACCCAAGCAAGAAAATCCTCTCTAACCAATGCCAGGGTGAGGATGAGGTCATGCCTGCTGGCTTTAACCTCAATCTCACTCAAGAAAGCATAAAGTACAAGTGAATGCAATGGGTGTTGTTATAAGGGTAGCCTTGAATTTTCTCTGGTTTATTTTTTTAAGAGTAAATCATTTGTGAACTCCAGTGTTTTAACTATTAATAAAATAGGACATTTGCAAGGCACCTTATGAGTGAGTCACCACACTGATGTGAACACATTGTGGTTGAGAACTTTTGCCTTAAATGATGATGCTTGACTTATTCTGCATATTGTGTATTCAGCCTTGAAAGGGATAATGTAGGGTGTGCTTGTGGTTCCCTACGTCTTTCCTTCCAACTAGGAAAAGGCAGAGGAAGAGGAACCAAGCAGAACAGCACATTCCTTGAGGGTCCAGGAGTCTCAAACTTACTGTCAGGTTCCCTGCAACTTTGATTATTTGGGGAGCCCTGAATGACAAGCCCCATGTATTTGGAGGTGAGGTCATTTAACTCCTGGGGATACTGGGACAGTTTTGATAGTAGAGTTTCATGATTTAAGCATACATTTTGGAGGCAGACAAATGTGGCTTCAAGTCCAAGCTCTGCAACTTCCCAGTTTTGCAACCTTGGGCGAATTATTTTACCAGTCTGAGCCTCAGTTTTCTCACCTGCAAAATGGGTTTTTGTGGGGAGCGCTCCACAGAAAGAGAGAGAGGCAGTGGAACTTCCCTCAGCAGAGAGCTGAGGGGTCCCAAGGAAAGGTGAGTCTGCTGTCCGCCAACCCAGCCCCCCGGCGAGCGAGAGACAATCAGACGCGACAGGGGTTCCGTCTAGTGCGGTTCCGCTTTATTGTTACAAACTCCCTGCTTATAAAGGCAAGCGGGGAGGGGTTTGCAAGGGAATTTCCATAGTTACACCAATCACGTTAAAGGTCAAATCGTCATGTGCCATCATTATAATGGGAGTCTATGGTGATCACGTGCAGTACACAGAAATCAAGAGAACCAATCAGAAGTTTTGACAGACAACATAGACTACGCCCCCATCTCTTCCGCCAGGCGCCATCTTAGTTTCTGTCCGCAATGCTAGCCTTTTTCTTTTTCAAGGTTTCCCATGTAGGGCCCAACAGGTTTTTTAAAAAGTCTCTCTGAGGAAATCTGGCTCCTTCATCTGTCTAGAATCTCTTCTTTACACACTTCTTTTTTGTAGGTAATATGTGCCCTGGGGTTCAAGTTGGTATGACCCTCACCCATTTCATCCTCCCAGTCACAGGGAGGCATGTGACCCAGGTCTGTCCACTCACAGAACTTCATCCCTTGGCTGCAGAGTTTAATTCCAGGAGTAGCAAGTGACTCAAGCTGGTCAACCAGATTTTTCTGGTGGGGTTAGTGAGATTTTTTTTTTTCCTGCTGAAGCTGCTAAGTGGGAGGATGGAGTATGGGGTGCAATAGGCAAATTCTCCTACTCTGTGGGGAATAGGCTGTCCAAAGAATGTAACCAAGTAGAAATAGCAGAGGTTAAAAAAGAGAGAATCCTAATGAAATAATTTAATTTCTGGGTCCAACTATGTCTGAAAACTCCCCTAGGGTTCCTAAGTCTCTGAGTCAGTAAATTCCCTTTTGTGTTTAAACTAGTCCAAGCTGGGTTTATGATGTCCATCACCAGAAGTCTTGACCAGTATACGATTTGAAGGGTATTGCAGGATAATGTCAGTAAAGGGATTTAAAGCAGGGTCATGGCATCACACCTTCCTCCCCAGGACAAGGCTGGGCCTCCGTCATCAGCCCTCAGGCAGGTAGAAGCCAAGAGAGCTCTTCCTTCTGTGTGTGTATGGCAGGGCAGAGCCCAGACTCCCTTTCCTTTTCTCTGCTCCGTCACTATGCACATGACCCCAGAAAGAGTTGTTCTGGAGGGACAAGTACCACCAAGTATAACTCTTTGAATGAACTGCCGACCATTTGTTTTCTGTAGCTCAGTATCAACAGTGGCCATCCTATACCTGTATGGGGTTGATTTGGTTGTAAGTTTTACTTGACTTTTACATGAAATGCCATTTATGGATCTTCCAGAATGTTATAGCTGGGAGGTACCCTGTGGGAGAAATGTCTGGATTGAACACCTGCTGTGGACAGAAGGGGAAGCACTAGGTCCATGGTCAGCCCCTTCCTCTAGCCAACTGGCCAAAGCAGGCCTACATCTAGTCTGCTGATCCTCAGTTCCCTCAAAGGATTCTGCCCTCAAAACACATTCAGCCAGTCTTCCCTCTCGCAGAGCACCCATCTGGTGTTACAACCCCCTAGGGTCTGCTTGACTCACAGGTAAGGTGGGATATCGCCCCAGCCCAGGTGTCCTAAGCAGCAGGGCCGAGTCCCCACCTGCTTGCAACAGACTCTCCCTCCCCGACCTCCCCCAATCCAGTCCCCAGCCCATCTCCTCTTTGTCTTTTGCTCCCCATAGTTCTCTAGCTCAAGCCCTTGCTACCTACCCTTGACTCCCCTGCTCGCTCCCTCTTTCCTTCTCCCTCTCCCACATTCCACCCCCTTCTCTCTACCCACCTCTGCTTTCTTGTCTGGGCTTGGTTGGCCTGTTATTCCTGGGAAGTTAAGTTCCAGGTATGACGGCTAATGTTCTAAAGTCAGAATTTCCCCCCAAATGTCCAATGACCAATAATTTCAACAGCTGTTAATATAGACTTTTATGTGTTTCCAAAGATTTCTGTGGACAAATGAAGAGTTATCACATTTAAGAATTAAATTCAAACTTGGCTGTGTAAGAACTGTCATAGGATCTCATTTTCTTAAAATCAGCTTTGACGCAACCTGAGTCTCCAACCCACCAGGCTAATGGAAAATTCACCCCTTGATCCCACCTGCTGCCTCTGGAGTTATGACAATATCCTGGGGTTTGACACAAGGCAGGACCCTTGGGTGGAGTAGCATTATCAAAGGGCTCTTGGTGCAAGCCCCATGGCCACGTGATGGGGTGGCCCTGCTGTGCCTGTGCCAGGGCTAGGCATGGCAGAGCCTCAGGGCACAGAGCCCAGCATCCCAACAGACTCCCATCCTGTCCTGACTACTCCTACTGGGCCCTGATGCCAGCTTCTCCCAGAAGCCCCCAGCCTCTGATCCTTTTCATCTTAAAGAATTTCTAGCACCTCTCTCTACTTTTGCCTCCCCATCCTACTCTCTACCAGGCAAAGGCATTTGCCTTTGGATAAACTGGTAGCTCAGACAGTAAAGAATCCACCTGCAATGTGGGAGACCTGGGTTCGATACCTGGGTTGGGAAAATCCTCTGGAGAAGCGAATGGCTACTCACTCTAGTATTCTTGCCTGGAGAATCACATGGGCAGAGGAGCCTGGCAGGCTATGGGGTCGCAAAGAGTCAGACGTGACTGAGCAACTTTCCACTTTCACTTTGGATAAACAACCAGGTCCTTCTATATAGCACAGGAAATGATACCATATTCAATATCCTGTGATAAACCATAATAGAAAAGAACATGAAAGAGAATATATATATTTGTATAACTGAGTCACTTTGCTTTAGAGCAGAGATTAACACAACACTATAAAGCAACTATACTGCAATAAAATAAACTTAAAAAAAAAATAACACTTTCCCTTGTATTCCACTCTGGGAGAATCTAACTTCCTGGTGGCTCAGTGGTAAAGAGTTCACCTGCCAGTGCAAAACACATGGGTTCTATCCCAGGGTCAGGAAGATCCCCTGGAGAAGGAAATGGCAATCCACTCCAGTAATCTTTGCCTGGGAAATCCCATGGACAGAGAGGCCCGGCAGCCTATAGTCCATGGTGTCAAAGAGTTGGACACAACTTAGCAATTAAACAACAACTGGGAAAATCTAGCAAAATCTCCTCCAAAAGCAGAAAAGGGTGAGTCAATAAGTGGCTACTGAAATCGTACAGCACCA
The DNA here is from genome assembly GCA_006410935.1 of Redunca redunca. Lineage (NCBI taxonomy): Eukaryota > Metazoa > Chordata > Mammalia > Artiodactyla > Bovidae > Redunca > Redunca redunca. The sequence goes on from SJYQ01001484.1 coordinate 208,117, forward strand.
ATCTCCCCTCTGTTGACAGGAACAAAAGGCTTGTTACTTTCTCAGGGAGACAGGGTTGGAGAAGAAAAAACATTGAGAACAAAATGCAAAATATTTTCTTGATAAACTGTTTCCCACATAGCTCAGCAGGTAAAGAATCTGCTTGCAATGTAGGAGACATGGGTTCAATCCCTATCAGGAAGATCCCCTGGAGAAGGGCATGGCAACCCACTGCAGTATTCTTGCCTGGAGAATCCCATGGGCAGAGGAACCTGGCAGGCTACAGTCCATGGGGCTGCAAAGAGTCAGACACGATTGAAACAACTGAGCCTGTACACGCATGCATCTTGATAAATTGCCTGGTCATGTAGAGAGACCAGTCCCTTCTCAGCAATGTCTCAGGAGGCAGGTGGAAAACCTCTTCTATGTGCATTTGACCTGGGACTCCTCTCCCTAACAACTCAAATAGTCCACAGAATACACCCGGGGAAATTCTGTGTTAGGCATCAGCCATTCACGGTTCCTGCCAGCATGGACCAGTTTATGGCATTATCCTGTGGACACCTGGAAGGACAGAGACACACATAAGTGCAGGGGCAAGGCAGGGGCTGAGGGTTCTAATCCTGGCTCTGCCACTTTCACACTGTCTTTGAAGCTCAGTTTTCCCATCTGTAAAATGGGATAAGTAATAATACTGATGTAATAGGAAGGGGTGAAGATCACATGAGTTCATGCACAAGAAGCATACCAGCTTCTGGAATGTAGCTGAAAGTCAGTGGAGGGAGTGATATTGGCCTTGTAAGCACTGTCATGAGTGTCTGAATCTGAGAGGTCTGTGGGCAGCAGAGTAACCCATCCTAGTGGGCTTGGGAGAAGTTTACCTGGCAGAGCTGAGGAGCACAAATGGGGAGCAGGGTCTGGAAGTCAGGAGAGCAGTGGCAGGAAGAACAGGGGAGCAGGGGGACTGTCATCCCTCCCAACACAGGTCCTCAGGCTGAGCCTCTTCCACAGTTGGAAGGAATGTGTTAACAAGGCTGCTCTTTGCTGTGCAGTGACCTAGAGGGGTGGGAGTAAGGCTCAAGAGGGAAGGGATACATGTATACTGACAGCTGATTCACACTGATGTACAGCAGACACTAACACAACAGTGTAAAGCAACTGTCCTCCAATTAAAACTAAGAAACAGAAAAACAAAACAAGGCTACTCTTAAGACTGTGAGATGCAAGACTCTGCAGCACTGATCCATCAGCTAACAGCACAAGCCCCAGGTCTCTATCTTGCTCTTAGAACACAGCTCCACCACTGCATGGAGGCCATTGGATCTCTAGATGAGGATATAAAAGGACCCGAATTTGGGCAGCGTCAGAAGTGGGGGAGCAAGGAGAGCTACCCCTAATCACATGGAATGAGCCTGCCCATCAAACTACCCTGACTGCCTACCCTGCAAATGATGGGAGTCCCATGGGCCTGGTTTCCTCCAGCTGGACCTCAAGGGCAGCTCCTGGTGGCAGGAACTGGACTGAGGTGTGGTTCAAGGCTGATGTTCAGAGAAATGGGCGCCTGATTTATTTTGGATCCTTTATATTTAGTACAGGGTGTGGTCCTTCTGTAGCTTCTGTAGCTCCTCACTGAGATGCAGGGACAGAAGCATCTCCTGCTTCCTCATGGCTCTTGTCCCCAGAGCTGCGAGGCTTGTCCCACTGGACAAGACATGGGCTGCTGCAAGATACAGCTCCCACTGTCCCCTCCACTCCCTGCACAGCTGGATAAGGAGCCTGGGCAAGGAGAACATTGAGCAAGGTGTGTGGGCTGCTTCTGCCCTCCTCCCTGCCCACCGCCACCCACCTCACTCCTTGCAGGGTCTCTGTCCCTTTGATTTCTTTGCAGCTGAGATTAACAGTTGTCAGTCTGAAGGGACTCTTGCTCCCAACACACAGCCATTTTCACAGGCACAGCTGGTGCTGTGCTCGGCCCCTCCCAATGTGGCTTCAGGAGCAAAGTGATTTCGGCTGCAATGTTGGGAACAGGCTGTCGAGCATTAGCAGCACATTAATTCTGAGCATGTACAGAGAGGTACAAGTGGCACTTCTGAGCGTAGACATTTTATTCGTATAGAATTAAGGCTGTGACAGCTTCCACCCACTGTCAGTCTTCATTCACTTTGGTTTGTGGAGCAGTGCAGGGCTGTCCTCAACAGCTTGGAGCCTGTGACAGAATCTATGAAATACGGGGCTCTGCGGGGTGGCAAAGATGCCTCAGAATCATCAGATCATAGATGGAGAAGGGGCCTCTGATAAGGTCTAATCCCCAAGCCTTGTTTTATGATGTGACTGACCCTGAAGGCCAAAGAGGTAAAGGAAATTGGGAAAGGACACAGGGTTTATGCCAGAGTAAGGAGAACCCAGGGCTTCTTCCACTTGCATAGATTCCTTTCCAAAGACCTGTATGGTCTAGAATCCTTTTCTGTGTCTGCAGAGGGGACCAGACTTTGGTAGGTCAGCTCTGTCTAGGGCTGGGCAGTCCCGAGCATTCAGGAATCCAGGTACAGGTGACTCAGCTACTCTGAAGCATCTTAGGACAGTCCTGTCCATGGAGCCTCACTGATATGGCAGGACCATATCAGCCCACTAAGCCTCCTCCTTCCTCACCTGCTCCTCCAGCTCCTATTCTATCTGCCTTGGAGAAACCACACACTATGGAGAATAATGTGGACATTCCTTAAAAAACTAAAAAATAGGATTATCCTATAATCCAGCAATCCCACTCCTGGGCATATATCCATAAAAGACAAATAACTCTAATTCAAAATGGGCAGAGGACAGAAATTGTAACTAATAAACCAAATGGTAAATAGATGTTAAAAAAAAACTCTTAGTTCAAAAAGACACATGCATTTCAATGCTCATGGCAGCACTATTTATAACAGCCAAGACAAAGAAACAACCTAAATGTTCCTCCTAAATGGAGGAATGGATAAAAAAGATGTGGTACATATATAAAATGGAATATCACTCAGCCATAAAAAAGTATGAAATAATGCCATTTGCAGCGACATGTATGGACCCAGAGATGATCATACTAAGTGAGAAAAGTTCAGTTCAGTTCAGGTGCTCAGTCATGTGCTACTCTTTGCCACCCCATGAACTGTAGCATGCCAGACCTCCCTGTCCATCACCAACTCCCAGAGTCCACCCAAACCCATGTCCTTGAGTCAGTGATGCCAGCCAACCATCTCATCCTCTGTCGTCCCCTTCTCCTCCTGCCCTCAATCTTTCCCAGCATCAGGGTCTTTTCAAATGAGTCAGGTCTTTGCATCAAGTGGCCAAAGTATTGGAGTTTCAGCTTCAACATCAGTCCTTTCAACGAACACCCAGGACTGATTTCCTTTAGGCTGGACTGGGTGGATCTCCTTGCAGTCCAAGGGACTCTCAAGAATCTTCTTCAACACCACAGTTCAAAAGCATCAGTTCTTTTGTGCTCAGCCTTCTTTATAGTCCAACTCTCACAACCCTACATGACTACTGGAAAAACCATAGCCTTTGCCAACTAAGGTCCGTCTAGTTAAGGCTATGGTTTTTCCTGTGGTCATGTATGGATGTGAGAGTTGGACTGTGAAGAAGGCTGAGCACCGAAGAATTGATGCTTTTGAACTGTGGTGTTGGAGAAGACTCTTGAGAGTCCCTTGGACTGCAAGGAGATCCACCCAGTCCATTCTGAAGGAGATCAGCCCTGGGATTTCTTTGGAGGGAATGATGCTAAAGCTGAAACTCCAGTACTTTGGCCACCTCATGTGAAAAATTGCCTCATTGGAAAAGACTCTGATGTTGGGAGGGATTGGAAGCAGGAAGAGAAGGGGATGACCCAGGATGAGATGGCTGGATGGCATCACGGACTCAACGAACATGAGTCTGAGTGAACTCCGGGAGATGGTGATGGACAGGGAGGCCTGGCGTGCTGTGATTTGTGGGGTCGCAAAGAGTCGGACACGACTGAGCAACTGAACTGAACTGAACTGACTAGACAGAACTTTGTTGACAAAGTAATGTCTCTGCTTTTGAATATCCTATCTAGGTTGGTCATAACTTTCCTTCTAAGGAGTAAGCGTCTTTTAATTTCATTCCTCATGGGCTGGACTGGGCCCTACCTCAAAAGCTTTCCTCTTAGAACTGGAGGGACCCTCGGAGTTCATCCAGTCAGTGCCCCAGGAAGAAACTGGCCGGAGGGACCAGACCACTGGGGAGCCGCTGGCTGAGGTCAGAACTGAGGCCTCTTGACCCCAGGCTCAGCGCCCTTCCCTCCTGAGTGACAACTTGGGCATGAAAACCCAGTATACTCGAAGTGGGCTCCGCTGAGTGGGGCCTAAGGACCAATCAGCTTCAGAATGGCCCTGGGGAAACTTTTTGAAACTGCAGCTTTCTGAGGCCCATCCCGGACTGACTGGATCCTAATCTGTGGGGTGGGGACCAGGAATCTGCTTCTGATGCACCACTTCCTTTGAGAACAACTGAAGACATGTGTTACAATCAGTTATGGAGGGTGTTGCAAATAATTTGTTACTAATAATACTTAAAGCTCTCAATTTGGGGGCATTATTTTCTTTCTGAGAAGAACAGATACAATGGCACAGCTCTCATACACTTGCAATAATAATTAGCTTCCTTGACCAGCCGAGAAAGTTACTGTGGTGCTGCTCTGGCTACTCCTTTGTGGCAGGCACGTGTCCTGAGCCTGCGTTTTTCCACACTGCGTGACCAGACCCTCTAACTGGGTCTGGGCCTCCCCTCGATGTATCGGGAGAGATGAGTGCACCAGCTTCGGAGAGAGACGGAGCTGGATTTGAATCTACATTGTACCATTTACCAGCCATCCATAAAACCCCTTGACCTTAGTCAGTTTCCTCCTGTGCAAACTGGTAATAGTAGTTCCTACCCCCGAGAGTGGCCGTGAAGATTAAACAAAAACATCCTAATGTACGTGTATGGATAAAATGAAGGCACAGGGCGGGGGAGTGGGGCAGGGCGCGTGGCTCCCTGCAGCCTGCAGCAGGGCCTCTGGCCTTGCCACCTGGCTTGTTGACCTTCCCCATGCAGAGGAGAAAGAGCCTTGTGACTGGAATTCTTGAAGAACGGTGCTTGCAGGGGGCTGTGCTTGTATTGAGTAAGGTTTAACAAATGGAAGAGATAATATTAGCCCGGCCATGGCCATCTCTCCCCCTCTCGCCTTCCCTCCATCGCTCCTGTGACTGTGACTGAAGCTGGGGTCCTCTCCCTTCTCCTCTTCCATCATGGAAATGTCTGTCCAGCTCTGAATCTGCTTTGGTGAGAAGAGAGGTGGGCAGGGCATCTGGTGGGAGGCTGGCTTTGGAAGAAATAAAAGACACACCTCTGACTCTTGAGAAGCTTCCAGCAAAGGGGAGAAGGAATGCTAAGCCCAATCATGTCTTACATCTTTGCTTTAATGCAATTCCACTTCGTTCTCTGGTCCATTGCCAGCTCCTGTCTGGCAAGGAGACAGCAGGGAGCGGCATGTGTGGGGATTCCAGTGGGCGGGTAAATCTGATTCCTACTCAGACTCTCCCCCACAACCCCTCCCTCTGCCCCCACCTTACTCCAGAGAGCGCTTACCCCTGATCTGAGCTGCTTAAAGGACTGCTCTCTTGTAGTTTCAGTGTATTGATGGACGAGTGTTCACCAGTAATGTCAAGCAGCAAGAAACAAATTCTCTTATTCACTACACATCAGCCTCATTCAGGCCTGCAGTACTTGTGACATCTCAAGAGCAAATAACCTTTTTCTCAGTGTGTCACCTTCTCGTAATCATGGGTGGAGGTCCCATGGGGGCCCCCATCCCTACTAACGTGCTCCCCAATTTCACTCACTGCACAATGAAGAAACACATTCTAAACAAGCTGAGAAACGGATATAATGAGACATCTCCATACCAGATCGATATTCCTCAGAGCACTTGTGAAGAGAGAGGTGACCCATGGCTCTGCTTGGACCAAGAGATTCAGGAGTGGCCTGGTCAGATGAGAGCCCCAGCTTCCATTTCTGAGGGCCAACCCCAGAGAGGCATTTATCAGCAGCATCCACTCCCCTACCCCCACCTTGCAGACAGTGCTCTGACTCCATGTCCGTGGCCCTCTCTCCACCTGTCAGCCAAGAAGCTCATTAGGGCTTGCGAGCTCACATCAAAGGTGGCTCCCATCAAAATTTGCAAGCATCAGGTTGCTTTGATTATCCACGTCCTCAGAGGCGGGGTCCTTGGGGCATGGACGATTTTTTCAACTGCAGTTTATCAGGATAGGACTGAATAGCTGTGAAAGGCCTGTAAGATGATTACAGTAATGTAGGTGGTGGGAACCACGTTGGGATGGCGTTAAAGAAAAGCTGGGTTTCTAAGCATTTTTTTTTTAATGTTTATTTGTTTGTTTTGGCTGCACTGGGCCTTAGCTGTGGCACACAGGGTCTTTGCTAAGGGGCATGAGCTTCTGTCTAGCTGTGGCATGCGGGCTTCAGAGTGTGTGGGCTCTGTAGCTTGTGGCACACAGGCTGTCTAGTTGAGGAAGTGGGTTTAGTTGCCCCGCAGCATGTGAGATCTTGGTTCCCCAACCAAGAATGGAACCTGCATCCTCTGCATTGGAAAGCAGATTCTCAACCTCTGGGCCACCAGGGAAGTCCTGTAAGCATTCTTAGCTTGTTAATTATTTAATCCCTCAGATGCACAGACTCCTAGTAGAGGCAACCCAAAGATACCCTTGGTAACCACAGAGAGCTGGACTTGGATTAAAATCTTGCAGTTGACCCGTGCGTTAACAGGAGACAGGCCCCTCCTCCTTCCAGGCAGTATGGAGGCTTCACAAGGGCTCAGGCTGGGATGAGTTTTTTCTGTTGACATTTTCCTTTCCAAGAACCCACTGTGGCTGAGTTGGCTTAGCTTGTCCCACTGTGCCTGGAGAAAGGGGGGCACATTGCAGGTGAGCCAAAGCCCCCACCTCATCACTGCCACCTCCTGTAATGACAGCTCACAGATGCCCCCTAGAGAACCCAGGCCCTTTGTCCTCAGCAGCCGACATCAAGTCCCAGCTGCCTGAATCCAGGAAGCATTCTGACTGTCCCTCAGACTTCTAGGTTAGGGTTAGGTATCTCTCCTCTGTGCTTCCTTGCCACTCCGGGCTCACTTTTAATGGCTTTATTTTACAAACACAAAGTACTTGCAAAGCATTTTTAGGAATATTTACTCATTGAATGTCGATGATTTACTCATCAAAGATCGAAGGCGGGAGGAGAAGGGGATGACAGAGGATGAGATGGTTGGATGGCATCACTGACTTTAATGGACATGAGTTTGAGGAAACTCTGGGATTTGGCGATCGGCAGGGAAGCCTGGCATGCTGCAGTCCATGGGGTCACAAAAAGTTGGACATGACTGAGAGACTGAACTGAACAGAATTCATTGAGTGGGGGGATCCCAGGTGGCTCTAGTGGTAAAGAACGAGCCTGCCAATGCAGAAGACTTAAAGAGACGTTGGTTCGATCCCTAGGTTGGGAAGATCCCCTGGAGGAGGACATGGCAACCCACTCCAGCAGTCTTACCTAGAGAACCCTTTGGACAGAGGAGCCTGGCGGGCTACAGCCCATAGGGTCGCAGAGTCAGACACAACAGAAATGACTTAGCACGCACACACTCATTGAATTTTCATAACAACCAAGAATGTAGTTACTAATATGATGCCTCTTTTATAGATCAGGGAAAAAAAAAAAGACACAGAAAGACTGAACAATTTGCTGAAGGTCACACAGTATGTAAACGGCAGGGTCAGAGTTAAAATGCAATCTGGTTGCAGAATCTGGGCTCTGAACCACTCTGTTAAACTGTGTGTACCATGCCATCAAATGCCTTGTAGAATAGTCTCTTTACAGATCTGTTCTTCCTCACCAGCCTGTGAGTTCAATTGGAACTGGAATTCACCGCCAGATACACAGTAGATGCTCCAAAAACTTTAGGGAATAACATGCCCAGTGTACGAACAGTCCTGCCTTGAGTCAAGCAGGAGTATACATCAGCCAGTAATTTTCTCCTGGTGCCAAGAAGGGGGCTCCAAAAACAGAGACAACGCTTCCTGCCCAAAAGGAATTTTGTCGGTTTTAACAGCTCATTCCTATCAGCACATTGATATCCTTTGGGGAAATTACCTGTTTCCTGCTGGGTAACAGATTGGCAGGATTGTAAAAGGAGGTGACTTGTCCTCCTCCAGCCAGGGAGGGCATGGACCCCAAGTTAGGCCCGCTGCACTCTATTTTCCTGGACTTTGAATTTGGAATAGAGTAGCACACGCAGTGGCACCCCTCTCCAGTACTCTTGCCTGGAAAATCCCATGTGCGGAGGAGCCTGGCAGGCTGCAGTCCATGGGGTCGCTAAGAGTCGGACACGACCGAGCAACTTCACTTTCACTTTTCACTTTTGTGCATTTGAGAAGGAATGAACCCACTCCAGTGTTCTTGCCTGGAGAATCCCAGGGACAGCAGAGCCTGGTGGGCTGCCGTCTATGGGGTTGCACAGAGTCGGACACGACTGAAGCAACTTAGCAGCAGCAGCACATGAATGGAAGCACCAGTGGAGTGCAGGCCTGCCTGTTCCCTCTTGCCTTGTCTGAGCCCCATCTGGATGTTTGCACTCTGCATCTGCCTTCCTCCCCATCCCCAGTCGTCACCTCTGCACCTTGACCTTGGCTTATTTTGCACTTGAGTCTATTTGGTCTGGCTAGGCCTGACACCTTGGGCTCCAGTGAGCTTGCACTACTTTTTATCTATACAACTATCCTATCTGTGGACTTCCCTGGTGGCTCAGGGGTAAAGAATCTGCCTGCCAATGCAGCAGACATGGGCTCAATCCCTGGTTTGAGAAGATTCCCTGGAGAAGGAAATGGCAAGCCGCTCCAGTATTCTTGCCTGGGAAATCCCATGAACAGAGAAGCCTGACGGTCTATAGTCCATGGGGTTGCAAGAGAGTCAGACATGACTTAGCAGCTAAACAACAAACAACAGCATCCTATCCGTACACTTGCTGTGGGTCACACTGCCACCTGGCTTGTTCTTGCTCTGGACATGTTCTTACCCAGCATCCTGTTCATCCTGTTCACCCTGCCCTCTCCTTCAGCCAGAGTTTCTTGCTGTGTTCACTGAGCTTCAGGGTACCATCCCAGGACGGGGATGGTGGGGCAGAGACCGGGGGAGAGGCTAACTGGGAAATCTACTGGTGCCACTTTCATCTGTCTTACATATTCAAGTTTTACTTAAGACTTCAGTTAAAAGAAAAAACCCTGTACTTATTTAAAAAAAAAAGTTTGCAGACCGTTATCTTAGAGCTTTCTGAAGCCATCAGCTTATTTCTGCCTGTTGTTCTAGCATTCAAGCTTTCTATTTGCTCAGAACTCAGTTAACCATTCATTTGATATGTTCTTAGTGCCTACTCTGTGCCAGGTGCTGTGCTGGCTGCTTGGAAACCAGGTGAGGAAAGAGCCTCGATCCTCAAAATGCTGGTGAGAGAGAGTACATACTGTTTGTGTGCTGAGTTGCTTCAGTCATGTCTGACTCTTTGTGACTCTATGCACTAGAGCCCGCCAGGTTCCTCTGTCCATGGGATTCTCCAGGTAAGAATACTGGAGTGGGTTGCCATGCCCTCCTCCAGAGGATCTTTCCAACCCTACGTCTCCTGCACTGTCAGGAGAACTTTCTCTTCCACTAGCGCCACCTGGAAAGCCCCCATGAGCTAGAGTAATGCTTCTCAAGTTTAATGTTCACACAAATCACCTGGGGGTCTTTTAAAATGCAGATTTTGATTCTGTAGATCTGAGTTAGGGACTGAAATTCTGCCTTTCTAACCAGTTCTCAGATGATGGAATCAGGAACCCAGTGCTCCTTCTTGCCCTCTGGGGTGCTTTTAACATTCTTTTTTGTTATATATGTGCACACTGCTTTATTTATTTACTTACTTTCGGCTGTGCTGAGTCTTTTTAGCTACCTCTAGGCTTTCCCTAGTTGCAGAGAGCAGGGGCTCTAGTTGCAGTGCACAGCCTTCTCACGGCGGTGTCTTCTCTTGTAAAGGAGGACAGGCCCTAGGTGCACGGATTTCAATAATTGTGGCACATGGATTCAATGGGATCTTCCTAAACCAAGGATCAAACCTGTGTCCTCTGCATTGGCAGGCAGACCTGGAATGCTTTTACAAATCCTAATGTGGGACCTCCATGGTGGGCCAGTGGCTAGGACTACACTCCCAATGAAGGAGACCTAGGTTCGATCCCTAGTTGGGGAACTAGATCCCACGTGCCGCAACTAAGACCTGGCACAGCCAAATAAATAAATAATATGTAGGCCATCATTAAATCAACATCTGTAATTTTTAAATATTCTTAATGATTTTAATGTGTAGCTAAGTGGTTCTTAAACCACTGACCTATAGGAGAAGACAGACTATTTGTTTCCTATATCTGCTGTAACAAACTGCCACAAGCTTAGTTATTTAAAGCAATACAAATTTATTATCTTACAGTTTTGGGAATCAAATTTAAAATGGGTCTCACTAAAATCAAGGTGTTGGTAAGTATTGCTTTCTAGAAACTTTCAGGGAGAACCTGTTTTCTTGCCTTTTCTGGCTTGTGCAGGCTGGCACATTCCTTGGCTTGAGGCTCCTCCAATCAGCTCTGATGGGGTCTCTCTCACCTTCTGTCACTCTGACTCTCCTGCCTTTCTCTCTAATTTATAAGGGCTCTTGGGATTCTACTCATACACACAGATAATCCAGGATAATCATCCCATCTCAAGGCCAGCTATTAGCAATACAGCATAATTTATTAGCAAATTCTGGGGATTAGGACATGGACGCCTTTGAGGGAGCCGTTATTCTGTCTACCACACAGACACTGAATAAGGTAACATAGCACAGTCTGGTTCTGCCTTGAAGGAGATGCACACTGGTCAGGTGGTTCTTACTCAATCTAGGAAAAGGGACAAGGGGAGGAGAAGGAGTCGGAAAGGACTTTCTGAAGGAAAGTACTGCAGTTGACTCAGGCTGGATCTTGAGAGCTGATTGTCAAATTTCCAGAAGTGGTACCCAAAACAACCCTTGGTATCTTGAAATCAGTCACAGAAGAATATTTACACCATGAAAGTGTTAGTCATTTAGTCATGTCTGATTCTTTGTGACCCAGTGGACTACAGCCTGTCAGGCTCCTCTGTCCATGAAATTCTCCAGGCAAGAATACTGGAGTGGGTAGCCATGCCCTCCTCCAGGGGATCTTCCCTACTGCATTGCAGGCAGATTCTTTACCATCTGAGCTACCAGGGAAGGCCCACTGGCAAATACTACAAATTTCTTTTCCAGAGATCCAGTTGTTAAACATTTAACAGCACGCCACTGAGGAGGTCCCCCAGTCTTAAAAGAGTAGACATCAACCATCAAGGCAGATAAAGCGCTTGCCTTTGAAGTATATCTGCTCTCATCAAATACAGTATAAGCTCCCACTGGACAAATCAGAAATTTCCATGCCTCTAGAGTAGGGATTCTCAAACCTTAACATGCACACAAATTACCTGGGGATCTTGTTAGACCTGATTTAGGAGGTCTGGGATGGAGCCTGAGATTTTGCTTTTCTAACAAACTCCTAGGTAATGTCCATAATGCTGGTCCTAAAACATAAGCATACTTTGAGTAGCAAGATTCCTGAAAAGTGGTCTCCAAAAGCGATCACAAAACATTCCATTTGGATCTAGAGAAGATGATTCTAAAATTTCTATTTCTTATATTTTATTTACCAAAGAAGCTGTTATTTTATGTACAGTGGGAAGAAAATTGTTAAAGCTATACCAATTAAACCATGAGATGCTATCAGTTGTAGAATACATCCTAATTTCTGATATACTAAAATGTAAAAAAAAGTCATCTTTGAATCAATAAAATGCACTGTTTGTATTTTATTGTTAAAAAATAAGATATTACACTTAGCATTATTAATATTTTAATGACACTTACATTTTAAGAGCCCTTACATGGCCTACATGTTGGACAGTTCTGAATCTTGGATGGTCCAGAAAGACTCAGAAGCAAAAGTGGGGGCCCCACACCCAGAGGGTCCCCACAGAAGTGGTATCTGCACCTGTCAATGTACTTTTTTGTTTTCCCATAATATTTGGTTTTTATTGAGTTAGAGATTATGATGCCTAGTTTTAGCCAAAAGAGCCCTCATAAAACAGACAAATGGTTTAAAAGGATTCCTGTGGTTAGAAGTTAACACCAATAATAGAAGCCTGAATGAGCAATAAGAAAGGCAGAACTGACATTTCTGCTCCTGATATGCATTCTGCATCTGCCACATTCCACTAAAACAGTGATGATCTAATCAGGTCTGACAAGACATTGCCAAAAACCAAAAGAAGAAAAAAGAAAGAAATGATCAGGAACACTCTGAAACGTGGGTTCACATTCAGTTTTACTAGGGATGAATCCCACCCTTGGGAACTGGGAGTGTTTGTTAGTTACGGTGATGTGTGTGCATAATTCACACTAGGAAGAGGGGGTCTGCTCACTGCAGGAGCCCAAGGACCCTTACCGATGGAGCTGCCACCAGCTCAGAGCTCTGGAGGCTCTCACACCCGCAATTAATTGCCCTGGTGTGGAAGTGTTACATGTTTCTTTGGTTTCCAACTCACTGGCCCAAACCACCACGTGAGCCCAAACACACGGAGAGCTGGAAATGCCGTCCTGGCAGACGGGACCACTAACTGCCCTGGCTCCTGATTCCTCATTCTTCTCCCGTGGTGCTGTCTCCTGCACGTTTGAGGTCACGATCAATGCCAAATACAGACAAATGCTCTCTGTCAGAGAAAGCTGCCCAGATAAACCCGTATAGCTCAGAAAAAATCCTGCCTGGTCTTCTAAAGGTATTTGAGTATGAAGATGTCTAATGTTTGGAGAAACTGCAAAGTTTCTGAACAGAAGAAAAGTCGCTCAGTCGTGTCCAACTCTTTGAAACCCCATGGACTGTAGCCCACCAGGCTCCTTGATCCATGGGATTTTCCAGGCATGAACACTGGAATGGGTTGCCATTTCCTTCTCCAGGGGATCTTCCTGACCCAGGGATTGAATCCGGGTCTCCTGCATTGTAGACAGACACTTTACCATCCAAGCTACCAGGGAACAGATGATACAGTCAAATCATGAAGACAACCTACAAGGCCTTCAAAACTTGCCTGTCTCCCAAGTCAGCACTGTTCTGTGCCGGAAAATGACTGCATTCCTCTTAGCCTACACCAAAATCTGAGCTAAAAAGAGATCTTTCCTTATCCTTCCCTTCTTGGCTCCAGTGGCATGAAGAGTAAACAGACTTGGTCAATATCTCACTGAAGAATGGATTTAATCAGTGAAGAGGATCATGTCAAGCAGAACCTGGAGGCAACGAAAAAAAAAATCCCATTGCAGATCATCTGTCCAAAGAGAATCCAGACTTACAAGGGAAAGTTTTCCACCTACAAAGATTAGACATTTTTGTATATACATTTTGTATATACCTTCTGGCTTTTAAGAGCACCAGCAGGTACGAGAAGCGTCACAGGAGAAAAAACTTCTTGGTGATGCTACTGGAAGGTGTCAGAGCTGTGTTTCACATGAAGCAAATTTCATTCACATTTAATACTGAATAAATGAGTGGGAAACAAAAGGCAATGTTTAATTAGGAGGTAATTATTCATCCACAGTGGGATCTCAGCGCCATTGTGTTCATTAGAGGAACATCATCTCTTCATTAGCAACCGGAGTCGTGTCCCAATTTTACCTGCCTGGGGGCCAGTGATGTTTGGAAGAAACAGCAGCTGTTCCTCAGGGAGGAGACAGCATGATGGGCAAGGAATAGCAGCTCTTGCAGTATTTACAGTGATGCTGGGGGCTGGCAACCTCATGAACAGATGAATAAGTGAGTCTTTGCTTTGAGGAGTTGTGTTGGGCCAAGAGTATGACCAGTTTGGCCTACTGAGTTAGTACCAAAGCTGGGATTTAAAGACATTTATCTATATTTACAAAGCAGAAAGGGACTCACAGAGAATGAACTTATGTTTGCCCGGGGGAGGGATGATGGAGGAAGGGATAGTTAAGGAGTTTGAGATGGACATGTACACACTGCTGTATTTAAAATGGATAATCAATAAGGATCTACTGTATAACACCAGAAACTACTCAGTGTTACGTAGCAGTCTGGATGAGAACGGACTTTGGGGAAGAATGCAGGCATGCATAGGTATGGCTGAGTCCCTTTGCTGTGCACTTGAAACTAACACAAATTGTTAATCGTCTATACCCCAACACAAAATAAAAAGTGAAAAAAGATAAAAACATTTATCTAAACATGAAACTTTCAGAGGACTTAGCAGTCTCTCCCTAAAAGTCCTTCTGATACCCATGTGACTTTCACAGAACTAGAACAAGTAATTCTAAAATTTATATGGAACCATAAGAGACCCAGAATTGCCAAAGCAGCCCTGCACAAAAAGAACAAAACAGGAGGCATCTTTCCAAACTTCGGACAAAACCACCAAAGCTACAGTAGTCAAACCAGTGTGGTAAGGGCACAAAAGCAGACACGCAGATCAATGGAACAGAATAGAGAGCCCAGAAATAAACCCACACACCTACAGACAATTAATCTTTGACAAAAGTGGCAAGAATATACATTGGGGAAAAGACAGCCTCTTCAGCAAGTGATGTTGGGAAAGTGGTACAGCCACACATAAATCAATAAAGCTAGAATATACCCTCACACTATACACAAAAATAAACTCAAAATTGCTTGAAGATGCTCAGTTGTGTCCGACTCTTAGTGACCCCATGGACTGCAGCCTACCACGCTCCTCCATCCATGGGATTTTCCAGGCAAGAGTACTGGAGTGGGGTGCCATCGCCTTCTCCAAAATATAAGACATGACACCATAAAATGTGCGCAGAACACTCTCTGACATAAATTGTACCAAGGATTTCTTAGGTCATCTCCCAGGCCATAGAAATGAAAGCTAAAATAAACAACTGGGACCTAATCAGATTTATAAGCTTTTACAAAGCATCCTCTGCCTTTTTTTTTTTTTATTTTTTATAAGGAAGCCATAAACAAAACAAAAAGACAATCTATGGATTGGGAGAAAATATTTGCAAATGATGTGACCAACAAGGGCTTAATTTCCAAAATATACAAATAGCTCCTACAATTCAATAACAGAAAAATAAGCAACCCAATTGAAAAGTGGGCAGAAGACCTAAATAGAAATTTCTCCAAAGAAGACATAGAGATGGCCAGTAGGCACATGAAAAGATGCTCAACATCACCAACAATTAGAGAAATGCAAACTGAAACAGCAGTGAGGTACCACCTCACAATAGTCAGAAGGGCCATCATGAAAAAGTCTACAAATAATAAATGCTGAAAAGAGTGCAGAGGAAAGGGAAAGTTGGTGCAGCCACTGTGGAAAACAGCATGGACGCTCCACAAAATACTAAAAACCAGAGTTGCCCTATGATCCTGAAACCCCACTCCAGGGCATATCCCCAGATGATATGATAATTCAAAAAGACATGTGCATCCCTATGCTCATAGTAGCTCTATTTGCAATAGCCAGGACATGTCAGTGGACTTCTCTGATGGCTCAGATGTTTAAGAATCTGCCTGCAATGCAGGAGACCGGAGCTTGATCCCTGGATTGGGAAGATCCCCTGGAGAAGGGAATGGCTACCCACTCCAGTATTCTTGCCTGGAGAATCCATGGACAGAGGAGCCTGACGGGCTACAGTCCATGGAGTCGTAAAGAGTTGGACTGAGCTGCTAACACACACACACATGTAAACAACCTAAATTCATCTATTGATAGATGAATGGATCAAGCAGATGTGTTAGATAGATACAATAGAATATTACTCAGCCATTAAAATGAATGAAATAATACCATTTGTAGCAACATGGATGGACCTAGAAATTATCATATTAAGCAAAGTAAGTCAGAAAGAGAAACGAGTACCATACAATATCACTTATACGTGGAATATAAAACAAATGAACATATCTACAAAACAAAAACAGATTCACAGACATAAGAACAGACTTGCGGTTGCCAAGGGGAGGTGGTGGGGGACGGAAGGATTGGGAGTCTGGGATCAGCAGATGCAAACTGCTGTATACAGGATGGATAAACTAGGTCCTACTGTATAGCACAGAGAATTACATTCAATATCCTGTGATAAACCACAGTGGAAAAGAATATATATATGTGTGTGTGTGTACATATATAATTGAGTCATTTTGCTACATAGCAGAAATTAAACACAGCATTGTAAATCAACTATACTTCAATGAATTTAAAAAAAGTCCTCCTGGAAATACCCAGACAAGGTTATAAGCCTTGTTGCTGTGTGTACCACATCCTTATACCTATTATGGTGCTGTTGTTATAACAGCATAATTGTGTAAGCATGATTGCTTACTTGTTCTTTGCCCACTGGACTATAAACTCCCCGAGAAGGGAGATTGCATCCTATTCAGTACTATCCCCTGGGGTGTGACACATGACACACAGTTGATGTATCTGATTGAAAGGATGGGTAGATGGGGTGACTCATCTCAAGCCCTCAGTTGAAAACTCTTTTGAAATGCCACGGAGGACCCAATGCTGAGCCGTGTAGGCTTTGTTTAGAGCAGGACTCTTGGTACCCCAAGGGAGGGGGTGTGGTTCATGCATGGGATTCAGGGGGAAGTAGATAAATTTGATGAAGTTAAATACAATACTTTATGTATATGCTCATTTTGTTTTTTTTTAGAGAAGGTGCTCAGAGCTTTTTATCAGCTTTTCAAAATGATTCATGACCACACACAAAAAAAGCATAAGAAATTCATGTGCTTATGTAATCTTTGGCCTTGACCCTTGTGGAGGAGGAGGGATGGGAATGAGTTCTGGTTTTGCAGGGCAGCACCAGCCATCTGCGGGAGATACTGAGTGGCAGACAGTCGCTTTCAGGCCCTTATCCTCTGCAGATCATCTGTCACTCTGCCCAGTGTGTCTTCCTCCTTAACACAATGAGAGCAACACAGGTCTAAAATGGAGTTGCAATCTTGGAGTTTTACCATTTTGGATTTTAGAAGGCCATGGGCAGCAGAAGAGACCTTAGAAAATGGCAAAGAGAAGTAATCAGAAATGCCGGACCCAAGGGAGATGGAAAAGTTGCCTTGTGATCCATGAAGAACTGCTGTGTGGGGAAGGCTCAGGAGGATAAAACTGGGATCCAGAGGTGGATGTGGCAGAAAGTCCATTTCTGTCTTTACAGAAGAACCTTCTCCTAGTTAAAACTGCTTAAAAACAGAATGATCTGTCTTCTCAGGTAGTGAGTTCCTTGTCAGAGAAATTCAAGCAGAGGCTGAATGAACAAATATCAGGAATACAGTGGGAAGGGGTATTAATTCTAAAGCTCTGAGTTTTCCCTTCAGTCTCTGCTTCTCAAGGAATTCTATTCATTTTGAAAAGCATTTCATTTTTCTTAATTTGGTCTCTGTAAGAGATTCTCTTTCACCAGCCTCACCCAGTTTCTAAGCTTTTGTCTTCAAGTTGAAGTCAAGGGCTTGTGCAGGCAAGCTGACTCCAAATAAACTGATAAGATTCTGAGCAAAATCTCTCTGGAAAATGTACTGACATATATTTTTCTAAACTATGAAATAGATAAGCAAAATAGCTTTTATTTTGATGTGCTGTTTTCTTGAACACCCTAAAAGCACCCACTTTTGAAGAGTGAGCTGTCAGAGCCAGTCTCTGAAATTAATAGAATGCAATTTTCCACCATTTCTGAAAAATTTTTGGCTTTTCTATGCATATGAAAGTCATAGGGATGAGCAGAAACAAAACTACTAGCCAGGAGGTTATTTTGACTAGCTTCCTCCAGCCATCCCTCTATTGCCTTTTCATGATCACAGCTTTTTGTTTTGCACTGAATACCAATAAAATAAAAAATGAGAACACGTGAGAGAGAAGACCAATGACACAATGTTCAGCCAACAATGCAAAGAGAATAAAAATGTTCTTCAATTTTAGACAAAGAGAGAAGGATTTGGTTAAGGGCAAAAAAAAAAAAAAAGGTGGAACTTTATAAAAAGCAGGGATAGGAAATACTGTAACTTTTCAGAGCCACACAGAAATTCAACTAGAATGTAATATATCCTGAAGCATTGTGGGCAAACAAATCCAGCTCAGATCCTTGCTTCTTGGGGGCTCTGTTTGGCTAAGTTCCTCTTTCAGACTTAGAGCCTAGCCCCTTAATTCTGAAAGATCCTGATCCTTTCTGATCTTGCTTCAAGCATACCATGCTTTTGAACTTGTCTTTGCGTTTGCTTTTTCCTCTTCCTGGGACATCTGATCCCTACGGCCAATTCACTGAGACCACTCTAACTAGAAGCCAGCTCCCTCCACTCCCAAGGGCCAGACACCATCAATAACAACACCCTTTTCATTTATACCAAAACACTTCTCATTTTCTTACACTATCTTGTATATTTATTTATGTACTTGTATATTATCTGTCTTCCTCGGTTGAAATTTAATCTCCATAAAAATCCATGCCTGTCCGGTTCACAGCACATGCCCAACACCAAGAGCTCAACAGCATGTACCTTACCTTGACCCAGACCTAAGTCACTGCCCTCACTCCTTTTTGCCACTTTCAGACGGTTTTCCCTCTTTCCTTAGAATTCTCAGCTGCTTTGGAGCACAGGTCGTCAGACGATACTACTCAGTATCCTCCCTTTTTGCAGCTGTCACTGTCCCTGCTGGGCCTCCCAGGTGGCTCAGTGGGTAAAGGATCCACCTGCAATGCGGGAGACACAGGTTCGATCCCTGGGTCGGGAAGATCCCCTGGAGGAGGGAATGGCAGTCCACTCCAGTCTTCTTGCCTGGAGAATCTCATGGACAGAGGAGTCTGGTGGGCTACACTCCATGGGGTGGCAGAGTCGGACACGACCGAAGCGCCTAAGCACGAATGCACAGTCCCTCCTAAAGACCTCTCCTGTCACTGACTACTTTATCAACTGGCTTACTTGCCCTCTCTGCCTGTCATGATTCCTGGTGACTTCCACGGCCCTATCAAAGTCTCTGGCCTTTCAGCTCATCGTCTTGTTTACTGCCCCAGTCCCATCCTCTTCCTTAACCACCTGCTCCCATTCATCTTTACCTATAATGTCACTCTGACTCTATCCCTCCTCACTCTCCATTCCCCAGCTTGTGCCTGCCTCATGCCTTACCTGGCTTAGATTCTCAGGTCCATCCATAGAAGTGTCACCTTGCATCCTTATAATAAACTCTCTTGCCCCTATTTCTTAGTATTTGGTTGGCAAAATTCCAGTCCTGATTAAATCCAACTCTGCCTACTCCTCCCTGCAATCATGGCTAAACCTCCCCCCTACCCTGCAACCTATATTGATTTGTCTCATTTTAAATTCATGACCATAAACATCAAGTGGGCCTTCGGTGCCTCTGGGAAGTGCTCCTACATTCACCTAGTTTGCTTAGATGTTTCAAGAGGACTTTTTCATACTTCCTCCACCTCCTCAAACCCCACTTTTCCCATGACCTCATCCTCACTCTCAGTTAATCACTTGGCATCATTAAAGAATAGAAATTCCCATGGCTATGTCCATCTACCAGCCTTCACCATGAATGCATGGAGTCCATCTCCTTCCTGTCTCCTTCCTGTTACCAGGTATGGAGAGGCCATGCTGCCATCAAAGGCCAAGCCCTCTCCCTGAGCTCGGGACCTCTTCCACTCCCACCCAAGGTCGTCACTCCTGCACAGACTCCTCTTTCTGCTGCATCATCACTTTCCCCTCCCTCCTGGCTCATCCTTATCAGCATACAAACATGCTGGAATAGCTCTCATCTTAAAATAAAGGTATCCCTTGATACCACAATCTTCACCTCCTTTCTCTGTGCCCCTCTATAGCAAAACTCCTTGAAAAACTTGACCGTACTCATGATTTCCACAGCCCCACAACTACTCACTCTTACATGCCCCCAATCATGTTTTCTTCCAACCACTCCCCCCATGGAGTCATTGTCAAGCTCCCCACTTGTCTCAGCTCAGGCTGCTGCTTTGAGAATGCCAGAGGCTGGGCGACTTAAAAGAAAACATTCATTTCTTGAAGGTCTAGAAGCTACAATGTCCACGATTGAGGTGCTGGGTGACTCAGTTCCTGGTAAAGGCTTTATTCCTGGCTATAGGCAGTGGCCTTCTTGCTGTATCCTCATATGGTAGAGGGAGAGTGAGCATGCTCTGGTGCTTTCTTCTTCTTATAAGGGCACTAATCCCATCTCAGGGGCTCCACTCCCATGACCTCATCTTAACCTAATCACTTACATCCAGAAGTCTGTGGGAGACAACATCATTGGCAACAAGTACTTGTATAATGTAGAAGACCTGGTGGGAAGTGCTGGGCCCTCCACTGTAATCACTGAGTGCAGTGTAGGTGGGAGGTTCTGCACAGATTAACATGGAGAGCAAAAAGTGATGCAAGAGAAGCTTCCATAAAGAAGAGTGTATGAGGGGCAGGACATGGTTGAAAGGTTTTAGGCAGGGTCCCTAAGCCAGGATAGCACCTTGAGCAAGGACACTGAGGCCACAGACTGAACTGGAAGCCTTCCTCTCTTGTCACATGTGAGATCTCCTGAACTGAGGATCCATAGCTGCTTCTGGCCCATGCTAAGATAAACTTCCCAATGTCACTCTCCAGGGTCCACTCTAATGAAGCTCTGACCTGTATACAATAGCATTTTACAAGCTGCCTGTTATTTCTTTAATGTTGCATTCTGTTCTCTACATCCTCAATGCTTCCCTATTGCATTTAGCCCAAAATCACTCAGGATAAGGAGCAGGTAGCCCTTCAGGACTTGGATCTAAGCTGTTTTCTCTAATTTAGTTTATTGTTCTTGTTCAGTCACTAAGTCATGTTCGACTCTTTGCAGCCCCATCAGTTCAGTTCACTTCAGTCACTCAGTCATGTCTGACTCTTTGCGACCCCATGAATCGCAGCATGCCAGGCCTCCCGGAGTTCACTCAGATTCATGTCCATCGAGTCAGTGATGCCATCCAGCCATCTCATCCTCTGTTGTCCCCTTCTCCTCCTGCCCCCAATCCCTCCCAGCATCAGAGTCTTCCAATGAGGCAACTTTTCGCATGAGGTGGCCAAAGTACTGGAGTTTCAGCTTTAGCTTCATTCCTTCCAAAGAAATCCCAGGGCTGATCTCCTTCAGAATGGACTGGTTGGATCTCCTTGCAGTCCAAGGGACTCTCAAGAGTCTTCTCCAACACCACCATTCAAACGCATCAATTCTTCGGCNCATCTATTTCCCATGAAGTAATGGGACCAGATGCCATGATCTTTGTTTTCTGAATGTTGAGCTTTAAGCCAGCTTTTTCACTCTCCTCTTTCACTTTCATCAAGAGGCTTTCTTCCATAAGGGTGGTGTCATCTGCATATCTGAGGTTATTGATATTTCTCCTGGCAATCTTGATTCCAGATTGTGTTTCTTCCAGCCCAGCGTTTCTCATGATGTACTCTGCATAGAAGCTAAATAAGCAGGGTGACAATATACAGCCTTGACGTACTCCTTTTCCTATTTGGAACCAGTCTGTTGTTCCATGTCCAGTTCTAACTGTTGCTTCCTGACCTGCATAGACTGCAGCATACCAGGCTTCCCCGTCCTTCACTGTCTCCTGGAGTTTGCTCAAACTCATATCCGTTGAGTTGGTGATGCCATTCAGCCATCTCATCCTCTGTTACCTCTTCTCCTCCTGCCCTCAATCTTTCCCAGCATCAGGGTCTTTTCCATTGAGTTGGCTCTTCCCATCAGGTGGCCAAAGTACTGGAGCTTAAGCTTCAGCATCAGTCCTTCCAATGAATATTCAGGGTTGATTTCCTTTAGGATCGACTGGTTTTGATCTCCTTACAGTCCAAGGGACTCTCAAGAGTTTTTTCCAGGACTGCAATTCAAAATTATTGATTCTTCAGTGCTAAGCCTTCTTTATTGAGAACCCCAATTCAGCTTCACCTGCAATAAAGTAAATATTTGATTTTCTGATTTTCAAGTCTGTTTCTGATTTAAGATCTGGAGATTTGACTTATTGATCCTCTTGGAAACTTCAAAACCTCCAGAATCAGTTCACAGCGTGGCCCCTTCTGGAAATCTTCCAACTCTCGGCAGACACAGTGGCTCCCTCTGCTCTTTGCACACACTTGCCAAAGGGCTTAAGCCACTTCTTGTGGTGAGCTCCTGAAGCACCCAGTCTGTGTCTGCATCTTGTCTGTTCCCTCAGCTCTCAGCTCAGAACACATGCCCTTAATAACCATCTCTTAAATCCACGAATGGATGACACAGATGTAACTTCTGAGACAGGAGCAGCACAAAGGCTCTGGCAAAGCCCAGTTTGCAGTAATCATGTGATATTTACCCTAGAAGATGGCTATTAAACTGATATTGTGTCAAAGGAGCATCTCTGCTTCCAAGGCTCCAGGGCACACTCCCCAACAGCCCAAGCATAAAACAGTTTTCTGGGGCTCAAGACTTGTCTTTGAAAAATGCAAATTTTCCCCCATGTCTCCAGCCCTACCCTATATTAATGACTATTGAACTTTTTTCTAGGTTGTTCTATCAGATCACCAACTTTAAGTAGAGAAAGTCATTAAAAACCAACCACTTTGGATCCTAACTGAAACAAGGCAACTATAAAAAGACATTATTTTTCAGACCACAGGGTAATTTGAATATGGCCTGAGTAATACTAAAAATTATTATTTTGTTAGTTTCATTATGTATGCTTAATATATATGATTTTATTAGAAGCACATGCAGAAGAATTGGTTGACAGGTGAAATGACATAATATCTGGAATTTGCTTCAAGATACTTTAGGAAAGTAAAGAGTTGGGGGAAGAGATGAAACAAGATTGGGAGGATGTTGATAATGTTTGAAGCTAGGGGAAAGGTGCATGGAATTTCGTTTTACTCTCTTACATATATCTGAACTTTTCTAGTTAAAAAAAAAATTCAACATCTTGGTTCTTTCCTCTCAAAGCTGCAAACTAACAGAATCCCCCTCAGGTCCCAGAGGGCTATGGAGTGCCCTGTGAATTTTTTTGTCTGAATGTGCTTGTATCTATGCAGCAATTCAAGAACCCACAGATCTATTAGTGTCTCAGCTTCATTAATAACCTTCAGGTTCAACTTTTAAAAAATGAACTGGCAATGATTATCAAGCTTAAAAGAATGATAAGCTGATTCTGCAAAGGTCAAGGGATTAGGAGAGCCCAAAGGGGGCCAGCCACTGACCTAGGGCGTGACCTTCATCACAGTGAGAGGACTTTCCTCCCACAGAAATAGCGGCACAAACCAGAGTGGATGAAAGCAGAAGCTCTATGCTCTGGGCTTTGCTGACTGTGAGCAAACTTTGCCCCCCGTGGACGTAGCACTGGAGCCTGGACCACCCAGCAGAGGGAGTAATTAAGCTGGGAAAGGTCACCGATTCATAATTCATGTCAAATGGCTTGATTCAACCAGTAGCCCCCTCCTCCACTAGTGCCTATCTCAGTGTTAAGGGAAAGGGACCATCTGAAGCTTTCCAGTCCTGCAAAGACATCTGCCTGCATTGCCTGGGGGCAGAGTACTCCTGCTGGGCCTGAGGACAGTCTGGGGCCAGGGCAGGAGTGTGCATGCCTGTTCCTATGTGGTTAGTGTGTTCAGCTGGGCATCTGGAACAGGGCACTTTATCAAGGCCATCCCCTTGCATTTGAGCTCACTCAGTAATCACTTACCGAGTCTGAATAATCTTCACAGAGCTACCGTTTAATAGCCGCTTACTGTATGATAAGTCTTTCCCAGGTATTACCACATTCAGTCCTCCTGACAGTTCTGGCAGGTGGCCATATTATCCCCACTTACAGAAGAGGAAAAGGAGGTTAAACGGGGGGTGAGGTGGCTTATATACATTGAATTAACCAGATCCCCAGAATTCATAACCATCTCTGACTAACTCCAAGGCCCCTGCTCTTAACTTCTGCGGGGTCTTGCCCAGTGGCAACTCTGTCTTGGGCTGAAATGGAGGTCATCCAGTTCTCTGGGTGCCAGTTTGCTGTTTAGTCACTAGGTCACGTCCAGCTCTTTTGTGACCCCAGGGACTGTAGACTTCCAGGCTCCTCTGTCCATGGAATTCTCCAGGTGAGAGCACTGGAGTGGGTTCCCATTTCCTTCTCCTGGGCATCTTCCTGACCCAGGAATTGAACCCGTGTTTCCTGCGTCTCCTCATTGCTGGTGGATTCTTTACCACTGAGCCACGTGGGAAGCAGGTGAAAGTTTACTGTGGTCCTATTTACTTCATGTTCTGATTAGAGAGGTCAGTGTAGCCTGATCAGTTCATCCAAAGATGGGCTGTGGCTGGAAGGAAAGGAAGCTTTCTGCTTGGCCCTAAACTCTCATTTGCTTAAACCGCCCAACCACACAGCTCAACACCACCTGCCCATAAAGGTGAGTTATGAACATTCGTAAGTGTCTGTGGCACTTGCCTGGGGCCCAGCCTGCTATGTGTTGACCCTACCCCTGTTGGCCTCTGGCATTCTTGGTCTACAGTGGGGGCCTTGGCTCCTTCTCTGGTCCTGGTGGCCTTTAGCTTTGGACTCTCCGGTTGGTTACTGCACAAGCAACCCATGAAATGCCACTGCAGAGCCTACAGTGAATGTCAGGAACCATTCACTTTATGGGAAGGACTCATTCCTGCCATTTTGCTGAGACCCCAGCCCTACTGGCTCAACCCCACAAGCCCAGGACCTCTGTGAGTGTCAATGCCATGCACGTGCTCTTTCTGGCTTAAGTGTGGTAACTCTGATCAGAGGCTCTGCTTGGAGAATCTAACTACACAAAACTTTTTATATCATCTAAAATAAAGAAAAGAAATAAAATTCTGTCTTCATTTGGGTAAAGCTATTAAGGGATGGAGACATTCCTCTTAGAAGCACAACACAGATAGGCGGTAGGAATCTGCAACAGCTCCCAGGAGAAACCGAGCAGAAGAGAGCAGGCTCCTGGTCCAAGAACAGGATTTCCAGAATGTGGAGCCAGGGTTCCCTGGTAGCTCAGATGGTAAAGAATCCGCCTGCAGAGCGGAGACCTGGGTTCAATCCTTGGGTTGGGAAGATCCCCTGGAGGAAGCATGGCAACCCACTCCAGTGATCTTGCCTGGAGAATCCCCAGAGACAGAGGAGCCTGGCAGGCTACAGTCCCTGGGGTGGCCAAGATATCAGATATGACTGAGTGAGTAAGGGCTGAGTGTGGAGCCAGTCAGGCAGCACCTGCCCTGAGTTACATCTCTGGAGGCACCTAGCATCAGAGCGAGTGAGATCAGGGGAGGGAGGCAAAGGCCTCCTAGGAGGGTTGCCCCTGGCTCTGGTCTAAGAGCTTCTGAGAAAATCTCAAAGCTTTAGTTGTTAGATCTTCAAAGCAGTTGCTCTCACTGCGCAGCCTGTTTTAGGAATTTCAGGTTGTGGACACATCCTTCTCCCATCCTGTGGTCCACAAACCTATCATTTGCCTTTAGACACCTCATGGCTATCCTTTCCTTTCCTGGCAAGGAGGAACTGATCAAATTAAAAAAACTCCCCCTATCACCACCACCAATTTTGAAACTCCTATGTCATTAATCCACCCGATTAAAATTGATTGAGCACCTACTACGCAACAGATGCTAAGCAAGGTCTGGGGAAACAGAATTGAACAAAACAGATGCATGCCTTGCCTTCACATTACAGATGGTCTGGTCCCTCTCTGGTCTAGGAGATGGATCACTAAGTAAATCATTCCCGTGAAGTCTGAGGACAGTTAGGCAGCAGAAATATAGGGTCTATAAAGGGCCCTCAGAAGTCTAACCAAGATAGGAAGATGGGACCCTTCTCCTAATGCAGAAGCTCAAAATGAGGAAAGACTCAAGGGCCCTGTGGGGAGGGTCGGGGAGAGAGGGGCATGGGGGTAGCCAGAGGGGACTGAGGAAAGCGGAACTGCGTTCTGGTCGCAAACCCCAAGGCAGCCTCCAGGACGATCCAGGGAGGGGAACTGACTTCCCTTTGTTGGGCCATTTGGCTGCTCTAACAATTAGTCCAATGAATAACGGAAAGCCCCTGCCTCCCACCCACCCCCTCTCAGCCACCTTCCACCCCAAGTGACCACGGCTGTGAGGAAAGCAATTGGTATTTGGCAGTTTTCATGTGCAAGGGTCATAGAGAACTGAAAGCAGTGAGACAAGCCAGGCTGCGCGCCCCTCCTGCTGGGGCCCCAGGCTCTCTCAGTCTGTGCTTTCCCCCGGGTTGCAGAGCCGTGGCCCCGCTGCCACCCCCCTGTCTTCTCCATCTGGAAGTTTCCTCTGCATCCAGGCCGCACTTCAGCAACCTCCTGTTCCTGGCTCCTCCTCCTAGCTCTAGGCTTACCATTCCCTCCTCCTGCCTTGTCCCTCCCCGGGGATCCAGTGTGGAGCTCCATCAGCCACCGTTGGTTTCTGCTCACTGGGGTGGGTCAGTGGGTGGTTCTCCACCTCCCCCTGAACCCCCATGAAGAAGCCCACTCAGGAACCAAGACTTCAGTGGGCTCTGGGCCACTCCTCCATAACTTCCCACTTCATCCATTCTACAAAAACTGCTGAGGTTTCCTAAAAGCTCAAAGCCTTCCAGAGGGAGAGCAAGTCAGAGAAACTGTCAGTGCTTTCAGGAGCAGGGCTGAAAAATCCCCCTGAGTACATGTGTCTGAATGTGCCCTCTGTGTGTATGTCTGTGTGGTAGACTGCGCGTGTGCGCGCGCGTGTGTGAAAGAATTACTCAGAATGAAACAAAACATGTTCCTATCGAGCTTAGCTGATGTTCCTACCAGCATCCTAGACAATGCATCACCTGGTTTCTGCACTGGGCCATCTCCACACTGCTGGGGCGAACTCCTTTAGTACCAGGGCTTAGGCACAACAGGTTCCTCGGGTGGGGGTGGCAAACAGTCATTACATACCGTGAGGGGCAGGTAGCCCTCACAGGCTACCAGCCCCTCCCTTATGAACTTTACAGATATTCTCCCTGAGGCCAACCTCTACCACCCTCCCCATCCTCCACCCTTTGTTCTCTGCCCCTGCTCCTAGCTCTGGTGCACTTTTCTAATTTGGGAGGCCCAAGAGCCCCACCCTGGGCCCTCTCTTCTCCCACAGCCAGCTCAGCGGTTGGAGGGAGAGATGGAAAGAGAATACGTGTGCAGGAATGAGAAAGAGCGTACGAAGTAGAAAGGGCGGGAGGCCACAGGAGGTGTGTGGGTAGTAGGGGAGTGGACTTCACAGTCCCTATTCAATTCAGTTCAGTTCAGTCACTCAGTCGTGTCTGACTCTTTGGGACCCCATGGATTGCAGCACGCCAGGCCTCCCTGTCCAACGCCAGTTCCCAGAGTTCACTCAAGCTCATGCCCATCGAGTCGGTGACGCCATCCAACCATCTTATCCTCTGTCCTCCCCTTCTCCTCCCGCCTTCAATCTTTCCCAGTGTCAGGGTCTTTTCCAATGAGTCAGTTCTTCACATCAGGTGGCCAAAGTATTGGAGTTTCAGCTTTAGCATCAGTCCTTCCAATAAACATCCAGGACTGATTTCTTTTAGGATGGACTGGGTGGATCTCCTTGCAGTCCAAGGGACTCTCCAGAGTCTTCTCCAACACCACCGTTCAAACGCATCAATTCTTCAGCATTCAGCTTTCTTTATAGTCCAACTCTCACATCCATACACGACTACTGGAAAAACCATAGCTTTGACTAGACAGACCTTTGTCGGCAAAGTACTGTCTCTGCTTTTTAATATGCTGTCTAGGTTGGTCATAGCTTTTCTTCCAAGGAGCAAGTGTCTTTTAATTTCATGGCTGCAATCACCATCTGCAGTGATTTTGGGCCCCTCCAAAATAAAGTCAGCCACTGTTCCCACTGTTTCCCCATCTATTTGCTATAAAGTGATGGGACCAGATGCCATGATCTCTGTTTTCTGAATGTTGAGCTTTAAGCCAACTTTTTCACTCTCCTCTTTCATTTTTATCAAAGTCTCTTTAGTTCTTCTTCACTTTCTGCCATAAGGGTGGTGTCATCTGCATATCTGAGGTTATTGATATTTCTCCCGGCAATCTTGATTTCAGCTTGTGCTTCATCCAGTTCAGCGTTTCTCATGATGTACTCTGCATATAAGTTAAATAAGCAGGGTGACAATATACAGCCTTGACGTACTCCTTTTCCTATTTGGAACCAGTCTGTTGTTCCATGTCCAGTTCTAACTGTTGCTTCCTGACCTGCATACAGATTTCTCAAGAGGCAGGTCAGGTGGTCTGGTATTCCTGTCTCTTCCAGAATTTTCCAAGAGTTTGTTTTGGTCCACACAGTCAAAGGCTTTGGCATAGTCAATAAAGCAGAAGTAGATGTTTTTCTGAAACTCTCTTGCTTTTTGGCTGATCCAGCGGATATTGGGAATTTGAGCTCTCATTCCTCTGCCTTTCCTAAATCCAGCTTGAACATCTGGAAGCTTATGTTCACATACTGTTGAAGCCTAGTTTGGAGAATTTTGAGGATTACTTTACTAGCACGTGAGATGAGTGCAATTGTGAGGTAGTTTGAGCATTCTTTGGCATTGCCTTTCTTTGGGATTGGAAAGAAAACTGACCTTTTCCAGTCTTGTGGCCACTGCTGAGTTTTCCAAATTTGCTCGCATGTTGAATGCAGCACTCTAACAGCATCGTCTTTTAGGAGTTGAAATAGCTCAACTGGAAGTCCATCACCTCCACTAGCTTTGTTGGTAGTGATGCTTCCTAAGGCCCACTTGACTTCTCCTTCTCCATTAGCAGTCCCCATTAGCAGCACGAATTGGGTAGTAATTGGTGTAGTCATCAAAAATATCCTCAAAAACAGTTAGCTGCCCCAGCAGATACACTTGCTTTCCAGTGATGCCTCGATACTTGGAAAAAGGAGCAATTTCCTCTCACAAAGAAACTTTTCAGGACCTAGACTATGGTGTGTTCACAGAGGGGCTTGGATCTTGTCCTCCCCAACTTCCTGTAGTTTCATCATACTCCTTCTGAGGGCCAGGTTCTGGTCTTCCTTGGCTGGCCTCCTGACTGGCTGGAACAACCTGGGCTCTTGGTAAAAATCCAGGCAAGTGAGACTGAGCTTCCAACCATGAATGTGGGGATGCATGAGGGCTGATGGTCCTCTCTCCCACCTGTCCTCAACTATGCTCCAGCTGAGGAAAGCTGCTCACTCCCCCTTCACTTGGAGCGCTTATTTTTGCCTGAGAACCTTTTCCCAAGGTGTGCCTGGAAGGCGATCCCATTCCCCTATTCCTTCCAGTCTCACCTGCCTAAAAAACTCAAAACTCTCCTTCTCCAGGAAGCCTTCCCTGATTTGGCTAGTTTAATTCTACTCTGGAATTCCTTCAGCACTCACACCCTTGCTTTACACTGTATTATATTCACATATCTACCTGCCTTCAGAGCAGTAGTCACTCACTGGGTGTGAATTAGGTTTAAGGTACTGAGATGAAGATAAATGAGACAGAGACCCCAGCTCAATGAGCTCACAACCC
Source organism: Redunca redunca (assembly GCA_006410935.1). NCBI lineage: Eukaryota > Metazoa > Chordata > Mammalia > Artiodactyla > Bovidae > Redunca > Redunca redunca. The sequence goes on from SJYQ01001484.1 coordinate 237,785, forward strand.
ACTGACAAGTCAATGATGGACTGTTGCTAAACTGTGAAAAAAGTGAGCATTGGGCTGATGAGAAAGGGAACGCCTGAGAGAGCTTCAGAACTTAGGGAAGGGGCTGTTTTGAGTGCTTCATATATTTCAGTTCATTTAAACCTCTTGGTACATTGGTATACTGACAAGAGAGTGTACTCTGATACTACTATTATCATCTCCATTTTAAGGACAGGAAAACTGAAGCACAGAGAGGTTTAGTAACTTGCTCAAGTCACACAGCTACTACGTGGCAGATCTAAGATTTGAACCCACACAGCCTAGCTCCCAACCCCACAGTCTTAACCTCCATGCTCCATATGTCCTCTAGGAACCAGCTGGATGATAAGGAAAAGAGGAAAGTTGTTCAGGGCAGAAGGACAAGAAATTGTAAAGTTCCAGAATCTAAAGAGGGCTGTGGTAGAGAAGAGAGGATCTGCAGGAACCATCAGCAAAAGCACAGAGCTTGGGTGGGATGTGAGGATGAGAAACAGGGATTATCACTCTGTGACCCTTGCACAAGGAGCCTGTAGAGGTAGAAGGGGTCTCTGGGAGCGGAGACTAAATAAGTGGACAGGGCCAGGTCTGGAAGGGACTTGAGTGCTGTACCAGAGGGTGTCAGCCTCATCCTGAAGGCCCTGGGAAGTCAGTAAAGGATTTTAAGTGAGAGGGTGACATAATTAGGATATCCCATAACGTGACTTCCATGATCCAGAAGAGGGATGTTGAGTGTTTATGCTGGGGCAGTGACAGTGGTGAGGAGGACGGGGGCTCACCATTTTAAAGATTAAAACAAGATGATTTGGTGAGAGACTGAATGTGGGTGGATATGGAAGAGGCAAGAGTCAAGGAGGGCCCTGAGATTTAGGGTCTAGTTTGGTTTAGTTATGTCCTTCTTCAAGGAAGCAGAGCAGGTTTGTGAAGAAAAATATGAATGCTATCTTGAACAGGTTTGATTCAGGAGACCTGGGGTAAAAGTGTTCACAAGAAGAATTTGGGAATGCAAGCCTAGAACCAAGGAGAGAGTGAGGAGTCAGATTCAGATTCAGAATTGGGAGTCCCGACAGTGTGGGCTCTGGAGTGAGACTTCCTGGGTTCAAATTCTGGCTCTATCACTTGATACCTATAAACTGCAGATAATAATAGGGTTGTTGTAAGAATTAAATGATGCAATCCATATTAAGCAGCTTCCCTGGTGGCTCAGATGCTAAAGAATCCGCCTGCAATGCGGGAGACCTGGGTTCAATCTCTGGGTTGGTAAGAACCCCTGGAGGAGGGCAGGGCAGGGCAGTCCAGTATTCTTGCCTGGAAAATCCCCATAGACAGAGGAGCCTGGCGGACTACAGTCCATGGGGTGGCAAAGAGTCGGATATGACTGAGTGACTAAGCACAGCACAGCAAGCAACATAGATTTTGAAACACAATAAATCTTAGTGTTTGATACTGTTAGTATTATTTAGTATTTAAAGCCCTCAGAGTAGATGAGATCATTCAAGAGAATATGCAGGGACAGAAGAAGGGGTGAGAGTTGAACCCTGGAGAAAAAGGAAGGGTTGGGAGGAGGCAGACGAGAGAGAGTGAGAAAATCAGGAGAGGAAGGCGATCCAGAGGGAAGCATGCCACAGAAGAGAATTTCACAGTCGATGTGGACCTGGGCACCTCTGCAGCAAAGAGGCCAAAGAACTCATTTTAAACCAATTTCACGTGTGGCCTCTCTCCACAAGTGATTATGGGCATTCTCCCAGGACAGAGCCCGTCGTGGGCTGAGGGCTCTGCACGCTGTGTGTGGTTGGAGGCCAATGCTTACGGGAAACAACATGGGACTGTACCTCACGTGCCTGCTACAGAAATGGATCTTAGCAGGATCTCAATAAATGCCGAATCAATGAATGATGTGAAAACACAGGCTCAAGTTCTGGCGCTGCCACTTGCTAGTGTGATCCCGAGACAGTTATTTTTAGCTTCTCTTGAGACCTCACCTTGTAAAAGAAAAATAATTATATCCAGTTCTTAGGGCTGTTGCAGGTATGAAGTGAGACAACATACAAGAGCGTGTTGTGTAAACTGTACCACTTTACAAATGTACAGGAGGAGGCATGAAGGTGGGGGCTGAGTCAGTAAAGTCACTCATGGCACTTCTAGCAAACAGAGACACATAGATGAGGCTTGGGAGCTGGGATAAAAAAGGATTTTTATTCTACTGAATGGATGGAGGCTACAATTTAGGAAACAGATTTGTTCTCTCCAGGGGGTACAACCCTTCAATTGCACGGGGAGTGGTGGGCCCCTGACCCAAAACTCACTCTGTTGAGTCCTCCTGCTTGGGTTCTGTTGAAATCAAGGATTAAGACTTTCTAGTTTTGACAGGACCTTTTGTGGATATGTCACTTTAATTAGTTTTGGCATTTTATCTGGTTTCTTTTCATTAGTGGAACAGCCAGAGTCCTGAGATTACAAACCCCCTCCAGGCTCCTGGGGGATGATTCCAGTCTTTGGGGCCCTGGTCTTACAAGAATCTTGACTTGGCCCTTCCTGGAAGCTGAACTATGACCACAGGACACAAGCCAGCTGCAACAGAGACTCCCTAAGCTGCCCTCAGAGGAGTCTTGTCTCTGTCAAGAGCAGAGCAGCCAAGCATGTCCCGAGCCATGAAGCTGTCTGGCCCCAGCCCTGTGTTTCATCAATGATACTGTTTTCTCTAGACCAGCAACTGGGTCCAAGGGGTAATTGGATGACTTAGGTCAGAGGACCAAGACCTTTGCAAAGAGACAGGAGTGAATCTTTCACTGCTCTGCAATTTCTTTCCAAGTACTTTTTCTTTATTATGAAGTCAATTTTAAAATATTATAACCTTTTTTGTAAAAGAAAAAAAATGGCGACCCACTCCAGTGTTCTTGCCTGGAGAATCCCGGGGATGGGGGAGCCTGGTGGGCTGCCGTCTCTGGGGTCGCACAGAGTCGGACACGACTGAAGCGACTTAGCAGCAGTAGCAGTCACCAGGGTTCAGAAGGCCCAGATTCCAGTTATCTGCTACTTCTTAGCTTGTGTGACCAGGGACCAGTGCCTTAATTTCCTCATTCACCAAATGGACTACTAGCACCCTTACATTGTAGCCTGAGGGCTGTTATAAAATTAAATGAGAGAGGGGACTTCCCTGGTGGTTCAATGGTTAAGTCTGTGTTCCCAATGCAGAGGGCCTGGGTTCAATCCCTGGTCAGGGAAAAGATCCTGCACTCCACAGTGAAGATCTGGCACAGCCAAATAAATAAATAAATAAATGAGAGAAATTTTCTCTTGGCAATCTTCAGTTTATGGGTTAATCTCTAGCCAATGTGCCTGCTGGCTTTCCCTCTATGGTCTGACAGAAAGAAGAGGGGTAGGAACTGTCGTTTGTTTGAACATTTGCCATGAATCAGCCATAAAAAAAAAATAAGCATTTAACTCCAGGCATTTAATCCTTGTATACTATAAAGCAGACCTAATATTTCCCAATCTACAGATGAAAAAGTTGAGGTTCAGAGAGCTAAGATACAGTGCCTCAAGTGATACATTTGGTAAGTGACAGAGCCAAGAGCTGAACACAGGTCTGTCTGGCTCCAAAACCCATGCTCTTTCTTCTACGCAAAGTCAGTGTGAACTTGGCTTCTTTCCTAGCCCTTCCCCTCCAACATCGTTCTCACTTCTCAGGTAATGCAGAGAGTGCCCTAGGCTCACCATGGTTAGGTCCAGCTCTGAAACTGCTTTCAGTTCAGTTCAGTTCAGTCACTCAGTTGTATCCGACTCTTTGGGACCCCATAAACTGCAGCATGCCAGGCCTCCGTGTCCATCACCAACTGCCAGAGCCTACCCAAATCATGTCCATTGAGTTAGTGATGCCATCCAACCGTTTCATCCTCGTCGTCCCCTTCTCTTCCTTCCCTCAATCTTTCCCAGCATCAGGGTCTTTTCAAATGAGTCAGCTCTTCGCATCAGGTGGCCAAAGTATTGGAGTTTCGGAGTTTCAGCTTCAACATCAGTCCTTCCAATGAACACCCAGGACTAATCTCCTTTAGGATGGACTGGGTGGATCTCCTTACAGTCCAAAGGACTCTCAAGAGTCTTCTCCAACAGCACAGCTCAAAAGCATGAATTCTTCGGTGCTCAGCTTTCTTTATAGTCCAACTCTCACATCTATACATAACTACTGGAAAAACCATAGTCTTGACTAAATAGACCTTTGTTGGCAAAGTAATGTCTCTGCTTTTTAATATCCTGTCTAGGTTGGTCATAATTTTCTTTCCAAGGGGCAAGTGTCTTTATATTTCATGGCTGCAGTCACCATCTCCAGTGATTTTGGAGCCCCCCAAAATAAAGTCAGCCACTATTTCCATTGTTTCCCCATCTATTTCCCATGAAGTGATGGGCCCAGATGCCATGATCTCTGTTTTCTGAATGTTGAGCTTTAAGCCAACTTTTTCACTCTCCTCTTCCACTTTCATCAAGAGGCTCTTTAGTTCTTCTTCACTTTCTGCCATAAGGGTGGTGTCATCTGCATATCTGAGGTTATTGATATTTCTCCTGGCAATCTTGATTTCAGCTTGTGCTTCATCCAGTCCAGCATTTCTCATGATGTATTCTACACATAAGTTAAATAAGCAGGGTGACAATATACAGCCTTGACCTACTCCTTTTCCTATTTGAAACCAGTCTGTTGTTCCATGTCCAATTCTAACTGTTGCTTCCTGACCTACAAACAGACTTCTCAAGAGGCAGGTTAGGTGGTCTGGATTACAGATGATGATTTCTGACCTTGAACCTGTATCTGCTTTCCTGGTTCCCAGACTGCTTTGGCCTACAAGTGTTAGTTTCTCAGTTGTGTCCGACTCTGTATGACCCTATGGACTATATATATAGCCTGCCAGGTTCCTCTGTCCATGGGATTCTCCAGGCAAGAATACTGGAGTGGGTTGCCATACCCTTCTTCAGGGGATCTTCCCAACCCAGGGATTGAACTCATGTCTCTGTCTCCTGCATTGGCTGCTGCTGCTGCTACTAAGTTGCTTCAGTCATGTCCGACTCTGAGTGACCCCATAGATAGCAGCCCACCAGGCTTCTCCATCCCTGGGATTCACCAGGCAAGAACACTGGAGTGGGTTGCCATTTCCTTCTCCAATTCATGAAAGTGAAAAGCGAAAGTGAAGTTGCTCAGCCGTGTCCGACTTTTAGTGACCCCGTGGACTGCAGCCCACCAGGCTCCTCCGTCCATGGGATTTTCCAGGCAAGAGTACTGGAGTGGGGTGCCATTGCCTTCTCCGCCTGCATTGGCAGGCAGGTTCTTTACCATTAGCACCACCTAGGAAGGAATGAGAGAGGGGCAAATATACCCTTGGTTTAGGTAGTTTGAGGTGGCTTCCCTCATAGCTCAGTTGGAAACGAATCTGCCTGCAATGTAGGAGACCCTGGTTCGATTCCTGGGTTGGGAAGAGCCATTGGAAAAGGGATAGGCTACCCACTCCAATATGCTTGGGTTTCCCTTGTGGCTCAGCTAGTAAAGAATCCACCTGCAATGCAGGAGACCTGGGTTTGATCCCTGGGTTGGGAAGATCCCCTGGAGAAGGGAAAGGCTACCCACTCTAGTATTCTGGCCTGGAGAATTCCGTGGACTGTATATAGTCCATGGAGTCGCAAAAAGTCGGACAGAACTGAGTGACTTTCACTTTCACTTTAGATAGCTTGAATTGTTGAGGACATTTCTTAAAATAAAAGCAAGACTGGACTCTCAAAAACACCTGGGCATTGACTTAGAGCTCTGCAAAGTCTTCTCTATCTTTCAGGCAAGGGGGAATTCCTGGAAACTTATAATGGCTTGGAAGGGCAAGGTTTGCAGAAGTCACAGAGCTTTGCCTAGAGTTGCTATGTTGGTGTGGGGGTGAGGGGTACAGGGTGACATCTGCTGGAAATACTGATAAAGTTGTTTTGTCAGGAACCCCATTGGGATTCCATGGAAGACTGTGTTCCAAATAATGGTATAAAGTTACTCCCACTCCCCAGTTCAGGACATCAACTTAATTCTTCACCAGCAGAACAGGTTGAGCTGATGTCTGCTTTCTTAGAGGAAACTGAAAACCTTCACAAAAGTGGCCAGATGCTTCAGTAAGCAGGAGATGCGAGAGGTGGAGAGAGGAGATCAGTGGTCCTCAAGGTTGGGTCAGAGTTCTCTCGGCTCCAATCTGCTTGGCAAAGTGGTAGGTCTGCTTGTGTCTTTTTCTCTGTATCCATGAATGTCAGACTGCTCCCTTTACATCTCTGCTGGGGGTATGGAGGGGAGGAGGGAATGGGGAAAGGGTTCCCTATTTAGAAATTGCTTTGAGATGGAAAGACAATATGACACATCGGCTCATGTCAAAAGAGCTCATTCTTCCCGCCTACAGCATTAGCAATTTCCTACTGAGGTTTAATTTTTTAGAAATTATTATTTTGTTTTAATTTATTTTATTTGTAGCATAACTCAACAGGACATTGCAGCTCAGAGCAGGGTGGGAAGTTTCCAAGGGCAGTCAGGCCACTGCCTAAGAGACTTGGGGTGGGGCACAGGGGAAGTGTACTTCAGTTATTTCTGATCAGAGTAGAGCATAGGAGTGGGAGGCCGCTGGCTTTTGCCTCAAACCTCCTCTCACTTTGCCTCTTGCCTCACCTCCACCCCTTTCTCCTGCTTCTGAGCAGTCTGGCCTATCGAGTGGGGGGAATCCGGTTTACAATGCTCCAGCCATGACTGTACAAGAATGAGAGTAACGAGGGAGGAGAAGCCCAAAGCAAGTCTGGACATTTTAAACTCACCCTCTTCCTCAGAGCCAGAAAAACCTCACTCCCTCCTTCTTTTCCCTGCTCAGCTTTCTCCTTTCCTCTCCTGCAAAATCCTAGAGTGTGGTTGCTGCAAGAAGCCTCAAAGAGCTTCTCATCCCATTATAGTCATCTTGTCAATAAAGAAACCAAGGCTCTTATGGGAGCATGACTGCCCCGGGGCTGGTTTGGTGCACCAGCCCTGGGACCCAGCCCCCTGGGGCACAACTCCGTGCCCTTGTTTGCCTATGCCTTGCTGGCTCTGTGCCTCCTTCACTTTCCCATCTTTAACCCCAAAACTTCGAATGTTCCTGGGACTTCCCTGGCAGTCCATGGTTAAGACTCTGAACTTCCACTGCAGGGGGTGTGGGCTGGATCCCTGGTCAGGGAAAGAAGATCCTGCAAGCCAAAGAGAGGACAAAGAATAATCTTCTGAGAGATAAGAGTTGAGGGATAACAATTTCACTTCTTTCTCTCCTTCCCTACCCTGGTCTGAATAGGACTCTGGAGTCTGAATTTAGTCTTTTCATATGGAAAGAAAGCTAGATGTGTTTTGGGAGTGGGCTTGCAGTCTAAAAGGATTCTAAAGAGGAAAGAGTCCCATTTTTACATGAGGATTTTTCTTTCTGCTTTGTGGCTGGTTATGTGAACAAATGTATCAGCAATTAACTGTGGGGAAAGGGCAGGAAGATGACAACTAGGGCAGAGCTTTTCTCTTAATGTAAGAATTATTAAATAACTACTTTTCTCTTTTATCTCTCTTTCTGAATCAGTGTTTCTTTATGGGCCCCTTTATATACATGCCAGTTCTGTGTCTCTCTGTTCTCTTCATCTCTCTCTTTTATTTGTCTCGATACATGTCCCTCTCATCCTCTGCCTCTCCATGTGTCTCTCTTTCTCTTATCTCTGTCTCTCTTATCACTCTCATACACACACACGATCACTTACACAGTCCAAATTCAATAGTTATTGACTGAACGGGGAGCCTGAGCCCCCTGCCCACAGCCCTGTCAGAGCGAACCTTTTTCTCCCCGTGTGGTTGAGAAATGCAAGGTCCGGAGCTGCTGCCGGGGCGCCAGAGACGCTGCAGAGCTGCCTGCCGAGTGTGGAGGCAGAATCCGGGAACAATGAGAAATTATCTGTTAATTCTCGGTTTCTGCCACCTGCTCTGCTCCGAACAGGCTCCTTTGCCTTCAGTTTAGACGCAAATTCCCCCACTCGTTGTAAAGCAAAATATTGATTTCCCTGCATCACAGGCCTGGGCCCTTGGAACGGACCAGTGTTTTTTTCATTCTCTGCAAAGGCAAAACAAGGCGCTTTGTTCTGCAAATTTCCCCAGGAACTGGAGAAGGGGAGGGAGAACTTGCTGCTGAGTAACAGAGCTGCCATAAACAGGAGCAAAGAGCGGTTGGTCTCCATTTGTTATTTTATATAAATACAAACCTCCCCCCCTCAGAAATTGCTAATGCGTGTGTGACAAGGGGCCTCTGAGCTCCAGTCTCTCTAGGTGGTGGAGGGAAAACTGATGGGACCTCTGGGCTCTTCAGGTGGGTTCTTAAAGCACTGGGAGAAGAATGGGGACTCCACAGCCTCACTCGTTCTTGGCACTGCAACTGAGCACCTCTCACAGGAAGGTGGCCTGGATTGCATTGTGTGGCCGGGATCGTGTCTTCTCAGTCACTCCCGCCTGAGTTCCAAGTCCTCTCCTGTCGCAAGCTCCTGAAGCCAGAGTGGAAGCTTCGAGCCCGCCGCAATTGCCCGGCCTACCTCCCTCTCCTAATGCGGTGCCCATGCCACCAGTTGCATCAACGGAGCCTTCAGCACCATGGACAGAGCTAGGAAGCGCAGGCGGTTTGCCAGGGTCCTCTCGAGCATCGTCTTGATCCTCCGTACCCGGGGCACTAGCTGCCCAGGGCTGTCAAGGGCCGGCTAGCTCAGATGGCGCACGATGGAGACCGCCAGGAGCTGGGGCTCCAAATTTCCTCTCTCCGGGAAGTGAGTCACCGCTGGAGCCACTTCCAATTAGCGTGTTAATTAGGAGGAAAGACCTTCCTCCTCCACCCGCCACCCGGATACACACCAGCCCCCTGGCTTTCAGAGACTGCAGCTAAAGTTTCCTTGTCAGCTCCGGGAAGGCAAAGGGACTTGAACCTGAAGTTTCAGGTGAGCCCCACAGAGGAAGAGGCCCACCCGCCGACCAGCCGAGAATGCAAGATATTTTTGAGTGGCCCCACAGGGGCCTGGCGGCTGTCCACAGACCTCCAGGTTGAAAGGGGCACCTAAGAGCCCCCTCAGTCAACCTGCTTCTGGACCTTACGCCACAGTTCCGAGAGGGGAGTTCTGCCCAGTCTAGCCTCAATCCTTCCGTTTAATTTTCGGCTTTTTGGCTCTTCCCACTCCAGTACTCTTGCCTGGAAAATCCCATGGACGGAGGAGCCTGGTGGGCTGCAGTCCATGGGGTCGCGAATAGTCGGACACGACTGAGCGACTTCACTTTCACTTTTCACTTTCATACATTGGAGAAGGAAATGGCAACCCACTCCAGTGTTCTTGCCTGGAGAATCCCAGGGACGGGGGTGCCTGGTGGGCTGCCATCTATGGGGTCGCATAGAGTCGGACACGACTGAAGCGACTTAGCAGCAGCATGCTTAACAGCAAGCGTAACATCCGTAGTGTTACACCGAAGCGGGGAGATGGGTCTAGCGGGAACCGAAGGCCCTCTTGAAACGCCCCCCGTTCTTATTCGCCAGAAACTTTCCCCTCCGGTTGCCATGGAGAGAGACGGCCGCTGCCTCCCGTCGCCATAGCAACGTGCGGGTACGGCGGACAGCAGGAATGCGGGGCTCAGAAAGTCTTTTTGCAGTTCGCATCGCCCCACAGTCTTGGGGTCTTCTGCCTTCGAAGTTGGGACAGGGGGCAAGTCTGACTAACTTCCCCGATTAGGAACCTTGGCCAAGGTGCTCCCACTCCTAGCAGGGTCATCCATCTTTCTAGAATAGGTTTCTCCATTTCGTTGCCGCTTGTGTGGCATGTGACAATTTACCCAGTGTTTTCACAACCACTGTCTTTATATCTCCCCGCACCCCGTGAAGCACTCGTTTTCATTTGTACCCCTTTCACAGAGAGGAAAAATTGAGGCTCAGGGAGGCCCAAGGTCACACCAGGCCGTGAATGCGGAGCCGGATCCTAGGCTCTTTCCCAGGTCTTGAACCCTCCAGGATGCGGGACAACTTGGTCCTTCCGCCTTGAACCGCCCGGACTCAGACCGGTCGCTGAGTGTAGAGGGGGCGGCCGTGAGGCGCCAGACTTGCCAGCTGCTGCGGGATGCCACGTGAGGGGCGGAGACCCTGCGGGGAAGTGATTAAAAGCCGAACGGAGCCGGAGGGGGCCGCTGCGGGGAGGGTCTTCTTGGGGCCGCCTTGCCCCGCCCCAGTCCGGCCGCGGCGCGGGTTCCGGCGGCTGCTTGGAGGGCTGCGGTGTCCGGGGCATGAGTGGGGTGCGGGGGACCGGGGAGCCTCGGTGCCAGGCGGCGCTCGCGGTCCTGGCCTCTCTGTGCCGGGCCCGGCCGCCCCCTCTTGGACTGGACGTGGAGACTTGTCGGAGCTTCGAGCTAGAGCCCCCAGAGCGGAGTCCGAGCGCTGCCGACTCAGGTAACAGGAAAGCAGAGGCCCCTTCCCTTCCTGGAGTCTCGCCCTGGCTGTCCCTGCTCCCCAAAGCCCCGGCCTCGGGAACCCCGGAGCCTAGGTGGAGAACTCTAGCTCAGGATTCTGGATTCGGATCCAGCCCCGGCTAGTGCACTGGCCATCGCTCGCAGGACATAGAGACGCGAAGCCTGTGTGACTGCGGGGCCCCCGCGCAAAGCCGGGCTCCCAGGACGCGGCTCCCCGAGGGGCCTCAGTTTCCCTCTTGCTCTCTCTGCTTGCCCCGCGGGCGATCTTCCCGGGGAGGGGGTCCGTGGAGCAAGCAGGGGACCAGGGGCATCCCGGCTGAGGAAGTAACTCGTCTCTTCGGAGGCTGTCAAGGTCCCTGGGTGCGTCTGTCGTTCTGTCCCGTCAGTTTATCTGATCTCTCGGGGAACGCGGCCCCAGCCCCCTGGGTCTCTCAGGGAGAAACTTGGGTCTGCGCCTGGCACGAGGTCTTTGTGTCCGGGTGTCTCCGACTGCGAGTGGCTTTTTGCGTCTCCGCTGGAGGGCGGGGGCCGGGGGGCGGGGTNNNNCGGGGGGCGGGGTGGGGGAGGGTGTCTCGGCATCCTCCCCGCCGCACCCCCCACTCCCCACCCCTATAACTCGCTCCCTCGGTCTCTCTCTGACTCACTCGGACTCGGGGCCGATGAGCGACGGAGCCGGTGTCTCTTGCCGACTTCGCCAAGCGGGCGCCTCCTGCCCGAACGGCGCGGACCCTGCGCCGGACGCAGTCCCAGGCGGCTGCCGAGCCCAGGAGGGAGCCCGAGCCGGGTCGAGCTCGCCGGAGCCGGTGAGTCCGGAGCGCGAGCCCCGCGGGGCCCGGGCCTGGCGCGCAACTGCGGCGTCTCCCGGGAGTCGCGACAGCGGGAATGGCGTGTCGCGCCCTGGCGGCGGGAACCGCGGGAGGGTGGGCGGCGTGGCGGCCGGCCCGCCGCGGGTATTTACCTGCCTCACCCGCGCCGCGCGGCCGCGCTCGCCCCCGGCAGCCGGGCTTCTTTGTCCGGATCCCGATGTCTAGAGGGTCCTGGGCGGGAGGGAGTAACGGGCGATGGGGAGAGGCTGGAGGCAGTGTGAAACCTCGAGAGAGAATACGGAGTGGGGGTGGGGAGGTCCTGCAGGGACCCGGGCTCCAGGCTTCCTTTGGCTCCACAGACTCCACCCCTCCTTGTACCCCAACCCTGACCCCAGTGGCGCTGGGCCTAGAGGTACGCTGGGGTCGCCCCGCGGCGGCGCATCATCCGCGCGGGAGAGCGAGGAGGGGGCCCCGAGAGGCGGGAGTTTTATCTCCACGCGCTTCTCCTGGGACCAGAAGCGGGGACTGGAGCCGCGGTTCTGGGAGGAGGTACAGGTGGGGTAAGCTCTCCAGAGGCCGTAGGTTCCAGGGCCCTGTTTTCACTTGAGGTTAAAGGTCGGACATGTAGCTAGGTCCTAGGTTAGGAACAGGGCTGCTGGGGAACAGGGGAGAGGGAGGAGGGTAGTGGGCCCGGGGGAGGCTCGTGTGCGTGAGGGGGCTGTGTCCAACCGTGGGGCGGGTGGAGCCCACTTCGGCTCTGTGTGGGTTTTAGGGGGCGCTGCTCCCCCCAACTCTGGTCCTGGCAGTGTTTAATCAATGAGCTGATTACTGCAGCAGAAAGGACTGAGGTTAGATATGCAGAAGAACTTTTAGAGGGTGGTACGGTAGTGGAGGCTGATTCTTCTTGAAGAATCTCTGAACAAATTAGGCCCGGGAAGTATTATCAGATTTTGGTTCTCAGGTGCCATCACTTCCTGCACTACCCAACTCCGTATGCCTGTCAGACACACAATTTTCCCCAAGTCAGGGAGTCCCTTCTTGCCTGCCTCCCCAGCTCCCTTCCTTTCTTGCTCCAATGATCCTTCTCCAATGCGTTTCTTAATGCTTGCTCTGACCCCCTCAGACCCTAAAGGGGCTAATTCAAGGTGAGAACACACCTGTCGAGTTCTGGATGGAGACGTTCCTCCTGTCTGTTTAGAGCAGAAATGCTAAGGGTGGGGGCCAGCTGGCATACATGTGTACACATCCTGATACAGGGAGGCATTGGTGTTCTGACTCCAGAGGGACACCCCATAGTCTGCAATGACAGGTACCTGGATGGCCAGGCTGGGGATGAGGGAAGGCTGAGGAGTAAGAGCCAGCAGGCCCAGATGAAACAGTATGCCTTCCCTGCAGGCTGCTTCAGAAAGCAAGGTTGAATTGTCAGCCCTGGGGAACTTTAACTTTGGCTGCTGAGTCACAAGCCCTGGGGCCAAGCTGTGGGGGGAGGGGTCTGAAAGAGATGGGAGAGGCAGAAGAAGACCCTTGATCAGAGCAGGAAAAAGAAAAATGGTTAAGTGTGGCTTTGGGATTTTGGAGGCTTAGGTGTGCATGGAGTCTGGGGTGATGCTGTGGAATTTGGGATAAGGCCCTGAGGTATCCCACCTCCCAGGCATCCCAGAACAACTGCATTCCAGAACTGTCTGGGTCCAGATTCTCCATTCAGAGAAATGCTGCATCTTTTCATTTGCAGTTTCATGAAAAATGCAAGTGATGAGAGTATTCCCAGATCCCTTTGCCATTGAATGTTTTCCTCTGCCTTTCTACTCCTGTAAGTCTCCAGCTCATGCGATTTTAAGTAACACCCTGAGATTCAACAACTGAGATTCAGACTCTACTATCATTTTCAGGGACCCTCTTGTATGCCAAGGTCTGTGATACGAATTGCACAAGAAATCTCAATCAGACCCTGAATTGGAAACATCTGTACACAGCTATCTGAGCTAGAAGCAATCCCATCTTTTCTTTAAAAACTTTAAAGGTAAAGGGTCTGCTTTCCTTCTTACCATCCACCTGCCCTCACCCCCCCAACCCCACCCCAGGGAAACTAGCAGGCAGTTCTTCCCCTTTCTTTGTGTCCTTTGCCTTATGGAGGTGAATAAACTTTTTTTTTCATAAGCCAAGTTGCAGAGTGTTAGGTGTGGGTAGCTTGGGTTCTGATAGCATTCTCAAGGTAGTAAGAAGTACAGAGTTGTTCCAGAAAATGCAAGGATCTGTTGAGAGAGCCTGAGTGGCCCTGCCCCTCCCAGGTTGGCAGGCAGGAATGATTATTCTCTGGTGCACTTATGGCCACGAGATGTATGTGATGTTTGTTCACTTTTCTAATGACTCTGGAGATGTTCTGTGATTCAGCCACCTGGCTTTGAAGTTGGCCTTTTGCAGCACAGATGATATTTCTCCTGCTTGTGATGCCAAATTAAATGCACAGCATTTCATCCAAGCACACAAAAAAGTTCTGTTTCTGTAACTGAGTCAGTCCCTCACTCCTTGATGGAAGGAAGGAATTCTGCAGATTTTGCCCTCTCTGGGGAAAAGTGCAATACAGAATCCTTTAGAACCCATGGTGATGATATTCAGAACCAGGATCAAGGATCTAGGAGTTGTAGAGCCCTTGGATTTACAGTTCTAGAAGTTATCTTCTCTCTGTGAGGGAACTTCAAGAGCGGGGATGGTAGATACAGAATGTTCCATCCTCCCAAGCTCTGCACAAAAGATATGTTCTTTTCTAATTGTTTTAGCATGACTGTGTCCTCCCTGTCCACAGAGTTGGGGCATGATGTGTGACTGAAAATAATGAGGACTGGGATTGAAGCATGTGGATCAGGCCAGGTTTTTCTTAGGTCTGTGTAGGGCTTCCCTGGTGACTCAGATGGTAAAGAGTCTGCCAGCAATGCAGGAGACCCAGGTTCAACACCTGAGTCAGGAAGATCCCCTGGAGAGGGAAATGGCAACCGACTCCAGTATCCTTGCCTGGAGAATTCCAAGGACAGTGGAGCCTGGTGGGCTACAGTCCATGGGGTTGCAAAGAGTCGAACACGACTGAGTGAGTAACACTTTCACTTTCCCACAGAAAGTGTCTGGAGTGGGGTGGGGGGTAGGGGGAACATAGGGCAAGAGAAAAGTCCTGACCCAGCTAAGTGGCACCCCTGCTAGTCCAATTTAGGAAAAGATGCTTAAAAACAGAAAGTGGAGAAAAAAGAGGGGGAAATTTAAAAATAAAAACAGAAGGACACAGCCACAGTTAGGAACTGAAAGCAGAGGGACTGAAAAGTAGAAGTGAGCAGTACATCCCGCTCTGGATTCTCCAGGTATATGATACTACCTTATCCTTCCCTTCTCTCTATGTGGGGGCTGCAGTGTTTTTCTTGCTCCATGAGGACCAGGCAGACCTCTTTTATCACTGGTTACAGGTATAAACAGGGAGATGGAGGTGGAGGAAAAAGAATCCAACTTTCTGTCTGCCCCTCTCCCCATCATCCCAGCCTTGACTGCTCCATTCAGAGGGGCCACATGTCCTGACCACCAGGCAGAAAGGTACAGTTACCATCCACCAAAATAATAATACTAAAATAATCCCTAAATTAATGCCAACGCTCTGTTAGCTATGACACTCCATGTTAGTCTCCGATTTATCCCTGAATCCTCTAATGATGGTGGAAACAGGCACCCAGTCATAAAGCTTGGTGCAGCTGTAATTAGTCCAGCATTGTCTCTCCTCATCATAGCTTTTCCAAGAGCATTAATTCCGTCTCTGTTTGGACTCCACTAATTATCCCCATCGGTAGTTCAGCCTGGATCTCTGAAAGAAGAAAAGGAAGCAAAGGCTTCCTGCTTCCCCTCCCCCTAACCCTGAATTTTAATTATACCAGGTTCTCCTAATAAATTTACAAGCAGAGCTTATTATTAATGGAAGATGTCTGTGAGCCTCAGAACAAAATAGCCTTCATTGTCCCAACACACACACTCTCTCTCTCTCTCTCTCTCTCTCTCAGGGATTTCTCAGGTACATTTCCAGACGGGACTTTTCCAGGAGCCATTGACTATTTGCCTGATGGCTATAGTTTCTGCATATTCCAGGGAAGGAGAAAGAGACGGGGGATGAGGAGGCTGGCCCCCAGAATTCTGCCCAGGTTCAGAGGGTCAGGCCAAAAACCTGAAGATGCTCCCCACCCTCTCCTAATTATAGGGGAGAAATGCCTCCCCAGCTTCTCTGCCCAGACTTTGCCTCTGGACACTTCAGCTTTCCCTCCAGACCCCTCAGAGAACTGCTCAAGACCCTGGGCTTCGACATCAGAAAGTCCCCAGTTCAAATCCCAACTCTTCTGCTTAGGTACACTTTGTACAAATTACTACCTTAACATCTCTCAACTTAGTTACTTTATCTTTGAGAAAGTGAAAGTGAAAGTGAAGTCACTCAGTTGTGTCCTACTCTTTTCGAGCCCATGGACTGTAGCCCACCAGACTCCTCTGTCCATGGATTCTCCAGGCAAGAATACTGGAGTGGCTTGCCATTTCCTTCTCCAGGGGATCTTCCGGACCCAGAGATTGAATCTGGGTCTCCCACATTGCAGGCAGACGCTTTACCCTCTGAGCCACCAGGGAAGCCCTTCTTTGAGAGGTGAATATTAATTTCTTAGGGAGGATGTAAAGATTAAGAGATCTTATAAGGGGCACAGCACTTACTATATAGAAATAAATAATAAATACTGTTACTAGGGTTTCCTTTGGAGAAGGCAATGGCAACCCACTCCAGTACTCTTGCCTGGAAAATCCCGTGGATGGAGGAGCCTGGTAGGCTGCGGTCCGTGGGGTCACTAAGAGTTGGACATGACTGAGCAACTTCCCTTTTACTTTTCACTTTCATGCATTGGAGAAGGAAATGGCACCCCACTCCAGTGTTCTTGCCTGGAGAATCCCAGGGACAGGGGAGCCTGGTGGGCTGCCGTCTATGGGGTCGCACAGAGTCGGACACGACTGACGCGACTTAGCAGCAGCAGCAGGGCTTCCTTGGTGGCTCAGACAGTTAAGAATCTGCCCACAATGCAGGAAATGTAAGAGACGTGGGTTTGACCTTGGGTTGGGAAGATCCCCTGGAGAAGAGCATGGCAACCCACTCCAGTATTCTTGCCTAGAGAATCCCATGGACAGGGGAGCCTAGTGGGCTACAGTAGTCCATGGGGTCACAAAGAGTCGGCCGCATCTGAGTGACTAACACTTTCATTACTAGTGTTTGTATTAATGGTTCTGACCAGACTCTTTTCCCTTCCTAGATTAGACACTGCACCTTCCAGGGTTTGGGGCCTCTGAGTTTCTTGCTGGCTGCTCCCTGAGTTGTGCGGGTCTGTGCCTCCAGCTGCGTTTGCCCGGGAGCTCCTTCACTGAGGCAGCTTTCGCTCTGCAGAGCCTGACATTGCCCATTTGTGAGGGTCCATCAGTGACCCCAGACCCTGCAGCCAGCTTTTTCCAGCTTTGAGGGGAGCAGAGGAAATGGTCCTTTCTTTTCACTTCCTCTCTCCAGTTTATCTTTTCAATTACAGTCTGTTAGCAAGAATGTCTGTTACTATTACAAAATGGATCTTCCTGACATGGAAGCCCATTAGAAAAATGGGAACAATAGCAAGCGATGAGAAAAGCTGATAAATCCTAACACTATGGGTGGAGAGAAGAGGAGGGAGCACTGGAGTATCAGGGCTCTGTCTCTGGAGAAAGAAGTGTCAGTGGGGAGATAAGAAATGCCTGGGTTGCTAATTAATAGCCTACCATTTTCCAGAGAGGGAGGCCATGAGCCATCCCCCTCTGTCAGACTTAAGGTGACAGGCTCGTCCTGCCCTGATGGCCTTCAGGGAATCATCAGGAAAGAAGGGGCCTGATCATTATCACCAGGAAAGAAGGGTCTTAAAGTCTCTCACATGTTTGCCCCCGGTCCCATGTCCCCCCTTCCCTGCCTCAATGGCCAAGCTTTGGGTCTATTCTGTACCCAGTGAACTATTACCCACCACAAAAACAAAACCCAGGAAGAAATAACAGCAACTTACCTTTGGGAACTTTCACCACATATTGGGCTTCCCCGATGGCTCAGTGGGCAAAGAATCCACCTGGCAATGCAGGGGACACAGGAGGCACGGTTCAATCCCTGGGTTGGGAAGATTCCCCTGGAGGAGGAAATGCAACCCACTCCAGTATTCTTGCCTGAAAAATCCTGTGGACAGAGGAGCCGGGTGGGAGCCTACAGTCCAAAGGGTTGCAAATAGTCGGACTGACTGAGCAACTAAGCACACACACCCCATGTATCCAGCGTTGTGCTCAAGGCCTTACTTTATCTAATATTTACAGTGATTCTTTGAAGTAAAAGAGGAGACCAGTGCTTGGAGAAGTTAAGTAAATTGTTCAAGGTCACACAGTCGATGAGCGTGCTCTGTGGTCATTCTGGCACTGGTGCTCAGTGGAGATGTCTGCCTCGCGTCTCTGAGCACTTCCCCAGTCCAGGCTAGAACCCACGTGCCCTGCACAGCACAAGATCACTGGGTGTGTTTCCAAAGCCAAGTGCCATTGCTATCTGCTCTCCCAGAGGCTGCTGGGTAATTGGTCAATATGGTTCCCCAAACCAGGTGCCCATAAAATACTGGTCTCCTCTGATACCTAATAATACTGAGTAATGGACTTCTTTTCCCCAGTTTCCAAGCAAACTTTGCAAAAGCCTAGTACATTCTGAATTGCACACTTTTCTTCAATGAATTTCTTCTTATTCCCTTGGAGCTTGCTTTTGTTCACCAGCTGGTTGGTGGCAGTAATGGCAAAACAACTGAACAATGAGTATTGACAAAAACTTGGAGATGTGAGATCTTTCACATAGGGTGTATTACATCTTGAGATACAGGGAGATCTAGCTATAGTACATATGTGTACTATACAATACATTTTATAATATATAGAGACAGAATAGAATAATTGTATTATCTTAATATATATATTATATAATAGAATAATTGTATTATTTCTACTGGTAAAGTTAAAGCTATCTCTCTTATTAGTGTTCATGGTTTGCATGTGTTCTGCCCACTAAACAAATTGTAAAATTAAAAGATGTTCAAAATCAGACTGGGCAGAACTAAATAACTCTAATAAAAATAGCAAATATTTATTATATAGCTTACTACATTCTAGGCACTGTCCTTTGCACTTTTGACATACTTGATCTCATTTAAATCTCACAATGACCCTACCAGGTAGATACTATTACTCTACCCATTTTACAGATGATGAAACAGAGTTTGAGGGAGATTAAGAGTCACAGTTGATAACCAGTAGATACGGACATTGAATGAGCCCAGTCTGACTCCAAGACAATGCTTCTTTCTCTCCAGGCTGAAGGGGAAATTAAAAAGGAAAAGGAGAGGAAGGAAGAATAGAAATACAAACACTTAGGAAATTCGTCCTCTTTTTCCAAGTGTAGGACTTTCTCCCTTACCAAAGGCTTACCTCTCTTTCTTTTATTGGAGGATAATTGCTTTACAGTGCTGTGGTGGTCTCTGCCGTACGTCAGCATGACTCAGTCATAATTATATATATATACATTCCCTCCTTCTTTAGCCTGCCTCCCCACCCCCTTGCCACCTCCCCAGGTCACAGAGCGCCAGCCGGGCTCCCTGCCTTGCACAGCAGCTTCCCGCTAGTTATCTCTGTTACGCATGATAGTGTGTATATGTCAGTGCTACTTTCTCAGTTTGTCCTACCCTCTCCTTCCCCCACTGTGTCCTTCTTCTCTCTTACCATGAAGCTAGTGTATGGTATAATATGAAGAGCACTGGGTCAGAACTCAAAAGGTGGCTAAACTGCCCATCAAAACACTATCTGCCTCACAGGGTTGAGGTTCAAACAAGACTTGAGTGGGGAAACGGCTTTGAAGGCTGTGTATGCACCTGCAGTTTACTAGAGGCAATGCATCCTGGTGGGTTGATCCTGGCAGGCCCGGGGTAGGAAGGCAAGTGTCTTAGGTCACCTGGGCCTTTGGACAGCCCTTTGTGACACATTTTCAGCCAGGCTCTGCGGGCAGGCTGAATTCCAGGCCACATGCAGTGATTTTAAAGGAGCTAAATCCTCTGCAGTCATACCCACCGTGGCCTAATTCTGGTCTTACCAGCCTTGCTCACCACCTCGTTCCCCTGTGGTGTGAACCCACTCAGCATTGGGACCTAATTCTCTTTGCATGGCCCGCCTGTGAGGTATCCTGGAAGAAGAGTCTCCAGGCAGAGGAAGGGCCTCCTGGCCTTACATAACCAGCATTGAGCACCGGGTGCCAATTCCCAATAATCTCACAGTGCTGAGGGAACAACAGCTCGGGGTCATATGGAGACACATTCCAAATAGCAACCATGCCGAGGAAAAACTGATTCCTCCACCTCTCTTTTCATTTATGAATTCATTTTTTTTTTTTGTCAGACTGAACATTTAAATGCACTCTCTGCTCTCTGGATTCCCCCCATTTCTCCCCCTTTCTCATTAAAATTCTAATTATTACCAGAGCAAGAAAGATGTATGATCAAAGGAAAGCAAAACCCTAGAAATACCTTTTGTTTTAAGGTGACTCATATTGCAGAGAATGCACCCGGAACCGCTGTAACAAAGAACAGATGTGGAGGGCTCAGAGATGGCCAGATACTTTTAAATACACACACACACACACACACACATATATCTGTGGTATATACTTAGCTATATCTGTGGTAGCATTCCTGTGAACCCCAGGGGTATCAGGGCTTAAGGAAACAGTCTCCAAAGTATTTAGATCATGAAATCATAACAGCAAAATTTATTTTTGTTTAATACTTCCAACATGTGTTTATTTGCTCCCATGTTCTATACACATGTACAAAAGGGGTATGGTAAAGCTGATTCTCCAAACACTTAGCAGTTGTGTGACTCTTGGCAATCTATTTAACCTTCTGTGCCTTAGTTTCCTCATCTACAAAATGAGGATAATAATCTTCACCTATTTCACTGGAGAGTCTTAAATGAGTGAATACATAAAAAGCACTTTGCGCCTTGGACATTGTAATGTCCATAACTTGACTAAATTCAATAACAAAATTCATTACTATCAATTTGTATATTATAATCCTGATTTTCTTAATTTTTCAGATAATGAATAAATATTCAAGAAATCTGATATATTTTTCTCTTACACTCCCAGGATGCATGCACACCATAATTGGAGACCTTTAGTCTAGAAGTTCACTTAGAATCAGTTTGGCCCCTAGCAGTCTCTGGTGGGCTAACCTCAGCTCCTGTGCTGGGGAAAGGCTCTCAGGTCTCTGTGCAGGGGCCTGGGGGCTGGAGAAGGTGGCAAAAGGCATGAGGGTCCTATGTTCTTATTCCTTAGTACTGAAGGTGATAGCTGATCAATGCCAATACCCTACAGCCAGGGAGTTGGGAGGCAGTGCTAGCTCCCCAGAGAGGATGACAGATGTTTTGGCCTCTTCCTCAGGTCCCTCTGGAAGGAGGAGAGCTTTCCCTGGGGCCTGTGCTGTGAGAGTTCTCTTGATCCCCCGAAGAGGGACCAAGCATCTCCCAGCCTAGTTTAGTACCAGGAATATGGCAAGTGCTCAGTAAATATTGGTTGAGCGATAATGACAGCTGTTTTATTTGACATTGATCAACCGATTCATTCAGTCATTCTCATGTGTCAATTTCTATGCTGAGCCCTGAGTCAGACAAATAAAAAATAATACAGGGTAATAGTAACCTACAGTTTAATCCAGGACAAACAGTCTGAGACAGTGGAATGAGCCCCAGGCTGGGTGGGCAGTGGACATCTGGACCCTGGTCTAGGCTCTGTGATCTCTGACCACAGGCAAGTCCCTCGTCTGGAACACCGCTCCCACCTGCAAAAGCACAACCTGACCTCGGTACTTGTAGGGTCATTCCTCACCTTAAATCCCAAGATTCTTAAGGCTTGGGACAGGATAATTCAGAGGCTGCAAGCTCATAGGCCTGCCGTGGCAGGCAAGTAATAGGGACAGGAACTGGTGAGCACACAGCCTTCCGAAGGGCTTCGCCAGTTCTCAGCATGTGGGAGCATAGGTCCAGTTACCAAGTCCTCAGGCCATTTCCAGAGAAGCCAGGAATCTGGTGTTATGATGACAATGGTGATGATGGAACTGCTTGATTTCTCAGTCATGCAAGCCAAATAAGCCTCCTCTTCTGGCTTGTCTATGAGTGACCTTTGTGCAAACCCATTGGTTCAAAGCTTCCTGATGTCTCCGAGTAAGAAGAGGCCTTGAGCTCAAAGATTCATTCCTAAAGGTGGGGTGGGGGCGGGGGCTGTGCTTAGTAACTTCTCCCAGCGAGAGGCATCCTTCACAACTCTCCTAAGGTAATGGATATCCTACTTGGGGCACAGGGTGGGACAGTGAGTGCCTGCCTCTGAATCAATCATGACTTAAAAATACCAGTGTTACAGCAGAGCTCTCACATAGCCACAGGAATGCGGGCAAAGGACAGCTATCGGAATTGTTTGTATTTAGCTCGGAAGTAAACTATGTGGTTCAGATTCCAGCTTGGTGTGGTGTGTGTGGACTCAGTCATGTCCAACTCTGTGCAACCCTATGGACTGTTGCCCTTCAGGCTCCTCTGTCCATGGATTTTCCAGGCAAGAATACTGGAAAGGGTTGCCATTTCCTTCTCCAGGGAGATTCCAACTTCATACAAGTATTTGTTGAGCCTACTCTGTGCACACTTCTGGGAATACAGGAGAAGCATTGGACCTAATCCCCACCCTCAAGGAGATTATGCTTGATCTCGTTCTCTTCAAGTCAACCTACTCACTCTATATTAGCTCCTGCTGTGGGCTTGGCGGGCTTGGGGTGAGCGAAGAGAATGAAGTATCTCAGCCTGGGGCCCCTGATGCCTCACAACCTGTGGAGGAAGAGAGCTGTCTGCAAAAAACTACTCTGCTATAAGTCTGGCCATAGTAACAGTTCTAATAGAAATTCAAACAGCATCCAAATGTGAACGCTTCACGAATTTGCACATTTGCTTAGGCTGCTATTTAAATTACTTTCCCTTCCCCGGGCACACGCCAACAGGAGTCGGGGAGGCAGCCCAGGTGCTCCCCAGGCTGGCGGTGGGGGAGGGTGAGGCTGGAGAAAGCAGCCTGAGGTGAACGCGAGGCTGCAGAATTTCACAGGTTGGATGCGGAGCACTGACCCTGAACCACCCCTCCTCTGCCTGGGCAGCCTTCTCATGACCACTCTTCTCTCTTCTTCCGTCTCTGTCCCTTGTGTGTGGCCCCTCTTGAAAACCCCTCCCGGCTTCTCCCCACCTCTGTCTGTCTCTGTGCCTCCCTGCCTGGCCGAGGGCAGGCACCTCTGTCAGCCTCCCCGCAGTGGTAGTTACTGTGTGTGGCGTGGCCCTGGTGGCAGTTTTTCTCTTTCTCTTTTGGAAGCTGTGCTGGATGCCCTGGAGGAACAAGGAGGCCTCCAGCCCCTCCTCTGCTAACCCCTCCCCGGAGGCCCTCCAGAGCCCCAGCTCCAGAGGCAACATGGCGGACAAGCTCAAGGACCCCCACACCCTGGGCTTCCTAGAGGCGGCTGTGAAGATCAGCCACACGTCCCCAGATATCCCGGCTGAGGTGCAGATGTCCGTCAAAGAGCACATCAAGCGTCACACACGGCTGCAGCGACAGACCACAGAGCCAGCATCGTCCACCAGGTGAGGGGTGGACCCCCTCCCTTCCTTACCTCCACATTCCTGAATCCAATACATGAATGAGATTCCAGCCCGTGAGGATCAGAGAGCGGAAATAATCATCGGCTTATTCTGGTTGGAGAATATGTCAGATGATGTCTTCCGTGGTGGGTGATTGGCTCGGAGGTGGGCACCAGGAGTGACTTCAGGAGAGGGGAACCCCACCTTCAGGAGTGGGGTGCTGTGCAGGTGGTCAGCCCTGAGATGTGCGTGGGTGGGAGGTGTTGGCTTGTCCAGAGGGAAAGGAATATGCAAAGGTGCAGAGGCATAAGAGTTAATGACGTGTCTATGTCCGCACCGCCTCTGAGATGGAGTCTGCAGTGTGTGGGAGAGAAGTAAGAGATTCCTAACATTTTGAGAAGGAGAATAGCCTTTGACAGAGTTCCCTGCCTTACAGAAATTGTATACGACATTCTTTATCTGAACAAACAAAATGACCAAAAACAACCACCATGTAATGACAAAAACCTACTCTAAATTCAGAAACGTTTAAAAGATGTGGAATGTGCATGCATAAGGTGTTATATTTATTAAAAATTTGGGGCTCTTATGGATTCCTGGGTCCAGGATCCCAGCGGACCAGCCAAAGGGAAGCAGGCCTGGTCTTCAGACTGAAAGCCAGAAATGGTGCAAGTGCTGGGTCACATTTATGGAGTTTGCTTTTTGACATCAGGCAAATTGCTCATTTTCCTAAGCCTCAGTTTTCCCAACTGTAAAATAGGGCTGATGACGCTCATAAGGTTGCTGTGAGGAGCCAGTGTAAGAATCCATGAGATAATAAGAGCTTATTGTATACCTGGCTCTGTTCTAAGCACTTTGTGTGCATCCATTTCACCCCACAGCAATCCTATGCAACTGCTACTTTTATTTTTTCGTATCTTATAGTACAGAGAGATTAAATAATGTGTCCCAGGTCATGTAGCTAGAAAGTGGCAGAGGAAAGGGGGTGATGATCAAGATGGTGGTGAAGGAATACTGTATGGAGGGTGGGAAAGGATGGTCCTTCTAAATAGGGGAGCTTTTTAAATAGGTGAACCAGAGTCACGTCTACCAGGAAAGAAACCTAGAAAGTCAGAAGCAGAAAAGCAGGGGCAAAGATCACAATGGCTAACGTTTACTAAAGCTTGTTATGTACCAGGCCCCGTTCCAACTACTTCACGTGGATTAAGACATGCGCACAAAGTGCGGCAGAGGTAAAGGGGGTCAACCAGCAGGAAGTAAAAGGGGCCTCACATGGGGTAGGATGGGCTGGGGCCCTGAGCCACGTCGGCCTGCACCCCGCTCTCGCGTCCCCCGACCTCACTCTCTCACCCCTCTGCCCCTCCTCCAGGCACACGTCCTTCAAGCGCCACCTGCCGCGGCAGATGCACGTGTCCAGCGTGGACTACGGCAACGAGCTGCCCCCAGCGGCGGAGCAGCCCACCAGCATCGGCCGCATCAAGCCCGAACTCTATAAGCAGAAGTCGGTGGATGGGGACGATGCCAAATCCGAGGCCAAGAGCTGCGGGAAGATCAACTTCAGCCTGCGCTACGACTACGAGAACGAGACCCTGATTGTGCGCATCCTGAAGGCCTTCGACCTCCCAGCCAAGGACTTTTGCGGCAGCTCCGACCCTTACGTCAAGATCTACCTCCTGCCGGATCGCAAGTGCAAGCTGCAGACCCGGGTGCACCGCAAAACCCTGAACCCCACCTTCGACGAGAACTTCCACTTCCCGGTGCCCTACGAGGAGCTGGCCGACCGCAAGCTGCATCTCAGCGTCTTCGACTTTGACCGCTTCTCCCGCCACGACATGATCGGGGAGGTGATCCTGGACAACCTCTTTGAGGCCTCCGACCTGTCCCGGGAAACCTCCATCTGGAAGGATATCCAGTACGCCACGAGTGTGAGTACCCCCGGCCCCGGGGGCCTCTTGAGGGTTTATAGTTCTGGATTTGAGTGGATGTGTCCCTGAACCCACGAACTCCTAGAGACAAATGGGCCTCTGCCCTTCGGGATGTGAAAGGGGACCCGGACTCATAGCCCACCCCACCCCAGGGGAAATCCTTGCACTGGGCCCCAGACTGGGGGGTGGGCGGGGAGGGAGGGTGACTGCAGAGCTCTCAAGTGGTTGGGAAGGGAAGGAAAGGGGATTTGTATCTATTGCTTCTCATGAATCTTCTGTAGTGGTTGCCTCTACCTGCTAGGCCTCAGGACTACCACCTATAATGTATGTCTTTAATCATGGGTGAGGATGGGGCCAGGCCTATAGACTGACTCAGACAGCAGCATGTGCCAAGGGCTTTGATGTGTACCAGAAGCCTGGCACAGGTGATCGAGGATAGGCTATATTAATCAGGATAAACCAGGTTATGCCGCAGCAACGAATAATCCTAGGATCTGGTAGCTTAAAGCAGCCAAGATTTAGGTCTCGTTCATGTTACATGTGCTTTGCAGCTTGACCAGGGTTCCATTCTACCTTGTCACCAAGTTTACAGAGGCTCCGTTTTGACCCTGTGCTTTTAGTTACCACCTCAGGAAGGAGGGGATGTGGCAAATTGTGCACTATTTCTTAAAGCTTCCATGCTGAAATGACAAATGTCACTTCCACTCACCTTTAGCCAAAGCGAGACACATGTGACTCCTAATATTAAGGGGACAGGGCAAAGCAATCCTACCACATGTCCAGAAGAGGGACTGGAAATACTTAACAACCAGAACAGAAACTGTCATGCAGCAGAGCCCCTGCTCTCAGGCCCTGCCTGCCTGCCTGCGCCATCTTGAAGGTGGTAGGCGAGGAGGCCAGCCTGGAAGAAGACCTGGCTAATTCACACACTACAGAGCCAGATGCTGGGCTCTTCATGATCAATTAGAATTAACCAGGAAGGTTTCAAGGTGCACAAAGAAAGGGTTATGTATTGGTATACAAGGAAAGGATTATTAAAGAAGCAATGGGAGTTGGATACGGTTAACCCAGGGAGACTTCTTGGAGGAGAAAGTCAAGCACTGTTTTGAAAATGAGTAGGGCTTGAGTTGGCTTTTGAAGAGAGGGGCAGGTTTGGCACGGAGAATTAAGAGGGCATCTCCAAAACCTTTGGGTCCAGTGTAGACAGTGTTTTCCAGGGCCCTGGGTGGCTGTTGAAGAAGCTGTGTAATTGCATCCCGCAGATGTAGGTGTGGGATGTACCTCTCTCTAAGTTCAGCCAGGCAGCTGAGAGCCCTGAAGGGGTGTTGCCACCAAATGCCAACGGCCTTGTCTGGTGTCTTGAATGCCAAGTGGATGAGTGTCCCCTGGGATATTTCTTTCACTATTTCTCTGGGTTCAGACTCTCCTTGTGGACAGTCAATGCTCAATATCTATGTATTGAATTTCTAAGGAGAGAGGCTGGGAAAATCAACCCCACTCTGGTGGGAAAAGGAATTGATTTGTTCAAGGAGAGAAAGCTTGGTGGGCTCTGTTTCTGCTCCAGGAAGGTCTATACCATTCTCCTAGCTGGTGCTAACTTTGGTCCAGTTTGTCGTCCCAGCGCCTCCCCTACTTTTGCTTTCCTGAAATGTCATCCCCAAGAACAGAGAACAGCACAGGCAGGGGGGCTTGCAGACGGGGCGGGCAGATGGGGCCGGCTGGAACAGCAGCTGTGCACCAGCCCCAAGCTCAGCAGCTCTGCTCTATCAATCACTGTGAAGTTTACATCTGGTACAGCTCTTCCGTTGTGGTCTCAAATGGCAACAGCTTCATTATGGTGACTGTACAGGTACGAAGAGCAGCTTAGTCCTCCCCATACTGAGGCTGAGGCCCAGGGGCTCAGAGAGAGAGAGGGGGGTGGGGTCCAGGGGCTGTGAGGAGCAGGACTCAACTCAGCCCTCTGAGGAGCCTTCCTTCTCCTCCCCAGAGACCTCCCTTTCCTGTGACTTTAGCTCCAGGCACAATGGACGCCCTCATCCTGGAGCAGACAGTCTATGCTCAGGGACGCCCCTCACCTGAATGCTAACTTCCTAGAATTCCATGGCTATCCCTCCCCTTGTCCCACACCTCTTCCCCAGCCCAGCTTGAGAAAAAGGACAGACCCTCACCATCCTCTTCACCTTCAGTCAGTACCATTATAGTCCTCCTCCATCTTCTCTTAAGCAGGACCCTGTGCGAAGCACTGGGGAGCAAGGGGGGTCTGGGATAGAAGATAGCCTCTTTGACCCAATGCAGAACTTGAATTATAGAGACAAGAAATGTTCATGCAGTAGCTAGTGATGCAAAGTAGCAAATAATCTGTGAGGCTGTAAGATCTGAGAATTAGGACAGTCAGGGACAGTTTCTTGGGTGAAGGAGAATTTAGCTGTGTGGGGAGGGACTGGTATACATAAACTGATATGCAAAGAGGAAAGGGAAGCATTCTAGCCAAGGACAGGAGGAGTCTGGGACCAGGAGTTTCTGAAGCTGAAGGTGGAGTAACTTGCTCATACACCCATCTTGCTCGCAGTCTGTGGGATGAATGTTCTGTCTGGTGAGGCCACCAGGGCTCTCCTTTCTGCAGCTTCTCAGCAGGCTGGCTCTCAGGGGCGTTCTCTTTATCCTGGGATGATGAGGATTCAGGGAAAGGAAGGGAAAAGGAAATAAAGGGCTGGTGCTTTGGCTTGAGCTGACTCTAAAATTGTAATTACACTGAGGCCAGAGAGGCCCAAGTCGCAGTGATGGGGAATGATTGAGCACTCCATGTATGTGAAATCCTGCAGCCAGCACCCGGGGGCCGGTGTGGATGAGCCCAGTAGGCTCCCACCTCTCCCGTGTGCCAGATTCCTTCCGGATTCTGTTCCGAGAGTTGCATTTTGACCTCCAGCTCCTCTAACCTGCAGGCTGGTCCCTGAACACGCCCAGCATTTCTGCCTCTTGCCTTTGCTCCCAAGGTTCCCTCTGGCAGCCAGGCCTTTCCCCTACTTCTCTGACCCAAAGCAACCCACCTTTGAAAGCTTCCCCCAGAGTCCTTCCACTCTCAGAGAAGCCACTCCTGGATTTGCTCTCTGGGTCCCTCAGTTATACAGCGAATCATATTCTGTCTGCAAAGTCCTCCCAGTGGCTTAGGAATGGTTTGTGTCCCACATTTGACTTTTTTATTTTCCCTCAGGGCTGAGCGTGTCATTTTATGCAAACATAAGATCTCAGCACCTTCTTGCTGAATGACCGATGGCTTAGTTAATTCAAATAAAACTACATACTGGTGCACAGGGAAAGGGTTATTAAAGAAGCAGTGCAGTTAACCTGGGAAGCCTTCCTGGAGGAGAAAGTCAAGTAGTATTTTGAAAGTGAGCAGAGCTAGGCATGGCTCTGCATTCCTTCAGAGTAACGGTTCGGGTAGATGGCTGATGTCTTAAGTAGCAAAGAAATGAACCAGTCGGATCAGGTGGTCTGGACTGAAGTGGAGGGTCAGTGACTCACAGTCTGGTAGAAGGAGAGGCCCTGTGAGAAGTGGGCTGGGGAGGCTGCTCTGAGGTCACACCAGTCTATGAATGCTGTCTGCTTGTTGCTCCTCGCACGTGGACGGGAGGATCAGGTGCAGCCCTGGCAGGTGGAACCAGACCTGCCCTGGGACCAAACCCTGCTTAAGGTGGTTTAGAGTAGCAAAGCCTGGAGCATTTGTGTTGTTTCCTTGCTACTACTGCTGCTAAGTCACTTCAGTCGTGTCCGACTCTGTGCGACCCCATAGATAGCAGCCCATCAGGCTCCCCCGTCCCTGGGATTCTCCAGGCAAGAACACTGGAGTAGGTTGCCATTTCCTTAAGAGCACTGAATGAGGAGCTTCAGAGCTAGTGAAGGGAAGGTATGCATCCAATTAGGCGAGCTTTTTTAATCACAAACCCTTAAGGCCCAAGGAGCACTGGCCTCAGCATCCCCAGGTTGTTCTGGACGAAGCTTAGGCTGTAACAGAGCTCCCCCTCCCCCTCAGCTGGAGGGTGAGAAGCAGGCACGGCAGACGTGTGGGCCCATCGGAGCCCTTTATTGTTCCCCGGAATCAAGACACTCAGGCTGCCACTGAGGCTTCCCCCTCTCGCCGGCTTGACTAAGGTCCCCTGGAGGTCTCCTGGGAGTTCCCTGCGGTTTGCCATTTTTCTCTCCACCCAGAACTTCCACTGGCTGAGATCATTCTGCTCTTCCCTTCCCCCACCTTCAGCCCCCAGTCTCATTATTTCTATATAAAGCTGTAGATTTATCATTATAATAGAGCTGCCGTCACCAAGGTTTGCTATCGTCTCTGTAATCTTGTAGTTATTGCTACAGAGGCCTCAGACCCCAGCGCACACAACTGTTCTGTCCGCATTCCTGCTCCTTCATGGAGGCTGTAATTGGGGCCATAAATATGTGCCATGCTTGGTGGCGTTAATGGACTTGGCCATCTTTCTGCCTTACCGGGTTCCCCATAGGTCAGAGTGAGCGTGTGTGGTCATGTGCGTGTGCAAGTGTGTGTGTGCGTGCATGTATGTGTGCATTTGGTGGCAATGCAGTACTCCATAGACTATCAGGGAGCCTGGACTCAGTCTGCAGGGGGGAAGGGAGGCCTTGTGTGCTGGAACAATCAATTCTCTAGCCTGGGGATGAGCAGAGCTGGGTACAAAGAGCTCAGGCTTCGGTACCAGACAAACTTGTGTTGTATTCTAGCTTTTGCACTCTCTAGCTTTGAGACCCTAGGGACATTGTCTAAACCATGCCTCGGTTTCTTCATCAGGAAGATGGGAGGTAATAAGGGTACCTAGCTTGTATTATATGTAGTCACTTAAATAAAATGCAAAGATGCCTAGGGCAGCACTGTCGCAGGGCAGCCTGCTGAGCTCCATGCTTACAGTGCCTCTCTTCTAACTCAGCCTCCAGGGCACTATTTATACCACCCCCAGGTCTGAGCCCCAACTTTGGTCTGGACCATCTATTCCAACAGGTGGTTGGCTATTATTCATTCCTATTTTATTTATTTCTCTCTTTTTTGTATTGTCCTACCATGTGTTCTCTGTGTGACCTTGGAAAAGTGACTTGCCCTCTCTGGGCTGCACTTTCCTCAGAAACCAGTTTCAAAGTTGTGAGATTCTGAGATTCTCAGCTTCTCCTGTAAAGAAGTGATTTCATAGCAGAAAAACCAGGTGCGCGGGAATGTGGTCTCCCTAGTAGAGGCCTAAACCCTGGGTTGATAGGCCACTGGGCAGAATTCCCTCCCCCCAGTGTCCTCTCTTCAAGCTCCTGGGAAATGTCCTCTAGGGAGTTGCTTCCACAAGCAAGGCCCTGTCAGCAAACAGCCTTCCTCCTTTTCCTCTGAGACACAGTCCTGCACCTGGGCTCAGCACCCTCCCCGCCTCTTAGGTCCCCCATCTGCCAGTTATTAATATGGAGGTTATTACTTGAGCTCCTACCAGGAGCCAAGAGCACAAGCAACTTTATCCCATTTCATCCTCGCCAGAAGCCGTATTACTGTGCCCTATATGTAAGTAAAGAAATGAAGGTTGCAGGCTCAGTGACACCCACTGCCACCTAGACAGGTAGTGGTAGAGAGCCTTCAGCAAGTCCAGGCCTTCAGCAGAGCCCATGTCCTGCACAGCTAGAGGGGAGTAAGTGTGATTATGTTGCTCCTTGGGCAGAAGACAGACCTGAAATTGTGCAGCTCGTCAGGAAATCCAGAAGAGTGTTTGGTTTGGATTTTTCTTCGTGACCTGGTTTATTCCTCTTGTTCCAGGGGACTTTTGTGCTGACACTTAGATTCTGTTACCATCTCCCCAGTGTTCTTCCTATGGGCACTGAGTTTGACATTCATTCCTCTTTTAGTCAACAAACACGTACTGGGTGTCAACTATGAGCTGTCAGTTTGATCACTGAGCACATGTTGTGTATAGGAGCCTGGCTGGGCTGTGGAAAGGATGACAAAGAAAGAGCCCAGCTCCTACAGCTTAGGCTAATGGGAATTGTGTCCAGTGACTCCCCCTGCCAACCCCCCAACCCTCTCACACAGAGGCCACACACTTGGGGACAGACCAATTCAGATGTTCACAAACAAAATTACCCAAGCTGCTGTACTGCAGCCGTAAGCAGAAATGTTGAGGAGGGAAAAGAAATCAGAGTCAGACGAGATTGGTTTGGGAAAGTTTCTAGAAAAAGAAAATGTTAGGCTAGACTTTGATGGCAGTGAAGGAAGAGAGTACTGAGAGCGAGTCAGAGGGAAGGGAGTGTGTTTCTCTATTTTCTTTGGATTGGGGGAAAGATCTAGAAAGAACCTCTCATACGGTGGGTTTCTTCTCTTTGTACAGTAACTACTTGTGGTGTAATTACCGTGTACCAGATACCAGGCTAGCCTGGGGGATATGAAAACTTCAACTCAGTCCAGTCCTCAAAGCTTCACAATCTGATGGGGGAGGTAGGAAGGCAGTTCTCTTGTTTCAGGGGGACATGCAGGTCCCAGCGTGTTGGTGGAAGACTGGCCTCCTGGAATGAAATTGGTTTCCTTGCCAGAAAAGAGTTAGTTGCATCCTTTTCTCACACCCATGTACTTCAGTGCAATAGGATCCAAGAGTAGCTTACAAAAGGCTTTTTCAATTAGAGTCAAAGAGTCTGCAAAATAGAGTCACTGTGACTCATTCAATCACCCTGGGACAAAGCCTCCCAGATACTCATTGACTGGCAGTTTGATGCAGCACCTTCAAAGTGCCCGCCTTGGATCTCAGGCTCCCAGTTCTACCCTGGCCAGGAGGGAGGGCAGGAGCAAGAGGGAAGCATAATGAAATTTCACCCACATGTCTTCAGTAACCTCTTAAGAACTTATTTGGGTCCAAGAACGCTGGGTATTGAAGGACAAACATAGTCCTTATTTTCAAGAAGCTGACGGTTGGGTGGAGGTTTCAGAGAAAGTAAAAATGTAACCAAAAGAACACTATTTAACTAGGTGTGAAAAGGGAATGGGGGAGGACAGAGGTGATAAGCTGGAAGAGTGAGGGAGTGGAATGGGGGATGCAGATGGCAAAAGAGAATTCAAGAATAAGATTTGAGTTTGGGGAATAGTCACAGTCAAGAAGAAAGAGGAGAGGGACCAGCAAAGGATACCAAGCAGGGGGAGAGCACAGTGAAAAGAGAACTGAGGACAGCCAAGGAGGGATGGTTCAGGAATTGTTCACCCAGCGGTGATTTCTTCAGGCATCTGCGAGGTACCAAGCACAGTTCTGGACACTGCGGATGGTTGTTGCTATTCAGTCGCTAAGTCATGTCTGACTTCAGTGCGCCAGGCTTCCGTGTCTCTCACTATCTCCTGGAGTGTGTCCAAGTTCATGTCCTTTGAGTCGGTGATACCATCCAAACATCTCATCCTCTGTTATCCCCTTCTCCTCCTGCCCTCAATCTTTTCCGGCATCAGGGTCTTTGCCAGTGAGTCAGCTGTTCACATCAGGTGGCCAAAGTATTAGAGCTTCAGCTGGCAAACCACTGGGGTATTCTTGCCTGCAAGAACCCCATGAACAGTAAAAAAAAATACAAAAACAAAAAAAAAACTGCGGATGCATGGTAAAGGAAGCCCCTGCTCTCAGGGAGCTTACACCCTGGTGTGGGGAGACAAATGAGTAAGTGAGATAAATAGTATGTTTGAGAGTGATGAGTGGCCTGGGAAAGTAAAGCCTGGAAGTGTGGTGGGGTGTGTTGAGTTGGGAGGATGGCTGGAGGAGAGGTCCTGCGCTTGCGTACTCAGCTGCCCAGTCGTGTCCAACTCTTTGTGACCCCAGGGACTGTAGTCCGCCAGGCTCCTCTGTCCATGGAATTCTCCAGGCAAGAATACTGGAGTGGGTTGCCATTTCTTCCTCAGAGGATCCTCCCAACCCAGAGGTCAAATCCATGTCTCTTGTGTCTTCTGCATTGGCAGGTGGGTTCTTTACAACTGGCACCACCTGGGAAGCCCAATCACAGGGTAAAACAGGTTAGTCAGGGGAGATATGGAGAAGGCAATGGCACCCCACTCTAGTGTTCTTGCCTGGAGAATCCCAGGGATGGGGGAGCCTGGTAGGCTGCCGTCTATGGGGTCACACAGAGTCGGACACGACTAAAGCAACTTAGCAGCAGCAGCAGCAGCAGCAGGGGAAATATCCCCAAGAGGAGGCCAGCTGAGTAGGCCTGAGAGATAAGAGGGGAGAGAGCCATGCAGAGGTCCAGACAGAGAGAATGCCAAATGCAGAGATCCTGAGGTGGGAGAACACCCAGCTTGTTCAAAGAAGTAAGGGTTCAATGTGGCTGAAGCAGAAATGGGGCTGGAGAGGAGAGAGAATAAAAGATGAAGTGAAAAGCGGGGAGGGGTAGGAAAGGTTCATGGAGTTCCACAGTCAAAAGTTTAAAAGCATCACTAGGGCTGACAAGTTGGAAATAGACTATACAACCAGGGCAAAGACAGGGATATCCATTGGGAAGCTGTTGCCGTGAGAGACAGTGGTGGCTTGGAGATGAGGGTAGAGATGTAAGCTGTTCTTGATTCTTGATGTATTTCAAAAGCAGAATTAGCAGTATTTGCTGACAGATTGGGTGCAGGGTCTAAGGTGTAGAGAAAGAGAAGAATGAAGGTTGTCAGCCTTAGCAACTCAGGAGGGAATCTCCATCAACTGAGTTGGGGAATTCTGGAGGGAGAACCCATAGGAGGAGGAAGATCAAGAACTCAGATTTGAACATGTGGTAGTTGAGATACTTTTGGGATATTCAAGTGGAGGTGCTGGATAGTAACTAGGATAAAGAATGCACCAGAAGAGAAGCCTTGGCTGAACAACTCAGTATAGGGGATATCAGCATGTAGATGGTGTTAAAATCCATGAGGTTAGTTGAGATCCCAAATTTAGAGAAGAGGAAAGACCCAAGACTGAACCATGGGACACTCTACTGTTTAGACCGTGGGGACCATGAGGAAAAGTCAGCAAAGGAGGCTGATAACCAGCAACCAGTTAGTTAGGAGGGAAAACCAGGAAAGTACAGTTTCCCGGGAAACCAAGGCTCTGTGTCCAGGATGAGAGAAGGAGGGATCAACATCATCAGACCCTGCAATGGATCAAGTTAGATGCACACCGTTTTGCTCAGCATCAGCCTTGCCAAGAGCTGGTGGACCCCTACTGGAGATGGGGTCATTGGTGGAGGATTGGGACATGGTTGTATGTATCATCTTAGGGGAACTCTTGTTTTTCGTTTATGTGTCATTTAAGGAAGTGAGCTCTCAGCGACTTGGCAGGCTGGTTTTGCAGTGTGCATGTATGTATCTGCCACACTTGGGGAGAAGTGGGATGGAGCTGGGGGGAATGGGTGAGCGGCCCCATTCCACTCAGAGCAAATCAGGCCAAGACACCACATTGCATCAGGAATTTGCAGCAAGGCTAGGTATCCCTGGAATTCTGCCTTGAATTCTGGATTCGACTCTCGCAAGCAGGACCAAGCCTGGAGAGAAGCCGAGAGATAGAACCTTCCAAGAGAGGTGCACAGGGCAGATCAGGGTCACATGGAGGCTCCAGAAGATGTGAAAGGAGCAAGGCTGGGCCTGGGCCCAGGCTGCCCGCCCAAACCCATGAAGACTGCTCCCCAGGCCTTCCAGTCAGAGCTTCTCTGAATAATGTATGAAGCCAGCCAGCCCTGCCCACTGTTTCGGTGGCCTGGCCCCTGTGAGCCCTGGTTGTGCCCTCCTGGCAGCCTGACACCAGCCTGAGTCTGAAGCCCCCGCGTGGCTCGGGGCTGCAGGCCTCCCTTGTTTACTTGCTGCTCAGCTGGATCTGCTTGTCTCTGCTAATGTTCACTTACCCCCACACTCCCCGGGGCCTGGCCTCATTATCCTCTTTATTCTCAGGAACGCTGAGCTCTCCTGCACCTCCACCCTCAGGCCGTTGTTTGTTGTTGTTCAGTGTCCGTGTTCTACTCTTTGCGACCCCATGGACTGTAGTATGCCAGGCCTTCCTGTCCCTCATCATCTCCCAGTTTGCCCAAGCTCATGTCCATCGAATCAGTGATGCCATCCAACCATCTCATCCTCTGTCACCCTCTTCTTCTGCCTTCAATCTTTCCCAGCATCAGGGTCTTTTCCAATGAGTCAGCTCTTTGCATCAGGTGGCCAAAGTATTGGTGCTTCAGCATCAGTCCTTCCAATGAATATTTAGGGTTGATTTCCTTTAGGACTGACTGGTTTGATCTCTTTACTGTCCAAGGGACTCTCAAGAGTCTTCTCCAGCACCACAGTTCAAAAGCATCAATTCATCGGCTGGGATAAGGGCAAAAATGTCCAGACCAGATCCCACACAGCTGATTCCTTCAGCCCCTGCCAATGTAGAATGCAGCCAGCCAGCATTTCTCCTCTGAGAGGGGAGGAGAGGAAGGACCTAGTTGCTTGCCTCCCTCAAGGATGCCAAGTGATGATGGGGCTGTTGAAGCCTGGAGTGCTTTCCCTGCTCCAGAAATAAGACCTGCAGCACTGCCTTCTGAGCTCTTGTTCTACTTTGGGAGGAAGTAGGAAGGGGGTGCATCAGGGGTCCCACCAGGTCCTAAGAATGTGACTCTCCCCACCAGGCCCCAGGTTCTGCAGCCAATGTGACCTTGACTCTTCTGGGAACTACTCAAAGGGCCAAGGCTCCTCTACCCAAGGGCTGCTGAAAATCCATCAAGAACCCAGCAAGGGGGAGAGGCGGGGTGTGGGTCTGAGCTCCAGCCCACAGGCAACAAGTCTTTTCAGGGGAGAGAGGGAGGGGACAGAATCCCAGAACTGCTGCAGGGTTCCCGCACTGCAAGCAAGAGCTCCAGACCAGCAAGTTGTCCCTTCAGCAGAGGTGATGGCTGCACCGGCCTTCCACAGCCTCTCACTTGGGCCACCTGGGACCAGTAGCCTTTCTTGGGTACAGGGGGTTAAAGGTTTCCCAGCGGGGTTGGAAAACAAAGCTAATTGGTCCAGACAGGGCTCTGACCCGGCTATAAGCAGAGTTGCTCAGTAACCGCTCCATTGGCCTTGGGTGTTCTCTTTCAAGTCATTTCTAAACTCAGCCTTTCACAATAGGTCCATCTCTACAGCTTCAGATGAAATGGCCTTAAGATGCTGCCAGAGGCTTAGAACCATGGGGACAGTTCCCTCCTCACCCTTGATAAATTCCTAGCATCCAAACAGCCCCACTGCCCACCCTAGTCAGCTGCCCACAGAACCCAGCTTCCACGGGCAACCAGACCAGAGCCCTGTTCTGCCTCCCTCCTCTGCTAGCTCCGCGCTGGCTGGGCCAGCCGACCCTGCCCTGCCCTGGCCCCATGTGCTGCTCATTAGTATGCTGTGCATCTAAATGGTATAAATATCTAATCTTCCCGTTACAAGAGAATGAATGGGAAATCATTAGGCAACAAGCTCATGCATCAACCGAAATTTATTCCTCCAACACTGGTGCATTTGATGTGCTTCCCCCCACCTTGCTGTGCAGAGCACACACTTGTCTTGTGGCTTCTACCACCTGATAACCCACGGTGACATTTTCTCCTGGAGAGAGACTATTTGGTCACCAGCTTCCCAGGTGGCACAGTGGTGAAGAATCCACCTGCTAGGGCAGGAGATGCAAGAGACTTGGGTTTGGTCCCTGGATTGGGGAGATCCTCTGGAGAAGAAAATAGCAACCTGCTCCAGTGTTCTTGCCTGGAAAAGCCCATGGACAGAGGAGCCTGGTGGGCTACAACCCATGGGGTCACAAAGAGTCAGACACAAGCAAGCAACTGAGCACAGATACCCAGGGAAGCAACAGGCAAACATCCCCTCTGGACACTGTCAAGGACATTCAGACCACAGGATTCGTTCCAGAGGAAGGGATTACAGCAAGTCCCTAGATCAGCTGCAATCCAAAGAGACTCAGATCACTGGGTGTAGCCATGGCTAGGATGACAACCATCTGGGAAGAATTGGGGCCGTCCCTGAGGGGTGTCTAATTTCTTTGGTGTTATGACTCCATTTTTTCAAGGACTTAGGGAAAGTCAGAGCTGGAAAGGGCCTCAGAGATAATCTGGTCCCGTGTCTTCCTGTCACAGATGAGCAGGATGAGACCAGAGAAATCACAGAGCTTGTCTGGGGCCGCTCCGTGAGTCTGTGCAGCTTGGGACCCCAACCTCAGTCTCATGAGACCCAGCCTCATGCTCTCCTCACTGGCTTCCTTGTCTCTAGGCTCTTACAAGGAATTCTCTTCCCCTGGGTATTTCACTCATTCCCTCTCTCCTTCCCTCCCAGGCCTCTGCCCACTCCCTATCTTCATTCTGTGCCTGTGAGCCTCTCTGTCCTGTAAGGGTAAGAGCCAAGACTTAGAGCCCAAGGCATGAAGCTCAAAAGGCACAAAGACAACACTCTCTCTGCCACAGTTAGTCTCTTCCACGCAGGAGACTCCCAGTCTCTACTGGGAATGGAAATAGGCAAATCAACAAGCAACATCAGCAAGAAAACCAAGGAGGAAAGAGAAGCTATAGACCAAAAAGCCTCAGGCCCTAAGCCAACTAACCCCTGACCACCAAGTCTCCCACCACACATATGTGGAGGAAGGAAACAGAGCTAGCTATAGAGTCTAGGTCAACCTTGCCCAGGTGTTTCTGTGTCAGCAGCAATGTAGATAACTGTGGTCTCTCCAGGAGGCAGCCACCCACTACAATCCCCGCCCCCCACCCCCGCCAANATGTAGATAGATGTGGCCTTTCCTACAGGCCTCCCCCCACTCCACAGCCAACCCCTGTGCCAACCCCTGGCCAACCCCATGCCCATCTGGCCCTCATTCATCCTCATCAATCCGCCCCTGTAGCTGTGTTTTCCTCTCAGGTCTGAATTGACAGCTACTCATTCTCCATGAATGTTTAATGCCTTCCTTTCTGGACAAAGTCTCCGAGACCTTGAGGGTGTCTCTGTTGTTCTTGTTCAGTCGGCAAGTCATGTCTAACTCTGCGACCCCATCGACTGCAGCACGCCAGGCTTCCCTGTCCCTCACCATTTCCTGGAGTTTGCCCAAGTTCACTTCTGTTGCATCAGTGATCTCTAAAGACGATCTCTCTAGGGCTGCAGCAAAACTTGGGACAGAGTGTTTTCCATGGAGTCCACTTGGCCTTGGGAATTAGAATAAGAGAGACGGCACCCGGGATGGGACGGACGGAGCAGGATGTTTAAGAGCCCACGCCTCTTGAAGTGCCCCTCTGGCCAGCATGGCTGGAGTCACCCAGTCTTGATGGCCTGAGAAGCACCAGCGACTGCTTCAGAAAACTCCCTGTCTTCCTGTCGATGCTCTGGACTTAGAGCAGCTTGGTGCGCAGGGAGGGCACCAACATCCTTAACAATGAACCTTGTTTTTCCAGGAGCTATTTCCTACTGTGACCAGAAATCTGATCAGAAGTCTGATCAGAAGTCTGAGCGTGTGCCCAGTGGGAGGGAGTCGAGGTGAGATGGGGCTGGATGAGAGAACTAGACTCACAAGATCACTGTCTGCGCGCAGAATTCTGATTGCAGGTGGAAGCGGGGCATCAAATGGGGCCTCTCTGCCTCCACATGCCAGGCTCTGCCGCTGCTACTGCTAAGTCACTTCAGTTGTGTCCGACTCTGTGCGACCCCATAGACGGCAGCCCACCAGGCTCCCCCATCCCTGGGATTCTCCAGGCAAGAACACTGGAGTGGGTTGCCATTTCCTTCTCCAATGCATGAAAGTGAAAAGTGAAAGTGAAGTCTCTCAGTCGTGTCCGACTCTTAGCGACCCCATGGACTGCAGCCCACCAGGCTCCTCCGTCCATGGGATTTCCCAGGCAAGAGTACTGGAGTGGGGTGCCATCGCCTTCTCTGGCCAGGCTCTATGTGCTTACATTTAATCCTCACCACCACGCTGCAGGGCGGGTACTATTATTATCTGGTTTCCAGACAGGAGAACTCGGGCAGCCTGCTCAAGGTCACAAAGCCAGTGGGAGGCTGAGCCAGGAGTCAAACCGGGTGTGCTGGCTCCACTGAATGCGCTCCTAACTCCCCTCTTTGCTGCCTCAAGGCTGGCTCTGAGTGGGGTGGGCGTTGGTGGTTCTCTCCCTGAGAGCCTGCCTCTTCCTGGGATGGGGACAGAGGTTGTTCTCCTAGTCCCCTCTGGCTCTAATTTCCTGCCTCTTCTGAAGGGTCCCCTTGTTGGCCTCTTCTTTCACTGACCTGGTCATGGGATGCAAGCCTGGCTCCACCCCCACCCCAAGTTACACAAAGTGAGTAGCAGCGCTCTGATCAGAGGTTTGTTCTCGTGGGAACTGGATATCTCTGCCCCATTGCCTTATCCATGGCCACCTGGGGAGGCTTCAGGAGGCACTCGCTCCCCGAGGTTCTTCCTTCCATGCCTCATAGAATGCCTGCGTCAAAGAATGCCTACGTCCATCTGCTGGCTGGCTCTTCTCCACCTTCCCCAACTTCCCTGCCTCAGTCACAATCAAACCATGTCCCTCTTTAAACTGCCCTGGGGAATTTAGTTCTCGCTAGCCTCTAAGCCCAGACTCATTTCCAGCCCCGTCTTCAAACATTCAGAACCAAGAAGATGTTCAAATAAATGATGGACCACCTTCCTCACAAGTGGTGGGACCTGATTGGTATATTGTCTTTGCAGTGTGGAAGGCTCCACCCTCCATAGAAGGCAATTGTGGTTTTAAGTAGCGTTTGTTGCCTCTTGTTACCTAAGAATGACTATGGCCATTGGCCTTCTGCGAGCTCATAAAGGGGCATCTAGGGCCATCCCTGTATATGCAGGAGAGGCCCTTCTTTGGGGGGTACAGATGAAATTGCTACCTGAGATAGGAAGCAGGACTCACTCTCCATCTCAGCCCTCCGAGTTCTGCAGTAGGCTGAGAATGAAACAACCCTGCCCACCAAAGTGAGGCCTAAGAGGGAGGCCCCAGGTGGTAGGAGAATGGGATGAGATTTCAGTTGAGAAGGATACAGGCTCTTAGGAGTACACCGACAAGTATCCAGAAAAGAGAGGGTGCCGCGCACCAGAAATGGGCAGCGAGCTGCTGAGGAAGGGCCTGAGAAGTCGTCCCAGCCCTTTGGGCCTGGAGTTCGGTGGTGAGAGATTCCGAAAGCACCCTAGTTAGTATGCCGTTGTGTCCTCTGAGGTTATTTCTTTTGTTCACTGTTAGCATTTGGAGAAGTTCTTTGTCACATTGCCAGGCTGTCTCAAGGATGTGGTAGGAATCAGGAGTAGACCAGGTTTGGGGCTACACTTGGGCTGGAGCTTTAAAGAGAATGAGGAAAGGGCGCAGAGCAAAGATGACATACTTCTCTGCCACAGTGAGTCTCTTCCCCTCAGGAGACTCCCAGTCTCTACTGGGAGTGGAAATGGGCAAAGCAACAAGCAACGTCAGCAGGAAAACGAAGAGGAAACAGAAGCTGTAAATCAGAGTGCCTTGGACCCCAAGCCAACTAATCCCCGACCTCCAAGCCTCTCTCTACACATACGTTTTTCTTCCCGGGATGAGGGAGGAGACAGAGCTAGCTGCAGAGTCTAGGTCAACCACGTCCAAGTGCTGCTGCTAAGTCGCTTCAGTCGTGTCTGATTCTGTGCGACCCCATAGACGGCAGCCCACCAGGCTCCCCCGTCCATGGGATTTTCCAGGCAAGAACACTGGAGTGGGTTGCCATTTCCTTCTCCAATGCATGAAAGTGAAAAGTGAAAGTGAAGTCGCTCAGTCGTGTCCGACTCTTAGCGACCCCATGGACTGCAGCCCACCAGGCTCCTCCATCCATGGGATTTTCCAGCAAGAGTTAGCATGTTTTTATCGTGTCTGTGTATCAGCAACAATGTAGATACGGAGAAGGCAATGGCACCCCACTCCAGTACTCTTGCCTGGAAAATCCCAGGGGCCGGGGAGCCTGGTGGGTCTATGTGGTTGCACAGAGTTGGACACGACTGAAGTGACTTAGCAGCAGCAGCAGCAACAATGTAGATAGATGTGGCCTTTCCTACAGGCCTCCCCCCACTCCACAGCCAACCCCTGTGCCAACCCCTGGCCGACTCCATGCCCATCTGGCCCTCATTCATCCTCATCAGTCGTCCCCTATAGCCGTGTTTTACTCTTAGGACTGAACTGATTCTCATTCTCTACTCTGAATTGTCTACTCATTCTCCATGACAGGACAGCTAGTCCCAAAGAGGAAGATGGGGTAGCTTGGGATGGGGAATAAGGGCAGTACTGCTTCAGGCTAGCCCTCTCCAGAGTCCTTGTGGGAGGGATGGGGAGCAGAGTTCCCCCAGCCCAGCCCTGTAACAGCACTGGCCTGGGGCTCCTTCCCTCAGGGGCCTAGTGAGTCCACCTTCTCTGAGAGCCTTTGGTTGACTCACATCCCTGGAGTGACACATTGGATCATGTGGTCAGATCAGTCCAAATTCCAGAGAGAGAAAAACAGTTCTGGCGGTGTGTCATGAAAACACGAGAAGCTGGGGACAGGCTGGCTGTGCGGCTGGAGGCACCTGCTTGAAAATGCCTCCCCCACACTGTCAGAAACTGTCTCCAGCTGAGTCACTCCCCAAGGGTCCTGCTAGAGTGACAGTCCAGGGTCCTCCCCCCAAAGCCTGGCTCCCCAAGACCAGCACATCAGACCAGCTGAGAGTGAGCCAGCAAGTGAAAAACCAGGAGGAAAACACTCAGAACGGTGAAGTTTTGAGCACCTGGAGGGCAGTAGGGAAGGGCAAGAATTAGCAAGAATTGTAATTAGCAAGAATTCTGCAGCCCGTTTGCTGTCCTGGGAGGCAGACCCTGCACAGGCATTTTGAAAGTGGGGGTTAGCCCTCCGAGGTGACTTTTAAGAGGAAAAACAGGAGAACAAACTTTCTTCTTGCTTCTGGGCCATTTGGGTAGGCGTAGGAAGAAAAAGAGGCCAGAGAAAAAGACAAGACATCGAGTGCCTTTGTAATTCCAATTCCTGCTGACAGGGCTTATTTTTTTTTTTGTATTAGTAAATCCTAACCAGGGCTGGGCAGACACCCAGCTCTCTTTCGAGAGTGAGAGTTCCTTAAGGAAAAATATTCCCCCAACCCAATTTGGGCAGTGTTTACCAGAGAAACTCTGGCTGAGCAACTTGTTTTCTCTTGCATGAGAGAGGAAGCGAGCCTCTCAACAGAGTCCCCTGACCACCTTGGGTCTGGCCAGCTGGAGCTGGCCTGGTCTTACCTGGGCCAGACCGCGGGCAGCCCTGCACACACACACACACAGCCGAACACACACACACACTGTGTCCCTCAGACACTAGGGACTCCACAAGGGGCTTCTACCCATTCAACCTTGCTTGATTGGCTCCTTTGTCACCTCCCTTCTGAGGACTCCAGGCCCCCAGAGAGGGACATCTTTTGGTTGCCCTGAGAAACTGCATTTGGAAAAGAAAAATTTCAGGAAGACCTTGTGTCCTAAAGATCATGCAGCTTGTGACACGCCCATATGGATAACTGTAATAAACTCACAACTGCTTCTACTTTAGGCTGTCCCCTACTTGTTGAGAAGCGGGGATAAGGATTATCTCTTCACTTCTGGGGAAGCTGAGGCATGGATGAAGGGGCAGGACTGTTCAAGGCCACTTGGTCAGCTCTGTTCTGTCAGTCAGGCTCCAAGAGGCTTCTGCAATGCATTCGGCAGACTCGGTGCCAGCCCACAAGAACTTGCAGGTCAGCAGGACTTGGAGTCAGGAAACCAGAGTGTGAATCCTGCCTCTGCCGTGTGGCCTTAGCAAATCACATCACCTCTCTGTTTCCTCATTAGTAAAACATGGGGAATATAGGCTTATATTTCCCAAAGTTGAAGTGAACTGTCCATGAGAAAGGGCCTCCAGAGGTTTTTGCTACAGTTTATTGTTCCCATGTCTAACAGCAATACCTAACATGTTTGTAAAGCATGTTCCAGGTATAGATCTCATTTAATCCTCTCAACACAGTAAGAAATCAGCATTTCAGTTTTATAGATGAAGCACACTGAGGAGATTCCCTGGAGTCAGTTTGAAAGCGATAGAACAGAGAACCAAAACTGAGATCGTTTTCTTTAAAAGCTGCACGACTGTAATATTTTACCCTTCCTTGCCTCAAGGCAAAGCATTATATTCTTGTTTTAGATATTCTGGAAAATACAGAAAGCCACAAAAAGAGAAATCCAATTCACCATAAGCCCATTATCCTGAGATAACCACCATTAACATTTTGATGAAATCCAAAATCTTCCTATTACTTAGAAAAATCACACGAATGCAATGAGGGGCAGGAACACTGTGGAGGCTGAGAGAGGGTTGATACATTGTCTGGTTTAGGCCTGGAAGTTTCCGAGATGAAGATTCTGGAAGAACACTGGCCTGAAGGGAAGGATGTGGTGTGGAGAACAGGAGGAGGAGACTGTTATGTGAGCAGGGTCGAGGAGTAGAGGGTGATGACAGACGCAGGAATCTGGTGCCCCTACCACACCTCCAGACCTGCCTTCTCACTGTGGACCATGGCTGCTGCTGCTGCTGCTGCTAAGTCGCTTCAGTCGTGTCGGACTCTGTGCGACCCCAGAGACGGCAGCCCCGGCCCCTGGGATTCTCCAGGCAAGAACACTGGAGTGGGTTGCCATTTCCTTTTCCAATGCGTGAAAGTGAAGTCGCTCAGTCGTGTCCGACTCTTAGCGA
Source organism: Redunca redunca (assembly GCA_006410935.1). Taxonomy (NCBI): domain Eukaryota; kingdom Metazoa; phylum Chordata; class Mammalia; order Artiodactyla; family Bovidae; genus Redunca; species Redunca redunca. The sequence continues at coordinate 281,477 of SJYQ01001484.1, forward strand.
CCCCACGGACTGCAGCCCACCAGGCTCCTCCGTCCATGGGATTTTCCAGGCGAGAGTGCTGGAGTGGGGTGCCATCGCCTTCTCCGGGACCATGGCTACTGCTCATCTTTCTCAGTGAGCCCCTGAGCTCCCTAGTGAGGAGTGGCTTCCTCCTCCTAGCTGATGAGATTGGAACATCCTGGAAGACCCTTGGGGGAGACCGACAACCTCACGGTGAACACTTGACCTTCTGGGGACTGGGGGTGGCCCTGGCAATATCCTTTGTCCTTCTTCGGTCAGCTGGCTTCCAGTGGCCAGAGACCCCGAGGACAGCCTCCAGGTAAGGGCAGGGTGGTCTGGCACAGCTTTAACCCCACCACGGCAGCCTGGGGCCCCTCCGAGAGACCCATCCGCAGCTCTGAGTATCTTCCCAACACGCAGGACTGGGTCCCAGACAGCCAGGGCCCCTCACCAGCCTCCGAGTCAGGTGCCCTGGGGGCTGGGATCCCATCTTGTTACCAGTATTAACAATAAGTCCACCTGACCCTGACACAGCACGATTGGATTTACAGAACCCTTTTACACACGTGGTCTCACTCAGTCCTCAGCAAGTCTTTGTAGGGACATTATCCTAATTCTGCCAATAAAGAAAATCAAGCTGAGACAGAGTGAATTGTCTGAAGGTTGCACAAGTACTATAAACTTTCCTTTATTTGTGTCTGTCATTTTGTGTTGCTCTAAAAGGATTTAGCTAGCTCACAAGACCTTTGATATGATTCTGATTAAACTTAAGATATCATTCAAATGTGGCAAAAAAAAAAAAAAAAAGGAAAGAAAGTCAAATGGAGTCCAAGGAGGCCACTACCCAGCACCCAGGCCCCACCATCCCAACGCTGCCTGGAGCCGACTCACACTGGGCCTGGAAGCATTCTAGCAGCTGCGTGAGAAAGGAAGCCTGGTCACAGAGTTCTGTGTCCATGAAATAAATATAAACCAGATGCTTGAGGAAAACAGCTACCCCTGCTCCTAGGACAGGAGAGAACAATGAACAACGTCACAGGGACAGTTCAGAGCATGGTCTCCAAATTCGAAAACCTTATGAATACCTCTGGGCTTCAGTTTCTTCATCTGCAAAGTGGGGGTAATCATAAGACCTAGTTCATGAATTTGTGGGGCACTAAATGAGGTTCTTTTTAAAAGATTTATAAAAACAAGTAATTGAGAAAACAGATGTAAAGCACTGTCACACACTGCTTAACCAGGGTTCCAGAAGCATTAGAGGAAACCAGAACACCGGGTAATGAGTGGAACGATATGATTTCCGAGGACAACCTTTCGGCAAACCAGCAGGGCTTGGCACAGTGGATGAGAGGCGGGGCCCTGGGGTCTGGCTGTGTGGGTTTGAACCACATTTCTCTTTAGCAAAGTGAGCTAGTTAGTATCTTTGTGAGTATCTCTCTGCTTGCTTCCTCATCTGTAAAATGTGGGTAAGACTAACCTCTAATCTATATGCCCAGAGTTCTTAGCCAAATACCCAGCACGCAGCTAGTGCTTGATGAATGTGAGCTCTGAGTGGTATCTTGAAGGCTCTTCTTTGTCATCATCCTTACTGTAGTAGAGGTCTGCAGTCTCTGAAATCCAGTGTTCTCGACTTGCCACTGCCACCATTCAGTCTTGTTTATTTGTACATCCCTGTAGTCCTTAGGGCTCCCAGGTGGCTCAGTGGTAAAGAATCCGCCTGCTAATGCAGGAGACCCGGGTTTGATTCCTGGGTCTGGAAGATCCCCTGGAGTAGGAAATGGCAACCCACTCCAGTATTCTTGATTGAAAAATTCCATGGATAGAGGAGCTTGGCAGGCTACAGTCCACAGTGCTTCGGAGTCAAACATGACTGAGTATGCAATAAGTGTACATGCTGTAGCTCTTAACCATGGCCTTCATCCTGCAGGCGCTTAATTTATACATGTGCAGTGAAATTGGAAAGTGAGAGACAGGGGCATTGAAGAACTCCAGCTAGCACCACCTGGCCACCCAGCCTTTCAAAGCCTCTATTTTCTGATCTGTAAAATGAGAAGGGATCTTTGTAATATCCAAGGCCCCTGGAGCTCTTATATTGATTAAATCACAGAGAAGTCTTTACTCTCAAACTGATAATTGCTGTAGTTGCAGAAGGTGCTTGGCTAGGAATTCCATAAGAGACTCAGTTCCTACCCTAATCTCTAAGAAAGAGGTGGGCTAGAACCAAGTCATGGGTGCCCTGCAGAGCCATGGGGCATGTGGATGGCAGTGAATGGAGGTCCCAGAATCAGTGATTTCCCATGGCCTGGCCTGGAGTGAAGGGGCCTGGGCTGGCCTAGGAGTGTCCTACCACCTCGAGGAAGAGTGGCCTCTCTGACACAGACAGGAGGTGGAGCTGTCTGGTAGGAGGGGGAGGCCGATGAGGGTGGGCTGGGAGGAGGAGGTGAGAGGATGGCTCTGCTCGGTGTGGGAAGCAGGGAAAGCTGGGCGGTGACTTGGATAAGGAGCCTGAGAGTTGGGGTGGCGGGGGGGAGCATGTCCAGGGAGCAGCAGGCCCCCTTGTCTGCAGCAGCAGCCACATCAGGAGAAGCGAGAACCCTGGGCATACCCTGAGCCTTGGGCGAGTATGGCCTTGCCTTGATGCCAGGCTGGCCTCTTCCTGAGCCGGGGGGCTGTTCAGGCTCATTCAGTGCCAAGAGGCAGTCCCTCTGGGAGAGGGAAGGAAGGGTTTGAAAGAACTTCCCCTATGGAGCTCAGGCCCCACCAGTGGTGGCTCTAGAATGGGGGCAGGTAAGAGCCCCGGCCCCATGATCCCCTCCTCCCCACCCCTGGGGCTGCCTCCCAGCCTAAGCCTTGCTCTTTGTTTCTGTCACTGGGTACTCGGTGCCTGGAAAAGAGGAAATAACCATTAGTGTCACCTGCTCACCAGTGGGAGACATTAGCGTCTCTGGCAGAGCTTGCGGCCTGTAATTTTTGGAGGAGTTACAATAACGGAGCTAATTTGGTGTTTCATCATTATGCTCCTGGGTGAGCAGCGGGGGAGGGGAGGCCTGGGGCCTCACCATCACCTCCCAGCACAGAGCTCTTGCTTCCTTGGGTATCTTTAGGGGTCCCGGAGCCAGGCTCCCTCCTCCCTTGCCCTCCTTTCCCACCAGTAGCTTCTCCTTCCAGAGGTGGATTGTCAGAATGCAGCCTGGAGACCACCAAGGCAAACCCCAGCCAGACACACGTCCACAGCAGGACAGAGCAGGAAGGGGGCTGAGAGTTGGAGGAGGTGTATGAAGAGCCTGGGGCTTCCCTGGTGGCTCAGATGGTAAAGAATCAGCCTGCAATGCAGGAGACCTGGGTTCAATCCCTGGGTCAGGAAGATCCCATGGAGAAGGGCATGGCAGCCCACTCCAGTATGTATGCTTGCCTGGAGAATCCCATGGAGAGGAGCCTGGCGGGCCACACTCCACAGGGTCGTGCAGAGTTGGACACGACTGAAGCAACTTAGCGAGCCGCCACGTGTAGTCTGCTCTGCACTAGACACCATCCAGGGGGTGTAAGTGCACACATCTGTTCACCTTCATGGTTAAGCCCGTTTTACAGACGAGAAGGTGAGGTCATCTGGTATGATGCTTTCATTTTACAGCGAGGAAACTGCAGCTCAGGGAGGCCCAGTAACAATGTGTAGGCTATCAAAGCTGTCATTTGAACCTAGGCCTCTTGGCTCCAAGTTCAATGCTTGTTGTTCAGTTGCTCAGTCATGCCCAACTCTTTGTGACCACATGGACTGTGCCATGCCAGGCTTCCCTGTCCTTCACTATCTCCTGAAGTTTGCTCAAACTCCTGTCCATTGAGTCAGTGATGCCATCCAACCATCTGATCCTCTGTTGCCCTCTTCTCCTCCTACCCTGTCTTTCCCAGTATCAGGGTCTTTTCCAATGAGTCAGCGCTTTGCATCACCCCTAAGTTTATCCTGTTGCTGGGGACACCTGAGCTGGAGCCTAGAGTCTAAGAAGTCACCCACATATGCCCTTCTGTAGTGCCCCACTTACTAAAGATGCTGCTGGGTGGGGAAACCCTGGGATAGGAGGGAAAAAGAGGCAGCCTGCCAGCCAGCACAGCTTCTCATGGGCCTTGAAGCCAGGAGCTGTGGCCTCTGAAATCCAGACTAGAAGATGTCCCTGTTCCCACCCTCCACCCAGGGATGTGCCCAAGGCAACTGCCCCTCCTCCTGTTGTTGACTCAGACATCCACAGAGCGCACCTGGCCCCTCAGCCCACCAGGTGCGGGGCCATTGCCTGCCGCAATATGGCAGGAGAATGAGAGATTTACAACCCTTGTGAGCTTACTGCACGTAAATCTTGATTTTTTTCTACTAGCAGCTGGCAAAGTCTTCCTTGTGGTTTCCTCATATGCCTCCAGATCAGGGGCTTAGAGCAACTGCCGCATAGGGAACCACCTCTGATGCTCATTGTCAGAGAGGGTTAAGCAAGTTCAACGACATCCACAGTTATGCAGCTGGAACACAGTAGAGCAGGGATTTGAACCCTGCCCCAAACCCCATGCATCCTCCACGGGGTTGTTGGTACTCATTCCCTTGTACCAGAATTTCCCTGCCCTCTGGTTGGATGAAGAGCCAAGATCTCAACTTCCCACCAGCCCAGCAATCAAGAGTTCTTTGTTGATGACTATTGTGGATCTAGAAGAAGGCTACTGAAATACCTGGAAACTTTAGAAGGCCAAGGACCCTGGATTTCTCAGTATTCGAGAAGGGAAGGCAGTAAAAACTGGTACTGTCTTCAAGACTCTGAAGGCATAATGGCTGTGTTATGATGAAATAGCAAGTGTGGACTAGGAGGGAAGGGTGTAAGTGACCTGGGAGGCACTGGATGGGACATCAGGGAGCATTTTGAGTTCCAGGAGGGTGCAACACTGGAAAAGGTGTTAGTGAGATTTTTTTTTTTTTTAAGAGACCACAGTTCTTGAATTTAATGTGGTCCTGCCTGGGAGCTAGGACTGGATGAGTTGACCAATCACTCATGGCCTCTTGCTGCCTAGTGACATGTGATTGGGGCTGTCTTGCTCCGATCCACAAAGATCACAAAGAAGTGAATCCACTTGCAGCTCTCCTAGGAGGCCCACAAGGACTGAAGACTGCCCCTTGCCCCACCTCAAGCCCTAAAGAAGCAAGAAGACAAAAATGAAGAAAATAACTCTTTGCAGGAGACAGAGGGAAACACTTTATATGCCCAAAACATCTTCGTGAAGGGTTGCCTCCTCCCAGACATGGTGTCTGCAGCCCAGAGAAGCTCAGTGGGGAAGATCATGCAGAGAGAGTGCAGGGTTCTTCCATGCTGGCCCAGCTCCCTCCTCACCTATCTTCTTGCATGAGACAGTGTCTATTGGAGCAACTTAGCACCGGGTGAGATGATGACACACAGGGGTATTTCATGAGGAACTGCTGACTGAGGCCAGGATGTGGGCGTTGGCTGGTTGAAGTGAGCAGGAGATGGAGCCCTACGTATCGTACTTGTTCCCCTTCAAGAGGAAGCAGACAGGGGCAGGCAGAAGGAAGCCACAACTTTAAATCTCAGGGGCTTCCTCTTTAGTGCTTCTTGCTTTTGGAACACCAAGAAATTTCGCTTTCAAAACCCACACGGGTCCTTAGCTCACCTGAGCCTCATTAACCAGGGGCCGAATGTTACTGTGTATTTGTGGCATTGAGCACGATTCCAAAGGCGGCTGGGTGGCATGGAGGAGAAGAGCAAGGCCTCAGAGTCAGCAGCTGGGGGTCCACATCCAAACTTGGTGGATCACTCTGAGACCCTAGGCGATCACTTAACCTCTGTGATCCTCAGTATGGCAATAATCATGGGTCCTCCCAGGAATGCCGTATGAACAAAATGAATTAAGTCCAGTGTGCTGCATGGTCTCTATACACAAGCTTTTGCTGCATGTCTCTCAGTCCCCTTCTCATTAATTCAACAACTGTTGGTGTGTGCATGCATGCTAAGTCGCTTCAGTCGTGGCTGACTCTCTGTGAGCCTATGGACCTTAGCCCACTGGGCTCTTCTGTCCATGGGATACTCCAGGCAAGAATACTGGAATGGGTGGCCATGCCCTCCTCCAGGGGATCTTCCCAACCCAGGTATCAAACCCACGTCTCTTACATCTGCCTGCATTGGCAGGTGGGTCCTTTACCACTAGCGCCCCCTGGGAAGCCCCCAAATGTTGGTGAGCCTGTGTTATAGACCAGGCATTGTGCTCAGTCCTGGGAATACAACGGTGAGTAAACTAAAGGATGGGAGGGAGAACAGGGTAAGCAAGGCACCAAGGGGGCGGGATTCAGGAGGCATTCATGTTGGAGGCACTGATGAGCGAAGCTGAGTGAGGGCCTCCACCAACTTTGCCTTTGTACCCTGGGCCCCTGGTTTGCTCAGCCCTGTCCTTTGGGAACACGCAGTCTAGAGCAGGAGGTGTGGCTCTGGAGGAAGTGCCCGAGCAATGAGAGGACACCTGCTGTGTGTGCAGAGCTGGGGAAAGGAGGGTGGAACAGAGGGGACACAATGTGCAGGGGGGCGGGGGCACATGTGAGGGGCTGACAGCGCCTGAGGCAGCCTGGGCGAGTGGAGGGAGGGATGGGCCCTGATCGCTAGGGCCCTGTAGGTCTTGGTAAGGGTTTTGGCTTTTATTCTACCACAGGAGGAAGTCACTGAAGGGTTTTAAATAGAGGAGTGACATGGTCCATCTTACAGTCTTGGAAACCCTTTCTGCCTGCTGTGTGGAAAGTGGAGCAGAAAAGAAAGGGAAGCAAGGGGTCCCTTAGGAGGTGCGGCCCGCGCAGGTGAAAGGTGATGCTGTCCTCTCTGTGGCACTGGAGGTCGAGGCAGGTGTGTAGACTTGAGATTGGACTTGAAGATAGAATCAACGGACTCAGTGATGAGAAATGGCAGGGCTTCGTGATGAACTGAATGCAGAGGAGAGAGGAAGGCAGGCACCAAGCAGGAGAGACTCGGTGGATGGAAGGGCCATTTCCCGAGTTGAAGAAAACAAGAGGAAAATGTAAGCAGAAGCTCGGAGTTCTTCCCGAGAATCTCAAGTTTGAGTTTCTCAAGTTTCTGTGAGATGTCCAGGTTGAGATGTCGTGTTGGAACATATGAATGCAGAGTCTAGAGGCAGAGTCTGTGAAGGCACCATAAATTCGGGGGTCATGAACGTGGAGGTGGGCATTGACATTATGGGTGAGTGAGGAGAGAATGACTGTTTAGAACCCACTGCTTAGAGGCAGGGAGGGAAGGATGGTCCAGCAGAAATTGGAAGGAATAGCTGCAGAGGTGGGAGAATAACTGAAAGAAGAGAATGCTTCCAGAACAGCCTGGGCAACTCCACGCAAGGCTGCAAAGAGGGTCTTCAGAGAGCAGCAGCCTCATCATAGCAAGGCCCAGAGGTCAAAGTGTCTGGAACAGGAGACAGGTAAAAACCTAAACCTTCAGGTCAGCAAAGAGATGGAGAAGCTAGAGCCCCCATCACTCAGTCACTGGTGGTTCAAGCTGGAGCCCTTGTCTGGAACCTCTGCCCATTGGCATCCCCAGGACACCTGTTTGCAGAAACATTTCTCCGTTGGCCCAGGAGACCATCCCACCAGGACCAAGGCATCTATCTTCCCTCCTCTGAGAGCCCTGCTGCTGTAGCCCTGCCCAGGCAAAGAGCAGCTCACTCACCGCTGAGCCACCCGCCCCCTCTGGGGGAAACTGACAGCTGTTTGACAGCCACGCGACAGGAACATTGGAGGCAAGAAATGAAGACAGATGCTCATCATTAAGTTCATTTATGTGCCATTTACTCCTCTCTGTCATTAGTGAAGATGCCTGTGGACGGACCAGAGCGGAGGTGAGGTCCTTGGCCCTGGCCTCTCCAGACAGGCCCGAGTGCTGCAGACTCTCCAGCTTGACCAGGCATGGCCTCTCTCTCTTCTGGAACTTCCCCAAACTCTGCTCTCCTCAAACTCCTTCTGCCCCCTTGTAGCCCCTCCCCCTCTCCGCCCACCTTTTAAAAAGTCATTAGGAAGAGATCTGTACCTCCCAGTGTGATTCTGACTCATGGATATTTGCCCAAAAGTAATGGTGCATGCCAAACGCTAAACCTCTTTTCAAGGGCAGGTTCCTGGAGGGGAGGCTGTGGAAAAGTTTCCTAAATAAAACCAGCTGTTTCCCTGAAGACGCTCAGATAGAGAAGCACTTGCCACCCACTGATGTGCTGTCGTGTCTGGAGGTGTCCCCGGGACCGGGCCCACCTCGAGGATCTCACCCACTTCCTCTTTCCCCTCCCCGCCCTCTGAGAGCCTGAGGGTCTCTCTCTTCTCCATCAGCTGGTCCCAGGCTCTCTGTGTCCACAACATGGGCTGCAGCCAGAGCGTATGGAGTTCGTTTAAGGCGCCTCCATTTGCTAGATCATTTATTCATAACGCTGCAAAGCTCTTGGGGCAGAGAGCACTTGAGAGAAGAAGCAGGCATGGAAGTCAGAACAAACAGAAGCGGCCCCGGCTCCCAGCAGGGAGCCCGAGCATCACAACAGACACAGCCCGCCTTTCTACCTGGGCCACCCCCAGCATGTGGCGTTCTCCCCAGCCCTGCAAGCCCAGGCCCCCAGAGGAGCAGGGAACAGCCCACGCCAGCCAGCCTGGTGCTCACAGCAGGAGCCCCTCACACGGCACTCCAGGAGAAGCACCCAGCCTCTCGGCTCCTCTCCCCCAGCAGAGAGTTGATCCAGCCTCGGGGGATGTATGGGGTGGATGGAATGTTGGTTTCTGCCCTCCTCCACTGCAGTCCCCTCATCTAGTGGGTCACCAGATCCTGCTGATTGCGTCTCAGATGTGCCTTGCCTTGCTTCAAGGCCTTTGTAACCCCTGTCCCCAGGCCATGAGAGACACCCCAAGCCTAACCAAAGGAGTGAGGAGAAGGGACCCAAGAGGAGAGATCAGGACAGCTGGACTGGCAAGACGAGTGTTATCCAGGACAGTCAGGAGGGAGGAGAGGTTATTTCAGGCAGTGGAAAGAGCAGGGCCAAGGTGTGAAGGTACAGAAGAACCTGGGGTTTGGGAGAGGGAGCTGTAGAGAGACAGGATGTTGCAGTAGCCGAAACTGTGGGCTCTCGAACCTGGCTGCCTGGGGTCACATCCCAGCTCTGCCATTCGAACCTGGCTGCCTGGGGTCACATCCCAGCTCTGCCATAGAGTAGCTGTGTGCTGGGCTGGAGGACCAGCCTCGAGGTACGTCAGGGTCCCCTTGAAGAAAATGCAGACAATCGTAGCATCTATCTCATGAGGCTTCTGTGAAATTTATACGACTCGGCATGCATGAGCGCTTAGGACAGGATGGCCCATAATGGGCACCTGGACTGGAATGATTGGCAAGAAAAGCAAGGGCCAAATCATGAAGAAGCCTGAGTGCAATGGATGCTGTGGGTGAGTGATTTTCACGCTGACTCCTAGACGCTTTAAGGAAGTAGGCTGAGGGGTTGAAGGTAGGAATTCTGGTGGGGGGTGGTGGTGTAGTCGTGTCCAACTCTTGGTGACAGTTAACTCTGGGTGTTGTTGTTCAGATGTTAACTCTTGCCCCACTTTGCGACCCCATGAACTGCAGCATGCCAGGCTTTCTTGTCCTCCACTATCTCCCAGAGTTTGCTCAAACTCATGTCCATCGAGTCAGTGATTTCATCCAACCATCTCATCCTCGACACAGAGAGATCACAACAAACTGTAGATCAAAACAAACTGTGGAAAATTCTTAAAGAGATGGGAACACCAGACCACCTGACCTGCCTCCTGAGAAGTCTGTATGCAGGTCAAGAAACAACAGTTAGAACTGGACATGGAATAACAGACTGGTTCCAAATTGAGAAAGGAGTTTGTCAAGGCTGTATATCATCACCCTACTTAAACTTACATGCAGAGTACATCATACAAAATGCCGGGCTGGATGAAGCACAAGTTGGAATCAAGGTTGCCGGGAGAAACATCAATAACCTCACCCTTATGACAGCACCGTTATGGCAGAAAGCAAAAAGGAACTAAAGAGCCTCTTGATGAAAGTGAAAGAGGAGAGTGAAAAAGTTGTCTTAAAACTCAACATTCAGAAAACTAAGACCATGGCATCCGGTCCCATCAATTCGTGGCAAATAGATGGGGAAACAATGGAAACAATGACAGACTTTATTTTTTTGGCTTCAAAATCACTGCAGATGGTGACTGCAGCCATGAAATTAGAAGACTGAAGGCAGGAGAAGGAGACAACAGAGGATGAGATGGTTGGATGGAATCACCGACTCAATGGACGTGAGTTTGAACAAGCTCCGGGAGTTGGTGATGGACAGGGAAGCCTGGCGTGCTGCAGTCCATGGGGTCACAAAGAATCAGACATGTCTGAGCAACTGAACTGAACTGATCTCATTCTCTATTTTCCCCTTCTCCTCCTGCCCTCAATCTTTCCCAGCATCAGAGTCTTTTCTAATGAGTCGGATCTTCATATCAGGTGGTTAAAATATTGGAGCTTCAGCTTCAGCGTCAGTCTTTCCGACGAATATTCAGGGTTGCCTCATTTCTAAGCCACTTTTCATCCATTGTGTATATTTCACTTCAAGAAAAGTTTTCCAGCTACGAAACTAGTTTAGAATGGCGGTCACTGAACGATTTGGAGCGGGAGAACCCTCTGATTACAGCAAGGAGGAGAGACCCGAGGGGTGGGGGGCTGTTTATGCTTAGTCACTCAGTTGTGTCTGACATTTTGCAACCCTATGGGCTGTGGCCTGCCAGGCTCCTCTGTCCATAGGGCTTCTCCAGGCAAGAATACTGGAGTGGGTTGCTATTTCCTCCAAGGGATCTTCCCAACCCAGGGATCGAACCCAGGTCTCCCTCATTGCAGGCGGAGTCTTTACCATGTGAGCCACCAGGGGGTTGGAGTAGGGAGTCAGAAAACTGGGAGGTCCTGGTGTGGGTCAGAGCTAAGGTAGTGCGGAGGGGAGGGGAGGAGCAGGCCTCAGAGTGTGCAGACTCTTACAGGGCAGAACAGCCTGGCTGGGAAACTGACTGGGTGTGGAGACCACAGGAGGGCTAGGAAGCTGGGATCCTATCGACTTCTCTTCCCCACGTGTGTGTGCTAAGTCACTTCAGTCATGTCTGACTCTTTGTGACCCTATGGACTATAGCCCGCCAGGCTCCACTGTCCATGAGACTTCCCAGGCAAGAGGACTAGAGTGGGTTGCCAGTTCTTCCTCCAAGGATCTTCCCGACCCAGGGATCCACTCTTCCCTGGCCACCCATTTTTTCCTGCAATTCTGCTGAAGTCCTGCTTTCCACAGAGGAGAAAATCCAAACAGCCCCAGGGCCTCAGAGACCTGGCCCTGCCTCCCTTCCCCACTGCTCCCCAGCACAGCAACCACCTTGCCCCTCCCCGCTTGCCGCTCCCTTGGCATCACTTGCTGTCCCCTCATGGCAGTCCACCTCCCCCCCCTCTCTCAGGTCTGACTGGCCTCCCGACTGCTCTGTCTAAACAGCCTCCACCCTGCCCCGCACTCTTTACCCTCTGCCCCTGCCCACGTTCACTCAGCACCCTGCAGTACTCTTGCTTACATGAGTTTGACTCCTTCCTCCAGAGGGCTGGGACTCTGTCTCATTACTACTGTCTCCCTGTATTTGGAAACATTTTGTAGGCAGTCGCGAATGAATGACACAGGCGAAGACGGTCTCTGGTATGGGTGTCTAGGTGGAAGGTGATGCTGTGGATGAGAGGGACATAGGGATGGAAGAGCAGGTGTAGAGAGGTCTCCGTCACCCGCTGAGTCGAGGGCAAACTGTGAGGTGTGGGCCCTGAGGCAGACACCCAGCCTGGTCTGGGCTGCTCTCAGCCTGCCCTGTGGTCCACATTGCCCTCGAGCCTCGCTTGACCTCCAGGCCTCTGCTCTGTGTCTTTATGTACCCAGTGACACCTGCCTGGGCACTGCTTGCTTATTTCTTCCGTAAGCTCTTTTCATTCACCTTGCTAGATCCTACCGAGTATCACCCTCTCTGAGATTCCTGGCAGAGCTTCTTCTTTCCTCCTCTAGGGCCCACATCCTGTCCACAGCTCTCTTACAGCACTAATCAAGCCAGACACTGCTGCTTACCTATGTGCCTTTCTTTCTCCTACCTTTTCCCAAGTCTGTGAACTCTCGATAATAGTAGTTGTGATAGTTGTAACAAATTATAATAGCGGCTAATGCTTTCTGAGTGCTTACTGTGTGCCAGGCACTATGCTAAACGCTTGGCACAAATTACCTCATTTAATCTTTATTTAACAACCTTAGGAGGTAGGTACGTTATATTAGCCCCATTTCACAGATTAGAAAACCAAGACTAGAAAAGGATTAAAGTAAGTCACACTCCTCATAAACGGAGCTGGACCCTGGACCCAGAGTTGCCTGACCTCAAGTCCACAGGCTTAACCATTCCTTCATCAGCTAGCATTTCCTGAGCTCTTACTGTGAATCGGGCCCTGGGCTAGACATGGGGGATTGATGAGTAAAACCAGTCCATATCCCTGCTCCCACAGAGGCCCCCATCTAATGAGAACACTGCATTCATCATAAAATCCCCACATCAAATAGAAACTATGGTCGTGGCGTGGGCTCTGAAGAGGTCTGGGGGGCCATGGGGGTGGATATCAATCCCAGCATCCAGCCTCCACATCTGACTCATCTCTACCCCCAATTCCAAGCCCCAGGCCTACACAGAGGGATTGCTCACTGGCTCTTTCTTTACCCGTTGAAGCCAAATTGGCTTCCACCCCATCTCCCTTCCAGCCCCCCAGCCCCAGGCTAACAGCACTTCCTGCCCAGTGCTTCAAAGATCCTTTTACTCTCTTGTGACTTTTCCAAAAGTGTAGCGGATACTTCTCTGCTGATGCTGAGTGATTCAGACAAGCCACTTAATGATTAAGAGACTAGAAGTGTTCTCTAAGAGATGGGAAAGCATCGTTCTTGCTTTGCTTCGCTCAGCCTGGATTCCCCAGACAGACGCAGAGGCATTGACGCCACTCATTGCCTATTTAAGAGGAAGAAGCCCAGCCCTGGAGAAGAACAAAACAGGTGGGGGGCAGTGGGAACTGAAGGAATGAGAGCATATGAAATTCAAAACAAAGTTCCTGGATAGCTTGAGGTGGGTAAGCAGACAGATACCAGTTAAGCATCCTTGAAAGTGTGAAAGTGAAAGTGCTAATTGCTCAGTCATGTCCGACTCTTTGCAACCTCATGGACTGTAGCCCACCAGGCTCCTCTATCCATGGAATTCTCCAGGAAAGAATACTGGAGTGGATTGCCATTCCCTTCTCCAGGTATCTTCCCTACCCAGGGATCGAACCCCGGTCTCCTGATTGCAGGCAGATTCTTTACCCTTTGAACCACCAGGGAAGCCTTTAGCCATCCTTGGACCATCTTAATTGGTGATGGCTGATGATGAATTTTTCCAGTTTGAATGCTTGGTTTTTATGGCTGGCAGGGACCTTAAGGCTACAGCATCCGGGGTAATGCTCTCATTTTATAGACCAAAGCCCAGAGATGTGAAATGACAAGCCTGAGTACTTAGTGGTGGAGGGACTAAATAAAGTCCCTCTCTTTCCTGGGCAGTCCATGGGTAGGAAATTTTTTTTTTTCTACACCTAGGGCTGTGTGAGTGCATCAAGGAGAGAAAAGTGCTTTAATGAGCTGTTGCAGATGGACTCCTGGGGAACCAGCAAGGGCAATGCGGTACAGTGGATGGGCCTTTACAAATCTTAACTGCCCAGACATCTGGGCACAGCAGCCAGGGGAGATTGCTACTAGAATGGGCAATGATGTAGGTGGACAGGCTTCATGCAATTAAAGACAGGATTCTCCAAGTACCAATATCCTGGCTGCAGGCCTGGCCCCCTCCAAGCAATAGCCAAGACTTTCACCAGCTGCTGCTGGGCTCAGACCCACCCTATCAGCCCCTTGGGTCAGCAGTCCAGAGGGCTAAGTTGGAGTCTGCTGCTTTCTGAGCAGCAGTGACCTCTTCTGCACCAGGGAGCTCACTGCCAGTCAGGGGCCCTATGGTGGCCTCTCTTGACAGAAGGTGAAGATGAAAGCAATAATATGCTGGCTGTTCTGCAGCCCCTGGTCATCCCTGGTTATATTAAAGCCCAAGCTACAAACATCCTCAGTGAGGATAAAAGGCTGGCAAGTGTGCAGGATCTGGGGCTGAAACCTCTTGAGAAAGCAGGTGGTGCTGAGAGGACTCGGCAAGTCTACCTATGGGGCCAAGCTGGGCCTGGCTTTCTAGAGAGGAAGGTGCCTCCAGGAGATGCTGACTTTCTGTCTGCTTAGCCCCATCTATGTACTCAAAAGTAAACTATTTATTTTCCTTTATCAAGTAACCTGGTCCTCTGCTGTCTACAAGGGCTTCCCAGGTGGCTCTAGTGGTAAAGAACCCCCTGCCAATGCAAGAGACATAAGAGATGTTTGATCCCTGGGTAGAGGAGACCCCCTGGAGAAGGGCATGGCAATCCACTCCGGTATTCATGCCTGGAGAATCCCCATGGACAGAGGAGCCTGGCAGGCTACAGCCCATGGAGTAACAAGAGTTGGACATGACCGAAGCAACTGATCACACACTGCTGTCTGCATGTGCAGGGGATTAATATTTGCCTTGACCCACTGAGCCAAGAGTAGCTGTTTTGCCATCAGGCTCAATCACCCAGAGCAGAAGATCCAAGATCGGACTTTGGGCCACTTGGCCCCAGTTTCCTATCTGCCCCCAAGTCATAGTGGACTCTTGACCCACTCCCTTTGCCTGCTGGGGCCCAGTGATGGAGGATGGAGCTCACTGTTGGGTGCAGGAACCAGAAGTGGGGTGGGGAGTTCCAAATCTGGCTGCAGACTCAGTGCCTCGTGTGCCCCCAGCTGGCAGCTCTACCGAGGAAGGAGGGGCCCACTGACTCTGTGCTATCCCTGGAGGGAGCCATCTCTGAGGGCAGCCTACAAAGCCCCAAGGGATTCCGCTCACCCTGAGGGCTCTCCCACAGCCCCAGGCAAGTCTCCCAAGCTCACAGACAAACCAGCTTAGACTCCTGTGAAAAGACTGCCTTTGAAGGCTTCACTCTGCATCTGCCAGGTGGCCGAGTGGGCAAAGGTGACAGCAGCCTCGTGCTCACTCCTCTCACAGGAAAGTCACATGTGACTGAGCGACTGAGCGCACGCTTGCAGGGACCCTGGGAACTTCTAGGCTGCTTACCAGGGCCCTAACCTGATGGTAACATCGATATGGAGAACCATTCCTTTCGAGGGTTCTTCTGCCTCAAGTGTAACTGTCTGTGTAGCTCCTCTTGGGCTATCAAGCATCTCTGAAGCACAGTAGGTGTAAAGCAAAGGTCCTGCCCCAAAGGGGCCTCTAGTCCCTGGATGCTATAGGAGGGCTTGGCTGTAGCAAAGCAGGGACTCGTGCACCCCTCTGAGCACCTCAGGGAAAGAAAGTGCAGCAGGGACGTGGGACGCATGCTCAGTGTGGGCTGGATCTTGGGTGAGGGTCCCTGTGAAGGGCATCGCCCTGGGCCCTCCAAGATGCGTGAGACGTCATCCAAAGACAAGAGGAGGAGACATGTTGGCCAAAGGGACCGAAGATACACTGGCTGGTTGGAGCAGAGGGTTGGCAAGGAGGGATACAGAAAAATAATCAGGTGGGGTGGTAGGACAGGACTAATCGTTAAGGGTCCAGAATGCAAGCTAGGAGGGAGGATGGGTCTTGATTCTGGAAGCCGCGCAGGGGGCGCTACTGAGAGCATTCGGGCAGCAGCTCTGGCCTATAAAAGTCTGGCCCCAGAGCACTCATTTGACTTCAGCAAGTTGCTTAACTTCACCAGTCATTTCCTCCTGCATACGGTGGGGGTACTAAGATCACCCATCCCACAGGGCTGTGGTGAGACTCACAGAGGCAATTTAGCAAAGGACTTGGCACACGGTATGCATGCAGTAACCTTAGTTCTTCTTGCTGTTGTTGAGGCTGAACGGGTTTCTTGAACACTGGACAGGATTGCACCTTGGAGGGTTATAAGGAAATCAGGGGAGTTGGGGGCCTCCTTGTAGCTCGGTGCCTCCTCTAGAGATGGAACATTCAGCCAGGTGCGCTGCTGACCTGACCCCTGCTGCCTGAGGGGACAGTCACGCTCCCCCGTGCCACTTGCTGTGGGCCACTTCCTGTTTCTTTCTCCCTGGACTAGGGGACTCCGGAGGGAGGGAGACAGGAGATGCACCTGAGCAAGATGGAGATCCTGGCTCCTTTTCCCTCTCCCTCCCTTCTCTCCCTCCTCCTTTTCTCTCTCCCTCCCTCCTTTCCTTCCTCTGCACCAGGTCTTAGTTCTGCCATTTGGGATCTTTAGTGGCAGCATGTGGGATCTAATTTCCCAGCCAGAGATCAAACCCAGGTCCCCTGCATTTGGAGCACAGAGTCTTAGCCACTGGACCACCAAGGAAATCCTCTTGGTGCCTTCCTTTAACTGGTTACACCCCTCTAGGCTGCATGCGTGTCGAGGGGGACAGCACACTCTCCACAAAACATGGAGCCTCTAACAGGATCTCAGCAAATCCAAATGGAAACAACAGGTGAAGTTGTGGTCTAAGGTCTAGAGGAGCCAGGGTTACCTTGAGATGTTCCCTAGGTGGGCTGCTATCCTGAGGGTCAGAGTCCAGCTGTGCCTCCCACCAGCTGCACAAGCCTGGTCAGGACATTATACCTGAGTTTAACCACTGAGTTCTTGTCTGTGAGATGGAGGGAATAATGACAATACCTTCTGCCTTGCACAGTCACTGTGAGCCTCAAAGGCGGAAATGCCCATCACAGAAGAGCTTCACAGGGCACAGTTCGTGGGTTTTGGTCTGGGCTCCATGTACTAGGGTGTGGAGGGGGTGCTGTGGAGGGGGGAGCTCTCTCTACACTGTGTCCAGCTCTGCCCCAGCCAGACCCCACCCTTCCACCCCTCACCCCCGCCCACAACACCCCCACCCGCTTCTTGTCCAGGGAGCTGGGTGGATTCACCTGCTACTCCTGGGATTTGATTTGGGAGTGGGTTGAAAAAGGACAAATCTTGGGCTAGGGAAAGGGTGGGTATAGGGCCACCTAGAGAAAAGCATTGGGACCACGTACTCTGGAAAGGGTGGGGGAATTATTCTACAGGAGGGGCCAAGGGTCAGGAGTCTCCCAGAGTCCCCAGTAGAGGGTGCTTCTTTGTGAAGAGACAAAAACCTTGGCGCGATCTTTGACTGCCCTGCTTCTCTGAAGTCACCTCCTCCAGGAGGCCCCCCCAGCCTGAAATCCGAGCCACCCCAAAGCCTGACCTCTTCCTCCTCCACCCTGGATCTGGGGGCTTTAAGGGAGGAAACCTCTCTACGTCCTGGAGCCCCACGTCAGCCTCAGAGCCTGGGAGATTTTGCAGCGATAGCACCCTCCTCTGTCAGCTGGGGAACAGGAAGAGGAGGCAGTCCAGCAGAGTGCTGTTTAATTCAACAGTCGGACATGCTTACCGTCTTTGAAGTTTTCCTGTTCCCTGTTGCTCAGAAACTTCCTGGGATCCCTGGTCATGATGCTTCTGGGGTCAGAAGAGGCAGCAGGGTATATGCTCCAGGCTGGGTTCATAGCTGAAGCATGACCACACATGAGGACAAAGTGGATCCAAGACCTGGCACAAACATGGAATGGCAAGTGGTCGGTACCATGTCCGGAGCAGGTCCTGATTCCTTGTGCTTTCACTCGCAAGCCTGGAAGTTGGAGTGCTAGGTGTGTTTCAGGAGAGGCAAGGAAGCTGCCAGAGCTTCCCAGGTGGCGCTGGCAGTAAAGAACCTGCCTGCCAATGCAGGAGACTCAAGAGAGGAGGGTTCAGTTCCTGGGTGGGGATGATCCCCTGCAGGAGGGCATGGCAACCCACCCCAGTATTCTTGCCTGGAGAATTCCACAGACAGAGGAGCCTGGAGGGCTATAGTCCATGGGGTCACAAAGAGCCAGACACAACTGAAGCGACTTAGCACACAAGCTTCTAAGGCAGAGGGCCTCATGAAGAGCGACTAGCTGAGAGCTAGAATCAGATATGCTGGGAGAGGGGACCCCTGCTGGCCAGAGTGGGTCTTGTACAGAATACGATCAGGACCACAGGCCCCAGGGTGGGGAGTCAAGGACTCACATGACCAAGAAAGGTAAACTGGAAAATAGGGTTGGGCCCCCGAGGGCTTGGTGGCCTGGAGGGGCTGCAGCCAAAGGGCACGGGTAGGGCAGGTGAGGCCAAAGCAGGAGGGAAAGGACCAGGACCAGAGTCTGATCAGAGCTGAGAAGGAAAGTTGAAGAGGACAGTGTCTGCTGAAGAGCCAATGTCATTATCACTGTCTTTTATACCCAGTTACTCCCAGGACAGAGGCCAGACCATCCGGCCTTAGAGCACTCTGCCTCAGAGAGCTTCTCCTGGGCTCCGGAGTGGCCCTCACCTGCCCTCCTGTCTGTTTCTTTGCAGGAAAGTGTGGATTTGGGCGAGATCATGTTCTCCCTCTGCTACCTGCCCACAGCAGGCAGGCTCACCCTCACCGTGATCAAATGCCGGAACCTCAAGGCAATGGACATCACAGGCTACTCAGGTACCTCTCCTACCCAGGTGCTTGCCACGTGGCCTCCCCACAGTCCCGACTTTAGGATATGGAGAGATGTTCAGACAGGAGGGGGAGGAATTGCTGGTATTCTTCGATTGGAACACAGACCTGCAGCCAAATGGCCTGGCTTTGAATAC
Organism: Redunca redunca; assembly: GCA_006410935.1. Classification (NCBI taxonomy): domain Eukaryota; kingdom Metazoa; phylum Chordata; class Mammalia; order Artiodactyla; family Bovidae; genus Redunca; species Redunca redunca. Next base: position 300,271 of record SJYQ01001484.1, read on the forward strand.
CAGTTCTGCCATTTCCTTGCTGTGTAATGTTTTGGTTTCCTGATCTGAACAGGAAAAAAAAACAAACAAACAAAACCTTACACAGGTTGCTTTAAGAATAAACAAGTTAATTCATGTAAATGCTTAGCAATGAGCCAGATACCTAATAAGCAGTCAGTTGTTGTTCAGTCACTCAGTCGTGTCCAACTCTGCGACTGAGCAGTCAGGAGATATTAGCTATTACAATCATTCTTTCTCTTGGAGGATGGAAAGGATAAGAAGCAAACAAATAGGAGGAAAAAACAAGAAGGAAAAATCTTTCTGGTTGGTGTGAGGCCTCAGGACTTCCAAGGGTTATGTCAGGTTTGAGTGTCTTAAGTGTTTGTTGTTCCATGAAGCCCTGCAGCAGCCCTGTAGTGAGTCAGAGGAACAGAGTCACTGAAAAGCAAAGTGCATTTGTATTTGAGGTTTTCCTGCAGGGCTCTGGGCCTCTGTCTCAGCACCAGGAGAGCCACTGGGTACCACAGGAGAGACAAGTGCTGTTCTAGCAACTGAGGAGATACTTGTTTGGAGGCAGCCTCAGAGCCTGCAGGCTGGACACAGTGTCAGAGGTTTGATCCTTTCCCATGATTCTGCAAGTTGTTGTCATTATGCAGGGTTTGGGGTTGTAATATAACAGCAGTCTCAGGAACCTTCTGCCCCGAGTTGACTCAAATTAGCCCAAGAAGTAGAAGAGGGTGGAGCGTTCCAAGGAGCAGGCACGTAGAATAGCTGGGCTGCATTCAGATGCAAATGCTTGGTTTGTTTCCCTAAAACTCCCTCCTAAGAGGCTCTTCTCCAAATTCTGATTACAAACATAAATCCACTCCAGAGGCGCCTCTGAACTTGGCTGGGAGTATGTGGAAGATTTTCCCTTTCTTCTTTATTTCCTGAGGATAATCACAGTTGCTGCAAAGAGGTGATGATCCAGATGAACACATCTGGGCCCAGACCCAACCTGGTGCAGTTGGAAGAAGACGAGATATTAGGCTTTGGAAAATCAGGTTTCAGGGAAGGGTGGTCAAGAAACGCTGAAGTCAGGTGTATTTGTGGCGGCTTTGAATGCCTCTGCTCCCAGAGCTCCCCCCTACTGCTGCCCCCACGCCTCTGTGCATCACCCACGCCTTCCAGGCTGAAAGCTGCCCCAGAAAGTACCTGCCCTGATGCTTTTCCTTCCACAGAAGCTACCACCACACATCAGAACGTGGTAGGGAGCTTAAAGAACCTCTTCCAACATGTACAAGGCTCTTAGGCGTCAGCAAGCCGGCTTCCTCCAAAAATGCAACCAGTGTAGATTTCACTTTAATAACAAAATAAATGTGTACAGGGACAGAAATTCACTGAGGCCTCTCAAAACTGCTGAAGGAAATAGGATTTTGCTGCCCAAGTCCCCACTCTGTCTTCTCTGGTGTAATTAAATTGATGTGCTAGAGAGAGAGTACTTACAGCAAAGCCACCAAGATAATCGTGTGGGTTGTTGCACATCAGAGGGTTGGGGGTGAGAGATTTTTCTCATGCCAAGTTCCAACCTCTCTCTCACGATTGCCTCTCTTTTCTACCTGGGTTTGGAATTGGGTATTTTGTTTGTTTTCATTTGGAATCTGGTATTACATCTCAGCTTGATTCTGAAGATTCAGGGGTCCTCTTTTCGCTAGGAATTTCCATCCTGTTCACTGATGTAAGCAAGTGTCTGGGACAGTTCATGGAACATCATAAGCATTAAATAAGTATGTATTGAATGATGAATGAATGGGTAACTTTGTCAAAGGGTGATGCACCTGGGACACTCATGCCAGGGGTCTCTGAAACTCTATCTCCTGTTTTGGAGGATAAGTTTGAGTTTGCCTTCAACCCAGATTGCTTTGCTGTTGGACTAAACTCAGGGGCGCATGGAGCTCATTAATTTCCTGTTCTTGATTTATATGACATTGCCCTCCAAAACCAAGGATCTTTCTGTTCTCCTTGATCTAAACTAGTCATGAATCAATTCCCTAAGCCTATCCACTGGAACCATGACCATAAAGAACAGTACAAAATAATCATAAGGATCAGTATCCCCAAAAAGGATGGTGAGTGAGTACACCCACCCATCTCTGCCACATCTAGTCTGCACGACTTTGAATCTAGTGGTTACAAATGTAAACTCTGGAGTCAGACCTAAATTGAAATCTTAGGCAAGTTTCTTAATCTTTCAAATCTCAAATTCTCTATCTGTAAAAGGGGGATAATCATAAATATTTTATAGGATTGACATTTTAAATGACATGATATACATAAATCTCTCAGCACAATGCCTGGCATATAATAAATGCCGAATTATGATGGCTCTCATGACAAGGAGGCTGAAACACACTGCTGGTCTTTGTGCCCCTCCCTTAGCTGCATCTTAGGTTACTGGAGAGGAAAGGACCTCAAGGTCATTTGGAGCCAGCATTCTGCTAGAAGCTCAAGCTTCTGCCCCAGTGCAAACCACATAGGGGACAGTCTTGTCTCTGTTTAGCCTCTTGGACGATAGTGAGATTATGTGTTCTCTTCTCCAATGCATGAAAGTGAAAAGTGAAAATGAAGTCGCTCGGTCGTGTACCACTCTTCACAACGCCATGGACTGCAGCCTACCAGGCTCCTCCGTCCATGGGATTCTCCAGGCAAGAGTACTGGAGTGGGGTGCCATTGCCTTCTCCATCAAGGGAAATACCCACAGAATTTTATAAATTAGATATGCCTCATAGGAGTGAATAGAGGTGGGGAAGGAAGCTGAGCATCTCCCAGTTAGTCATCAGGCATTTGCCTAGTGGCCCAGGGAACAGGATTGTATCTCTGGGTCAGGGAGATCCCCTGGAGAAGGAAATGGCAACCCACTCCAGTATTCTTGCCTGGAGAATCCCATGGACAGAGGAGCCTGGCAGACTATAGTCCATAGGGGTCGCAAGAGTAGGACACAACTGAAGTGACTTGGCAGCACCAGGGACGGGTGGCTTTGTCAAACATTTCTAAGTCTGGCCACATGGGCATTTGCTCTGCTGTGGGAGTGTATGGACATAGGCATGGGAGGGGATGAGCAGTCCTTGGCAGCCTCAAGCCTGAAGACACTCTCCAAGGCAACGTTCACACTTGAGGAGTAGAGAGGTTGCCATGTCAACAACAGGTCTTGGAAGTAACTTTCCCACTTGTCTGCTTGGACCTGAACACTGTCCAGGGCATATCCATAGAGAACAGAGCCTGAGGACAGGAGAAAGCTGTTTCATGGCAGTTCTAGGAACTCCTCCTTCCTTTTTACTGAACATCCTCCTGAGAGAAACCTTGCCAGTGGGTTGTCAGACACAGAAGGGTGGTTAAACACCTGATGGTCTCCCCAGGTCCCCCATAAACCCAAGCACCCCCGTGGCTAAGGCACAGCTGCTGTCATCATGTTGTTTAGTCAGCGGCACACCTGGGTGACTATGGAACTGCCTTTAAGGCTTGAGTTCCTGATCAGGTGTCGAGGTTCTCTGTAGCTCCCCCAAAGCTGTGCACCTCTTCCACCACCTGAACAATTCCCCAGGGGTGCTCGGGAGTTAGAGTCACATGCCTGTGAATGAGGAGCCAGGGAGCAGGCTGCTGGGCCTGCACCTCCTGGCAGAGTCGCATGAGCCCTGGCTTCTGGGCAAGAAGTTGTCTCGGCACATCAGTGTCTCAAAAGCTGTTATTACCTGTGAGTTGCCCTCCTGTGTCTTGAGCTGTGAGGCATAAATAACAATTACGATGGTGACCGGGACACCTGCACTGTGAGATACAATAGGTGTCACTTCACTTGGATGAGTAGAAAATTTCAGGGTAGGAAGCTGACCGTGAAATACCCATTCAGAAAATGAAAGAAGAGACAAGGATGGGAGGTGCACTGGAGGTCAGTAAAAAGACATCTCTTTGAGGGCTGGAGAGATTTCAAGAACACACTGAGAAAGGAAATGGCAGCTGGCCACCCTGAGTCCCAGAAGGCTGAGGCACTCAGTCCCCCGGCCATGGCCCCCTCCTCCTCCACTGCCAAGAGTGGGCAGGAAACAGTTTCCAGGGAGGCCAAGAGCAGGGTCACTCCTCCCCTCCCTGACACTGGGCAGAAGTGAGCCGGAAGGAGCAATGAGACCCTGAATCCTGTTGTCAGGCTGGGAGGACCCCACAAGCATCGTCGCTGTTCATTTATTCTGTCTTGTGGCTACTCCTTGGGTGTCATCAATTCTATTTTTACCCACTTTATCCTCTGGTTACTAATTCTGACAAGAACCCCTTAGCGAAAAGCCTGCAAGTAGGTAAAAGGAGGAGAGTGCCTTTGTTCAGCTTCAGCGCCCTTTGGAGCCAGCCAGCCACCATGGAGCTGAGATTTAGGGTCATGAACTGTGTACCCATGGGCAGGTTTCCTGTCTGATTTGGGGCCAGATTCCCCACTAGCGAAAGTCCATTAAACACTCTCCTAGAAAGCCTGAGGTCGCTAAAGACTCTGTGTTTACGAAGCACCGAGTGTCCGCAGAGACAGGTGTGTGACATAAATACAAGGTGGTTTAATTATTTTAACATCCCACTGATACCATCTGAGAACAACAGTAGGTCTGGGGCTCCTAGCCCTCTGCCACACGTGGTGCTTGAGGACATCTGCTTAACACGCTCCCTTCCCTTCCCGTGGCCCCCATGGGCACAGATCCATATGTCAAAGTGTCCCTGCTCTGTGACGGGCGGAGGCTGAAGAAGAAGAAAACCACCATAAAGAAGAACACCCTCAACCCTGTCTACAATGAGGCCATCATCTTTGACATTCCCCCGGAGAACATGGACCAAGTCAGCCTGCTCATCTCCGTTATGGATTATGATCGGTAGGTAAGGCCCTGGGGGGCCGGGATTCCCTGCCCCTCACTCCCACCCCAGTACAGCACAGGGCTCTTTGACCTTGGACCTTGTGGTTCATGTGGCTCAGGCACTCAGTGGCCTCAAATCTGGCTCCACTCAGGGAGGTACAAGAGTTTGAGGAAAATCATGGATTTCCAAAGAAGCTCAAGCTTCACTTCCTGCTGGGAGCCAGCACGGGAGATCCCACCCATGACAAGGTCATGCAGGACTCGAGGGACTCCCTGGGCCATCCCACACATGACAAGGTCATGCGGAAAAGTCCTGATAAGCAAGGCCTCATTGTCCATCCTGAGGACATCCCTGGGCTCTGCTGAGGCTGGACCTCGGCAACTTCCCAGCAGGCTCATTGCCATCAGGGGCTTCCCTACCCTTCAGTTTCCGTGCATTCACTCCTGACTCTTCCCGTTCCTCCTTCTGGCATCTGTTCTTGTGAACCCCTCCCTCTCCTCTCCATTCCCACTGCTGCTTCCACTCCCGCTTCGGGATGTCTATGCAGCCTCTGAACTGACCCCTGCTGTCATCACTCCCTGCCTCAACCCAGCCACACCTTCCTAAAAGATCACTTTGTTCCTGGGCCTGCCCTTCTCAAGAACCACCAGTGGCTTCTGTTGTCTAAGCTCTTCCCCTGAACTCTCAAGACCTTCCAGGTCTGGACCCCGGGTATCCATCCAACTTGACTTCATTCACCTGGTATGAGTTTTTTCTCTTCCACTTTTCAAATCCTGCTCTCCTGTCAAGGCTGGCTTAAACATTCTCCAACTATTCCAGCCACTGTGTCTCCTTCTCTCCAGTTGTCACTTTTGCTTGAAGGAGGGAAAAAAAAAAAAAACCAACATGCAATAAAGCCTAAATCCAGGATCTTAGCACAAGCTCTCAAGGCATAGTAGGTGCTTGGTGAACAAATGTGAGTGATGATTGATGCTCTTGCTGAGTGAATAAATCAAATCATAGCCCCTGGGTGTGGAGAAATGGTACTCAGAGCAGGGTGATTTATTTCCAAACAGCGCTGATGTCTCAAGCACTCGCTGAGTCAAATAAAGGAAGAGCCTTAAACTCCCACTCCCCAAAGTCAAGCCATCTGCCCACCATTCCTGAGATTCCAAACAAGGTTAGAACTTTTTGCCCATCTATCTGTGTCCAAAGTCCATCCAAGGAGGCTGGGGAATGTCTCACTGCAGCTGGCACCCTGAGGCCCTGCCAAGCATCTGTTTAAAGAGCTCAGCACTCAGAATTAGACCAGTGGGGTTGAGGCCCAGACTGCGGGACCTCCCTTTCTGAGAGCATGTCTGGTCACCAATGCCAGGCCCTCTGTTTCTCCCTTAGAGTGGGTCACAACGAGATCATTGGAGTCTGTCGTGTGGGGATCACCGCCGAAGGCCTGGGAAGGGACCACTGGAACGAGATGCTGGCGTACCCACGGAAGCCCATTGCACACTGGCACTCCTTGGTGGAGGTAAAGAAATCCTTCAAAGAGGTGGGTGAGGTCGCGCTTGGCCCTTGGCATGTTTGCTGCATGGCAGCGCGGGCTAGAGAATGGCAGTCGGCTGCTGCAAGACCTCGCCTTTGTGGGTCCTTGGTGGGGGTGGAGGCGGCTGGGTGCGGGGGAGCACACACTTTTCACCCAGGGTGTAACAGGCAGGAAGGAAGTGGAGGAAGATGGTGGGAACCTGCTTGACAAGAAGGCTTTGGTGTGGAGTATCTTGAAAGTGACCCTGAGTTCTAAATGGAAAATAAAAACTTGGAGGAAGCCTGCCCAGCTGCTCACCATGCCAGGCCAGGAATGCTTTCACAGAGCCCCTGAGCCAAGTCAGCCCTTTCGGAGAGAGCCCCAAGAGAGTGAGATCAGAACCTGGCAGAAAATCCCACCCCCATCCACGCAGTAAGTTCCCTAAGGCTCTAGCCAGGCTGTCCTGAAGCGGTTTTCACTGTGTGGATGGAGCTGACCAGAGAGAGGATTCTGCTCTCATGAATGTGGGTTCTCCCCACTGCTGGAGAAGAGAGTGAGGCTTCAAGGACCCACTTTCCAGCCAGGTCCTAACAGAGGTGTAATGGACACAGCACTGCCTGGAAGTCCTGAAACGGGCTCCCGGCCTGGCCTTTCTCCACTTGCTACATAATCCTGAGCTAGTTCTTTCTTTCTTGACTGCAAAGAAAACGTTCCTTCCAGTGACACCTACAGTCTGCCCCACCTCCACCAAACTCCACCAGTGTAAGTTCCTGCCATTGATCACCTCGATGGTCTCTTGGCCTTTTTTTTTCTTAAATGGGTTGGGGTGGCCAAAGCCTCTGGGCAGGAGTTTAAAACTTTGAGGAGAGTTTTAAACCTCATTTTGAGTCTTTCAGACTCGAGCCCATAGCCTAGAAAGCGAGGTGATCGTTCACTCATTTTAAAAAATAGCGATAGGTTTCAAGCCAGGAAGTCTCAAGAATTGTATAAAAATTGGAAAATCTACTAATAAAAAAATAAACCACATGGCCCCTCAGCTTAAAAGCAGAGTCTCCTTGAAAACAGAGTAACTCCTTCCCCATGTTCTGTGACCCAGAAAAGGTGTGGGCAGAAAACCCAGAGAAGCCACCAGCTCCCTTTCCTGCTCAGGGTGGTCAAGCCTGCTTCCAGCAGCACTTGTTGTTGTTCTGTCATCAAGTCATGCCCAACTCTTTTCGACTCCATGGGCTGCAGGCCTGTCTGTCCCTCACCATCTCTCGGAGTTTGCCTAAGTTCATGTCCGTTGAGTCGGTGATGCCATCCAACCATCCATCCTCTGTCACCCCTTCTGCTCCTGCCCTCAATCTTTCCCAGCGTCAGGGTCTTTTCCAATGAGTCGGCTCTTTGCATCAGGTGGCCAAAGTATTAGAGCTTCAGCATCAGTCCTTCCAATGAATATTCAGGGTTGATTTCCTTTAGAATTGACTAGTTGGATCTCATTGCTCTCCAAGGGACTCTCAAGAGTCTTCTCCAGTACCACAATTCAAAAGCATCAGTTCTTCGGTGCTCCAGCAGCATGAAACCTTACATTTCCATCTCCTGGTTGCCTGGATTTTACCACAGCTCTGGAGCTTTATTGAGGGAGGCCAGCTCTTGGGCCCTCCTGCTTTCCCAGAAGGCCCTCTCTACAAAGTGTGGGTAAGGTACCACAATCAGCCTCCACCTACACATGAGCCAGTGGGAAGCCAGCACCTCACTGACTGCAGTGCTTATTCAACCTAGGGAGGGGGCATAGCAACTGTCCTCCCCCTTAAAATCCTTTGGAGATATTTAATGATAGAATAGATACACTAAAATGCTCAGGAAGGCATAGAGGCAGGGGTAAGGAACTGGAGCTGAGAGGTCTCAGGCACCTCTCTGCCCCACCTGGTCTTCCGTTTCCTGGTTGATAAAATGAAGAGGTGAGCTTTTCCCATCTCAGCTTTTCTAAGAAACTCTGACCTAAAATGACTGGGCAAAGAGTGAACCCACATCTTGTATCACCTTTCTAACCTTGAAGATGCAACAACCCATTGCTGTTACTGGGTTAGTCTGTCCACATGAACTGGAATAACCAGTCAGTGGTGGGTGGAGTTAAGTGGGGTGCAGAGTAGTACAGTGGGGCTGGGACTCAGCCCCAGAATCGTTTTCCATAATGAATACAACCTAATTAAGCCAAATAATTGATTCCAAATCCTGTTTCTCGAGAACTCTGACTCCCTGGTCCAGACTACAAAAGAAATATAAAGTAGAACCAAGCCCCTGAAAATGAATATTTGATGAGACAGCAAAGGGAAAGCAACAGTATATGGAAAATGAAAAGGGAATAAATTGATTCATATCCTTTGGGTTTACTTTTTTATTGACCTCACACACCAGGTTCCCAAGACTGCCCCTCCCCAATTCCCCAGCCTTCCGTTTTCTGCTCAGCTGATCATGTCTCTGTATGAAGAAGCTGAGAATGGCATTCATCTTGGCAACTTAGGATTTCTTCAGTACAAATTTATAAAAACGCGTGCCTGTGCTTTTAGCCCCCACAGTTGAAGTCCCTTTATAAAGATGCGTCTAAAAGCCCACCAGGATAATATAAAGTAAGCCTTTGTTGTGTTCACGTGATGCGTTGTACTTGAATATTTATCATCTCAATCATCCTTAGAGTTTACATCCTGTCTCCTTTTTGGTCCTGTTCTGGACATTGAGCAAGAACCCGGCTCCTGGAACCTGTTTCTCCTGTTTGTGTCATATATTTTTGAAAAACCAAAATCTTATTCTCCCACCCCCAGGAAGATGAATGGCATCATATCTAGAAAGCACTGTGTTTATATTGCACCATTCTTAGAGGGGTTTCAAGCTCTGGGATCATTACTTTTTTTATTAACGAGAACAGAGGGCACCATACTTACTTGTTTGGGGTTTTAAAATCAGGTTGAGGGAAGAAATTAACTGAAAAGGTATTTTTCCCTGCTGGGATTTTTTTTTGTGAATAACAATTGATTAAGCCACCGCGAACAACCTTTCCCCTGCAGTGACTGCGGCCGCTTGCCTCTCAGCACTCCTGCCCAATGCTGCGTGTCATCGCTGTCACCACATACAGAGCCCAGGTTGGCCAGCCATCTTCTCCAAGGCATTTTACTATGAAGGGACAAATCCAAACCGCCTGCCAGGGATGGGACCTATCTGTTGGAACCCGACCCTTTTCAGAACAATAAAAGATCTCACTGGACCACAGCCACCCTGGACTAATCACCTTCCTTGGTGTGCTGGGGACCAGTTCTCTGCTATTTCAGAGCCGCCACAATAAGCCTGCCAGGAATCATTCACCTTTCCATTGTCCGTGAACCCCATCTCCTCCTCCCTGTTTATCTTCAGAGGAAAATTCAGAGGCTGGCAGGGGAGCCAGTGTGCCTTCTTCATTTGTTCTGGATAAACAATTATGCTCTGTGTGACTTCTCTTTGAGCTATTATGTAAAGGGAAAAAGAAATACTCTATGTGGCCATTTCGTTTTTTCTCCTGTGGACTGGCCTATCCATCAGGTTGTTTAAGTGGCATGCTTACCCAGGGGAGAAGCCAGTAATTGCAGTGTACCTTTCACTGACGTTAAAAGTGACGTTAAAGGTTGTAACAGAAAAAAGTAGAACTTCTAAAATGAAGGTCTATTCAATGAAAGCATTGGTAACCATCTTTTGGCACCTTCTGGTTAAGAATTCTTGAGTCAGAAGTCACAGTGGGCTCAACAACCAGGCATTCATTTATCTAAAATATTTCACCAGGGAAACCCTCGGTTGTGATTTCATTCACGTGGATGCTGCAAGCAGAGAGACTGCCACCTGGAGTTAGGAGTAAGTACCTGGTGTGGACCCAAAGAGGTTAGGTTTCTTATTCCATCGTGTGTCTCCTTCTCCTGGTGTGTCCAGCTGGGAAGGCGGCTGCAGCATGGAGTGGAGGGAACACTGAGTGTGGAGATAGTAGACCTGATTTCAGATCCTAGTTCTGCTCCTGCCTGGCTCTGCTGGCTTTCTCTGCATCTTTGTGTTCTTATCTGCAAGAACAAAAGAGCCAGGGCCATCTCCCAGCCGGTTTCCGGGTCCCGCATGCTAAGATAGCTCGGGCTCAGGTCACATAATGGTGATCGTCAATACCTCCAAACCAGCCTTTTTTGGTTAGTTGTAAAGATCTGCAGGTTGGCCTGTCCAGGGGTACAAAAGGACCATGAAGAACTGAGCCTGGGGATTTCCTTCAATCTGGGAACATGAAGGTGATCAATAGGCCTGGGTCTCAACTCCGTGTTGTGTGCTCCCACGGGAGATGCTGGCTGGGATGGTCTGATTCTTAAGTGGCTCAACTCTGTCTAGAAAGACTGTGTTGTGAGCTGGGGGTTGGAGGCGGGACCTTGTCCTTCTCCATTCCACCCCTACACACTACACAAAGGCATAGTCCACTTCTCCTCAGCCCTGTTACTCCACATGGAGAGCCAGAAAGCCGGAGAGAAGCAGAGGGGGCTGAGCTTCAGGTTCAGAAAGGCCATCTCGGGACTTCCCTGGTGGTCCAGTTCTTAAGACTCTGATCTCCCACTGCAGGGCCACAGGTTTGATCCCCAGTCAGGGAACTAAGATCTTGCATGCCACATGGTACAGCTGGAAAGAAAAGAAAGACAGAAATGCCGTCTCACCCACCTGCCTAACTTCTCTCCCTGGAGCCTTGTCCTGTGTTTCCTCTGCTCCCAGAAAGGATGGAGTATGCAGTGGACACTGACTCACTTTGAAGTTATGCAGCAGGTCTAGAATATTCACAGAGTCAGATCCTCGCCCAGAAAGCATTGCTCCAGCTCTGCCTGGCTTTGAAGTATAAAGAAGGGTTCAGTGACCATGTGTGGGTCATCCGCTCTCAGTCCTCTCTTCCCTCCATTATGCCTCATTATATCACCATCTTCACAGAGGGGTGAGAATTGGGCTGAGGGGTGGCAGCCTGTGAGACAGAACAGTAAGAGGGGAAAAGGTGGGGGTACCCGAAAGGGGTGGGAGCTGCCATCTCCTCCTGCCTCCCTTCACAAGTCGAGTGTAAACCCCCCCAGGAAGCACAGAGGCTGAAGAGGAGAGGCCGGCGCTGAACAAGATCAGAGTTTTAGCTGTACTAACAGCTCCCAGACAAATTGCTAATAATTCATGATTGTGGCTTCTTGGCAGTAAGGGCACACTCTGCAGACGGCCTCTTCTGCTGCTAACAAAATCTGATTTTCAGTGTGAAAAATGGCTGAAGCATTCAGAAATGGTCCCGCCATAGCGCCTCATTAACACACACACACACACTCCACATGCTAAAGAAAGCTTTCATTATCTCTACAGCAAGTCTTTTTAAAAATCAGGTTTTCCAGGCTGTTTTCTTTCTTTCTTTTTTAATTTTTATTGAGGTATAGTAGCTTTACATTGTTGTATTAGTTTCTGCTGTACAGAAGAGTGAATCAGCTATACGTATACACAACCTCCTCTTTTTTGGATTTCCTTCCCATTTAGGTCACCACAGAACACTGAGTAGAGTTCCCTGAGCTCTACAATAGGTTCTCGTTATTTGTCTGTTTTATACACAATATCAATAGTGTGTATATGTCAATCCCAATCTCCCAATTCATCCCCCTGACCTAAAGCTGTTTTCCTTGTTTTTGCATGGCTAACAGCAAAATTCATAAAAGCTTACAAAAAGCTGGAGAAAAGTGGATTCAGTGCATGGGCCAGATGAGTTTGGCAAGTTGAGATGCACATTCCCTTGGCATTGGCTAAGTGCTTTTCCCCCTCTTCGCAGTGGCAAGGCCGAGCCGCCAGCTTCGACAGCGAGAGTTCGTGCCCGTCTCCGAAACCACCTCCGACACCATGAGCTGCACAGCGGCGGCCAGGCTACACAAACGAGACTCAGCAGCGTTCTTTTTGCACTTGTTCAACCGTCTAAACACAGTGTTGTGCCGCAGCGGCAGTGGGGGCAGCACGCCTCTCGCTCCAGAGTCTTAGCTGCCCCTGTGTCAGTCAAGGCCGAGACACTTGTGTGGTCAGAGCTGTCTTAGTCTTTTCTGTCTCCCGGGGTGATGTTTTCATGGTTCTTTCACTTTCTATGGATCTGCTGTCAGGAAGAAAAAAAGAAAAAAACAGGGGAGAGCCCAGGTGTTGGTTCTATTAAATACAATGTAAAATAGTCGTCTTTGGTGGGAGGGTGGTCTGAATTTCTGAAATTTTGTAATAGTCATCTTTGGTGGGAAGGTGGTCTGAATTTCTGAAATTTTGTGTCTCCACCGAGCTCCATAACCCCGGAGGAGAAGGATGAGCAATGGCTGCTTTGTTCAGTGGCCTGCGGGAAGCTGCAGATCTGGCCAAGAGCCTTTACAAAGGTGACTTATGACTCTTAGAAGCTCTTTGCTGATGTGACATAAACCAAGGTGCAGACTCCTAGTCCCAGGTTGAAATCACGAGCACTCAGAGCTATCTGTGACCCTTCAACTGGTTGTTTGTGCAGGGCTCCTGGCTCCCAGTCCTTGTGAACTTTCCTCCTGAATTGAACATGACTTGATCCCTCACGGGAGCTGAGTCGCTTTCGTTAGGAATGGTTCCGCGGAAACAAAACATGCCATATGTTTTCTGGCGCACCACAGTTAATGACCACATTTGTTTGAAAACAGAATCTTTGTTCTCAAAAATAACCTTCGTTGTTAAAAAAAAAAAGAGGAAGCACATATGTTCTGGAATGATTTCTGCGTTATACATAGCTTTCTAATTCCATGAAGTATCAAGCAGCTGTTTAAAATGCCTAAACAGATCAAAGAAAAACCTACATAAAATGTTCTTTTCTGAATGGGGAGTTTTGAAATACAAGTGATAGGTGGGGTGTATCTTTCTATGAAGAGTACCTTCTTGATTGAAACCAAATCAGCTTGAGTCTATTTCAGCCGCCTTGACTCTGGGACAATGTTCATCTTAAACTTTAGTTCTATAAATTATTAAGTATTTCAGTGTTTGTTTGTTTGTTTCAGTGGTAGTGAAGGATTTTTTTTTTCTTTAAATCTCTACTGTAGGTAAAATTCAGTTTAGGAAAAAAGTATGTTTGAACTATTCTGTATTGTAATCGTACATTTCTGTTGAGTTAATTAGTGGCCTTCCCACCAACCCCCTAGAACTAGGTTGATTTGCTCCATCAGTCTGGTAAATGCGTGGGTGGGTCTTCACTTCTGTGTATAGCTGAGAAATGCCAGTTTCTAGAGCTGTGTGTGTAACTTGCAAGAGGCAAGTCTGCTGAAGAAGTGCTTCTTTCAACAATGGAAGGTCAAGAATGTAAACACTGTTCACACACCTTGTGTCTTACTCTTTATATGTGACACATGCTTTAGGAGCAGCAACTCAATAAAGCTACCCTTGTTTTAAGTCAAGTTATCAGATTTCTGTGTTGATATAACTTTGAGTAGTGTCTTCTAATCTTCAAGATGACCAAATTGGGCAGGAGGTAACAAGATATTGTGGCAAAAGAGGTTTTCAGCTTTAAAACTGTAGATAAACCCAGAATTCACCCTGTACTGAGCTTTGGGCTGGGGCTAATGTGGCACTGATATAAAGACAAGTTTTCTCCCCAAATGTCTTGTGACTGATAGACCTTCTCAGTCAAGTCATCTTGTGGCTGGATTCTCTTGAGAGTGAGGAAAACTCAAGGTCATGAAAAGACTTCTAACAGGCCTTTAGCTTCATTCTTGACTCTAGAATGATCCTATCAAGATGGCCATCTCAATCATTAGGCAGATGCTACAAGTCCTGAAACAATGAAGGGTGCAGCAGGCTTCCTGAGTCAGGAGCCCAGAAATTAATGTGAAGGGGTCCTTCTAGAAGTGAACTCAAAACGCACATGCAACTATCCATCATCTTCAAACCTGGAGGCAGATGAGGATGCTGCCATAGAGCGGTTCCTTCTTGGAGAAGGGAGCGTGATCAGTGTGAATCAGGGAAGAGTTATGTTAGACCCTAAGGTCTCCGCCCAGGGCTTCACCGTCGAAAAGATCACTGAGACGCAGATTCGATGCAAATAGCAAGAGGATTTATTAGGCCGACGCGCCGGGGTTCAATCTCCATTCGGGGAGACGAACCCCGAAGAGCTGTCATAGAGCAGTTTATAAGCACAAAAACCACAAACAGGTGCAGCTGGAGTGCAGCTTTTTGATTGGTGGTTGAATCTTAACCTTTTCAGTGATAGGTCTTAATTACTGGCCCGAGACGATTTACTAGCCTTCAATCATATTGTACAGTTATTTTTCAGAAAGATTATTTCCTTGAGTTGTTCGAGACAATCACCTTCCCGGAACAACTCTTGGGGGGTCTCACTCCTAGGACGTAAGGCATGTCTTGTCCTGTACCTTAAATGAAAGGCCTGTCAGGATCAACAAAAGGCCCGAGGATGAATGCCTGTTTCTCTCCTAGGCCCCTGGTAATTTTTAACTCTTGTTCTTATAGTCCCTGGACAGAAGCCCGTGATCTCATTTTCTATGGCAGACTGACCACAGGACAAAAACAGGCCTTGATCAAAAACAAATTTTAGATTAGTTTCCACATTTCCACAGTTACTGCTCTTAGATGTTACTTTTATGTCCAAGCAACTGTCTCACATGAGTGAGCCTCCCAGTGCCTTTGGAAGTGCCTTTGGAGCTGCTCCCTGAGCAGCTTATGGTCAGCCTCCACACCACCCTGACCAGCTGCTACCACTCCTGCTCCGGCAGTCTTGGTAAATGTCTGTAGGCTGGGAATCCCACCACAGGGAGGCTCTCAGCTCTGGAACCCCATCCCCAGCATCCTCAAGAGAGACCAGTACTCAACCCAAAGTGTGAATTTATGCCAATTTCACTGTCTACTCTGATCTTTCTCCATCACAGATGAGAATACAATGGTTACATGTTGCAGAATGGCATAAAATACAAGGTTGATTCATTTGTCAGCTTCCTCTGCTAGGAGAAACGTCTTTCTTGGGTTGGTGATGTGAGCTTTGCTGACGTCACGATGTGTGTATGCATGCGTGCATGCATGCTCAGTCACTTCAGTCATGTCCAACTCTTTTGCAACCCCATGGACTGTAGCCCACCAGGCTCCTCTGTCCATGGGATCATTCTTGACTCTAGAATGATCCCATCAAGATGGCCATCTCAATCACTAGACAGATGCTGCAAGTCCTGCAACTGTGAAGGGGGCAGTGGGCTTCCTAGGTCAGGAGCCCAGAAATTTATGTGAGGGGGTCCTTCTAGAAGTGAGCTCAAAATGCACATGCAACTGTCCATCATCTTCAAACCTGGAGGCAGATGAGGATGCTGCCTTAGGGCAGTTCCTTCTTGGAGAAGGGAATGTGATTAGTGTGAATCAGACAAGAATACTGGAGAGGGTTGTCATGCCCTCCTCCAGGAATCTTCCCAGCCCAGGGATTGAACCCACCTCTCCTGCATTGGCACATGGTTCTTTGCCACTAGTGCTACCTGGGAAGCCCCAAAGTCACGATAACCAGGGCCTTTTGCATATCAGTATTTTTTTTTATGCAAAAGTGAAAGTGAAAGTCAGTCGTGTCCGACTCTACACCCCATGAACTATACAGTCCATGGAATTCTCCAGGCCAGAATACTGGAGTGGGTAGCCTTTCCCTTCTCCAGGAGATCTCCCCAACCCAGGGATCAAATCCAGGTCTCCCGAGTTGCAGGTGAATTCTTTACCAGCTGAGCCACAAAGGAAGCCCAAGAATACTGGAGTGGGTAGCCTATCCCTTCTCCAGGGGATCTTCCCAACCCAGGAATCGAACTGGGGTCTCCTGCATTGCAGGCGAATTCTTTACCAACTGAGCTATCAGGGAACCCCTTTAAATGCAAAGTTCCTTTTATTGAGCAGTATTTCCAGGCTGAAGAATGCCTCTCCCCTCCTCTCCCCTTATCCTCAGGATGTTAATTAATTGCATCGTCATTTAAAAAATTATTGTTAATTACTGCTTTGTGTCTTCCCATCCCTGTCACAGCCTGGAGTTTTTATTCAATTAAATCTGTCTCTCTTGCCCATTTTTCTTGTCATTGTACATTCCTGAGGTTTAGCAGTCAGCACACATACAGGATACTGCAAAGCTTTTACTTTTAATCTGCTTCACATAGGTAACCCACTTCCCTTCAGTCAAGGTACAGCAAAGGACTTGTTTGTTTTTTATTCTGCCCAAGGAATACCTGCATGCCCCGGAAGGCTGGAATCCACCTGGAGTTTTGTCAGACTTGTAGCTCACAGAGCATTTGGTACACGGGGCTCTGCTGTTTCCTCAGCTCTTTGGCTCAACAAGCAGCCCCTCCAGATGCTGAAGCTTCTCCAGGGAAGCGGATCACACACTCATGTGGGGAAAGTGTGGTGCTTTGGTCTACTTTGCAATACTTGATGAGAAAATCCTGTTGCAGACTCAAAATTAAAAAAAAAGAAAACTTAATGGAATAGCCTCTCTGCTCACCCCCAGCTTTTAATTAATTTAGAAAGCAGCCCATAGAGTGGAAAGTTCTCTCCCTTCCTGCACATCTGCATCTAAATTACTGGCACTCCACAATGAGATGCCACCAAGGGAGCTGAACTGCTGAGAGAAGCACTCTGCTGCCCAAAGAGGCAGCTTCCTCTTGCTTCTGCCTTCCCCGCAGATCACCCGCCAGCCACCAGCATCTGAAGGTGTGCTAGTCACATCTAGAGCAGATCAACCATCAGCGGAAATGGGCTGGGCTGGCTGGGCTGGGTTATGCAATAGTAACAGCCTTCATATTTCAGCGACTGCAAACAACAAAGGCTTCTTTCTCCTTCAAGCTTAATGTTCGTCACAGAGGTTCTGTTCATGGGATTGATTCAGGGGAACTCAGGGTAACAAAGCGGCCAATGCCTTAGACAGTGCCAGTAGCCACGCCTTAGGGTAAAGAGCATGTGGAAGGGTCTCATCCTGGGTTCAGTGCTCTGGCTTAAAAGGAACACATCACTTTCCTTCACAGTTCATTGCCCAGAACTATTCATGTGGCCTCCAAAACATAAGGGGTTCAAGCAACCAGAGGAAGAGGAAGTAGAAATATTTGATCATCAGCACGTGGGATGACCACAGTGAACTTCGCAGACCCGTGAAGGGTGACAGCTACTGAAGGACTGATTCAGAGACACTAATAAAGGGAAACTGTAGTCTATTCATTTTTGCATGAAATCAAGAACTGTACCTCGAGTCTTGCAGATGTATGTTGGGCCACACAACTGTGCTAGCCTCAGACTTAAATCTTGCCCACAAAAATCTTTCTAGTCTAGTAAGTTGATAACATAAATAACTCTTAGTCCAAGGTAGAAAGTGGTGAGTACAGGAAGGGAGGTGAAATAAAAGACTACGGAAGTACAAAAAGGAATAACGTAGCTGTGCAGATTGAGTGACAGCTCAAGGAATGAGGCACCCTTGATCTAGGAAGGGTAGGACCAGCAGATGTAGAAGCTGTGAGAAGGAGGCACATTCCAGACTGAGGAGTCTATACGGGTAAAGACCCAGAGCAGTGGAGTTCCCAGGGCTGCCACGCAGCCTGCATCTAGGGGAGACAAGGAGCCCCTGAACATAATGCCCGCCTTGCTTGCATTGTCTGCCCAGGCAGGATGCTGGACTGCTCTCCCAAGGAGTATGTCTTTCCCCTGCCCTGGCCCTTGCCTAGTTCTTGCCAGCCGCCTCCCCTGGGAAATGGACCTGCTGCCCCTCCCCTCTCCATTTCAGGCTTGACATCTGCTTCCAAAAGGGCTGATCACCTGGAACTTCAAGACTCGCCTGAATCTGAGACTTGGTCCAACTGTCACACCTCATCTAACTGTCACACCTCATCCACTTACCCAGCCTCACCTCCTAAGGTTATGACTCAGCCACAAGCCACGCTGTTTAGTCACTCAGTCACGTCCAGCTCTTCACGACCCCACCAGCTATAGCCCACCAGGCTCTTCTGTCCATGTGACTTCCCAGGCAAGTGAGTTGCCGTTTCCTTCTCCAACAAGCCACTTGGGACTTCACAATTTGTCCCATGTCCTGCTCTGCTCCTCTTTGGAGTAAGCCCTATCCAAGTGTCTGATCTTCTACTCAAGGGAACAGGACTGGCCTCTCCATGGCTTTCCTCTGGCTAGGTCATAGCTGCACCCCTAGCATGGATGTGGCAGGCCCACAGGGAGAGACTCACGAGTGGGCCTAGGGCTGGGCTTGCATAGGCAGTGCAGGGAAACACAGGCACCTGTGCAGGATGCGATGCTCACACATAGAAAACACCACGGTGCTGATAGCTGAGCAGATCTGAAAGAAGGGAGAGGGACACGGGATTCAAAGTTGTTGGTCTTACACTTGAGGCGCCAGAAAAATGATGGCCCCTTCCATGGAAACCAGAAACTCAGTAGAACAAGGGATAAACTGATGAGTCCAGTTTGAGCCCACCTGAGTTTGAGATGCTGGAGGACTGTCTAGCAGACAGCTGCAGTCAACATGTAGCTTGGCAGAGAGGTCAGGCATGAGATGTTCATTTATAGAAAGCTCACACACCAAAATGAGATGTGAAAACAGAAGGCTGACGCTGCCATGCTGATACAAGCAGCAAAGGAAAGTCTCAGAGAGAGGTTCTTCAAGACCCATTAACATTAACAGGTCAAGAAGAATGGAAGTGATGTGAATAATAATGGAGGTGTGCCCAAGCGAAACCGATCGATGAAAATGTTAATGAACAAAAACATCAATCAAGGGCTTCATAAAATGATTCTTCACAACAAATTAATCCAAAATGCTTTAATGTAACTTGACACCCATCTATTTCACCCTATCCTTTTTCCCCACCTCAGCTATGCTCTTGCCTTTTTAAAAAAATTGTAGTGAAGTCAGTCCTGGGTGTTCATTGGAAGGACTGATGCTGAGGCTGAAACTCCAATACTTTGGCCACCTCACGCGAAGAGTTGACTCATTAGAAAAGACCCTGATGCTGGGAGGGATTGGAGGCAGGAGGAGAAGGGGATGATAGAGGATGAGATGGCTGGATGGCATCACCGACTTGATGGACCTGAGTTTGAGTGAACTCCCGGAGATGGTGATGGACAGGGAGGCCTGGCATGCTGCGATTCATGGGGTCACAAAAAGTCAGACACGACTGAGCGACTGAACTGAACGGAACTGAAAATATACATATCATAAAATTTACCATTTTAACCATATTTAAGTGTACATCTTAGTGGCTTTAAAGATATTCATATTTTTATGCAACTATCACTAGCATCCATCCATAGAACTTTTTTGTCTTGTGAAACTGAAACTCTTTACCCGTTATTCAGCAGCCCCCATTTCCTCCTCTCTCCAGCCCCTGGCAGTCATAATTCTGATTTCTGTTTGTAAATTTGACTACTCTAGGCACCTCATAAGAGTGGAATCGTATGATGTTTATTCTTTTGTGTCTGGATTATTTCACTTAGCATAATATCTTGAAGGTTCATCCATGTTACATGTCAGAATTTCCTTCCTTTTTAAGGCTAAGTAATGGTCCATTGTGTGTATGTGCCACATTTTGTTTTCCATTCATCCATAGTGGACATTTCACCATTTGCTCTTGGAATAATGCTGCTGTGAGAACAGGTACACAAGTATCTCTTCATGATTTCAATTTTGAGGAGGCATATACCCAGAAGTGGAATTGCTGAACCTTGATAAATTCTATTTTTAATATTTTGAGAAACCGTCATAATGTTTTCCATAGCAGCTGCACCATTTTATACAAGAAAGATTCCAGTTTCTCTATATCATCACCAGTACTTGTTATCTTTTGATTTTTTTTTTTTTGACGTTAGGCATCCTAATAGATATGAAGCGGTATCTTGTTGTGGTTTTGATTTGCATTTTCCTAATGATTAGTGATGCTGAGTGTCTTTTCAAGTGCTTATTGTCTGGCTGTATTTTTTCATTGGTAAAATGTCTATTCAAATCCTTTGGTCACTTTTGAATTTTTGCTGTTGTTATTGTTAAGTTTTATTGTTGTTAAGAGTTCTTTATGTATTCAATATATTAATCCCGTATCAGATTTATGATTTGCAAATATTGTCTGCCATTCTGTGGGCTGTCTTTTTACTCTGTTGATCATGTCCTTTTGATGAACAAAGGTTTTAGTTTTGATGTCCAACTTGTCTATTTTTTCTTCTGTTACCTGGCTTCTGGTGTCATATTCAAGAAATCACTGCCAAATCTAATGCCACTATGATTTCCTCCAGTGTTTTCTTCTAAGAGTCTTATAGTTTTAGTTCTTATTCTTAGGTCTTTGATCCATTTTGAGTTAAATTTTGTGTAGGCTGTGAGGTAAGGGTCCAACTTTATTCTTTTATCATGCGAATATCCTGTTTTTCCTACATCATTTGCCAAGACTGCCTTCTCCCTGTTGAATGATCTTGACAACCTTGACCATTTGACTGTACATGTAATGGTTTATTTCAGGGCTCTCTGTTCTGCTTCCCTGGTCTTCTGTCTTTTAGCCAGTATCACATTGTTTTGATTACTATAGCTTAAAGTACTAAGTTTTGAAGTCAGGAAGTATAAATTCTCCAAGTTTGTTCTTTTTCAATATTCTGTTAGCTCTTTGGGGTCCCTTGTGATTCTATATGAATTTTAGGATGAATCTATTTCTGAAAAAAAAAGAAAAAGAAATCACTGGGACCTTGATGGGGGTTACAAATTGATTGACTCTGTAGAGTGCTTGGAGTAGTATTGATATGGATCCAACTCTTAAGGACACTATAATCACCCACAAGTGCCATTTGCTGACAATCTGTCCACAAATTCATCCTTACATCTGGGGTTTCAACTGATAAGCAGTAGTGATAAGCGGTACTGTTGTACTACTTGGTGCTGGACCAAGTTATGGAGGTCAAATCAGCTAACTAGACCTTTTACACTAAACTCAATTCTTGATAAGTTTCTGTAGAAGTCATCTCCCATAACTCCCAATGTCCTGACCCAACTCTCAACCTGCCGATCCAGCTCAGCCCTATAGCCCAATTTCTCCTTCTTGCCCTTTTCAATTCCTGAAGACACAAGAACTTCAGCTGGACTCATTCCCATGAATGAAGACTCATCTCTTTCTGCATGAACATAGGTATTCACTCAGTGAACACAGGTTGAGTACATAGAATGTATCAGGTAACGCACTAGGGCTGAAGGCACAAAAATTAATAATGACTAACAAGCACGAAGCATTTCCTATATGCCAGACACTGTTCTAAGGGCTTTATATCCATTATATCACTTAATTTTTCCTCTAGCCCTAAGAGATTAAGAAACTTGAGATGTGAGGGAGGTTCAAAAGGGAGGGGATATATGTATACCTATGGCTGATTCATGTTGAGGTTTGACAGAAAACAACAAAATTCTGTAAAGCAATTATCCTTCAATTAAAAAAAAAAAAAAAGGAAACTAGCCCAAGGTTACACAACTGAACCAAGATATCTAAATTCCTGCATGCACATGCTTAAACATGATGCCAAGCTGCCTTCTAACATAGCTCTTCAAGGAGCTCACAATTCAGAGAAGGACACAGATAAATAGAAAATTACCATTTGGTCAAGGCAATGCTAGAGATAAATCAGAGATCGGGAGATGGTGAGGGACAGGGTAGCCTGGTGTGCTGCAGTCCATGGGGTCATGAAGAATCGGACACAACTTAGTGACTGAACAACAAGAGAGAAGGATTGCCTAACCCAGCCATTTGTGCATATCCTTTTCATGATGCACCCCCAAAATGTACCCTTTGAGACTTCAGCCTCATCCTTTCTGGAAAGAGCCCTACAAAGGCCTCTTCGTGCACCCTCAGTCACACATACTAATCTGATTCCCTATATCAGTTACTCCTCCAGAGACAGCCAAAGACCTGGGAAGTCTGCCCATCACACCCAGCTCCAGCCAGTCAGCCCATAAACATATTCCATGTTGGACAATGCAAGGAAGAGTGAAGGCTGTACTTCAGCGGCTCTGCTGGAAAGGGTTCATCACTCTGCTGTGCCGCTCCCAACAAAGCCCGTGCCATTAAATGATGAAAAGGGAATCTGATGATGATCTGCTATGGAGGACAGAGAGAAGAATTCAGAGGAAGCCTGCAGACCCAGGCATGTGAGATGTCCTCTGGCATCTCTTTCCTTTAGAACCAGAGCAGTGAGCCTCCTCCTGTAGGGGTCTCAGCTGAGGATGACTAGCTTGCGGTAAATTAGTACTGGGGAGGGAGGAGTGGGGAGCTCTGTGACTCTTTCCCCTGAGGTGCCTCTTTTTTCTGCACAGATTGGGGAGGTTTGGTGATGCATCAGGGATTATCCAGAGAGACACAGCACGCCAGTGTGGGCAGGAGCCTCAGGCATGCTGAGACATGTAGCGATTCTTTTCTCTGTGACTTCACCTTGCAGTCTGTGCCTGAGTCAGGTTTGTGGGGACACTTTCAGCTGTGGAGCAATAAGGAATGAAAACCCGTGGCTAGAAATTCTAAGTGTTTTTAGAAATGTGAGTCCCTGAGATGACAGAGGACTTGGTAATCATGGTTGAAAGGGCTATGGCCCTTTATCCCACGGTCTTTCATCTCCATGGAGAAATTACTGACAATGACACACTGCAGTTAAAATGGATCGTGAAATCAAAAAGCCAGACGAGCTTCAGACACTGCCTTCCTTCAATTACCAGGAACTTTCTTTCCCAGATGATCCAAATATGAGTGACTTACTAGGCAGAGAAGTTCTTCCTGTAACCTCTGGTCTCAAACCTGGAGCTGTCCTGATGCTCCCAGGGGCTCTCTCCCCAGCAATGAAATTGGGGTGGGGGTAGAACTACATCCTCCAGTCTTTTAATCCCAGCAGCTACCTGTTTCCTGCCAGATTTGCCAAGTGAGGACGGATTCATCTATGACTCCAATACATCTGGAAAACCCAAGAGCCTGGAAGCAAAAGATCTGCATTGTCCTGTATTAAGCTTCTTAAACTTCCCCAGTCAACCCTGAGTGGATCACAGAACCTCTCTGAGCCTCATTTCCCTCATTTATACAACTGGGCATAGTTGCTTTGATGGCAGTGGTCAGGCCCTGCCTCAAATCTGCACCCTAAGAGCTTATTGCAGTGAAGGCCTGTTTCTTTCACAACTGGGTGACTTGAGAACAAAGGGCCTAAGCCTCTGTGTGGCTCTTCAGCCTGGAGAGGGTCAGAGGGAGCAGGGAGCGGGGAGGTAAGGAATAAATCAAGTGGCTATGTAATTAATTTAGAATACGTTAAGCACTGAATGTTGAAAAGAAACAAAAGTGGTGACATTTAATGAATGTGTCAGTCAATATCTCACTCATTCCAGCTGTCTTTTTAAATGTCAAATCTCTCACAGGTTTTTTATTTTTTCCTTGCTGTTGGAGAGCTCATGCTAACAACAACCAATTCTGGTTGATGCCCGATGCCCAGCAGTAGGTCCACAAGGGCAGGTAATGTCAGAAGTGGGAGATTCAAGAGGCTGGGACAGAAGACAATGCCCATCACCCCCGGAGAGCCAGGTGCCACAGCTGCTTCCCTGGGGCCCCCAGTGATCCACTCTCTGTTCCCCTGGCCCTTCACCCACCTTCGGGCCATCAACTCCAAAAAAACACACCAGGCGTCCACACCCAGACAAAGACAGTCAGTGTGTGTTTTCATGTCCATCCCCTATCCATACCTCCTCAAATTTCTCAAACTTCAAAGTTTTCAAGAGAAAACCTTAGCTGAACTCCAGGAAGAGAGAAAGCCAAGAGCCCGCTTGCTCCAGAGAACTCCAGGCTCAGGAATTTCCATTCCGAGCTGATTGGCCCTTGGTTCAGTCCTCTATAAATACAAGATACAGCTTCAGAGGCAAACGGAGGGGAATGAGCCAGCTGGATTTTCACTTTGGGGAGAAAAAACGTGAAACCAAGCAGCACCGACCAGTTTTCCTCCCCAGCTCCATGCCTGCCCCCTGGAGTGAGCCTCCTTGCTTTCAACCACAGCTGAGCGGCCAGTCTCTTCAGCCTCCCCAGGCACCTAGGTGCAAGGAGGAGGGGCAACTCAAATCCAAGTGGAAAATTGGCTGATCTTCAACCGACCTGGAAGTTTAAGTGGCCTAGGCAGTCCTGGAAAGTTCCAGCAACTCCAGCTCATTTAGCACAGTGCAGCTTCTGGCTGGAAGAGCAGAGAAGGGCCAGGGTGTTCTGGGCCTCCTGTGGGGCAGGGCAGGGGGAGCCAACATAGGATGATCATGGGGGAACAGCTCAGGCTTGACCAAGCCCAGCTGCGCAGGGAAAACACGCCAGAGGAGGGGCTACCGCCGGGTTTGCAACCGGGCAGTGGGAGAGTCCATGCCAGCCCCGGAGGAGAGCCAAACGCACAGGTGCTCCACCACCCAGGCGTACCCCCACCCAGAGCAGAGCCAAAGCTCACGAACACTCGCCTCCGCTGTCTCCTCGCCAGGACGCAAAGCCAATGGCTTATTAAAGTAAATGTTCCCACTCCATCTCTGTGGCTCCCGGATGGAGTGTTTCCTGCATAATCAGCCCTCCCTTCTAGAGGTTCTCGCCTTACCTGACTCTGTTTCTCCTTCATGGGATGCTGTTTTGCATCCATCCCAACTCTTATACCTACACCCCTAGAACTAAGAAGGCCCCCAGGCCCAGCGCTTGGCCTCTCTCCAACTCTCTGCCCTCTCCCTGGACGATTTCACCCATCACCATCTTCACGCCACCTACTGTCTCTGTGCAGATGTCGGTGGTGGTCTCAGCTGCCAACACCCACCAGGCCCAAACTGCCGCCTGCCACAGACAAGGCTTTTGACATCCAGCTGCAGCCTAAACCCAGTATTTCCCAAAGCAAACTTCTCCCTTGGCTTTCCGTGAACTTTAGCATTGGCCCATTGGTTTAATCCTTGGCTCCCAACTCTCCCTCCGTTGGTGACCAGGGCGGTTACTCCAGCTTCCCCTGCTCCCCTGCATGTCCCAGCACCCCACTGTGGCAGGCCTGCCAGAGAGGAAACACCTGCCAGAGCAAGAGGACTTATGGGCCAAGACTAGAGTCAAGTACCCATATCAGAACACAAGCCTGTGCTTCAGGGAAGGTCTATGAAAAATCAAGAGTCATGGTAACGAGGATGGTCTCCAGCAAAGACCCTCAAACTTTACTGTGCATTCAAGCCACCTGGAAACTTTGTTTAAAATGTAAATCACTACCATAGGAATTCTGATGCACTAGACCTGGGGTGGAGCCTAGGAATCTGTTTTTCAACAAGCTGGCAGTTGGGTCTGATACCAGTGGAGTCCAGGCCCATGCATGGAGGCCCATTTGGTCCCAGAATTAGAGATTGGCTTTACCTGAAGTAGGACAGTTGTTCCTAATCAAGGAAACCCTGACCCAGACCCAGCTCATAGGGTGGCTGTGCTCTGAATTCCTGGATTCCTGGCAGGCAGTCACAGAGGGCTGAGTTCATGGACAGTCTTGGGGTGGGATTATGTCCCCCAACCCAGGATCTATCTGGCAGTCCCATGGGCAGCATACTGCCACCTGACCAGGAGGGGGTATTAGCAGCAAAGGCACCCACTCTGGAAACTCTGCCCTGTGCCCTGAAGGTCACACCCCCCCAGCCCCACCACCACCAATATTGCAGCTCAGGCATAACTACCGAGGGCCAACTCTCTTCTTCCCATTTCACACCCTTGCTCTGTCATCACAGAGCAAAAGCAGAGGCTGGACATGACTGAGAACCAAACCAGGCTAACTGTAAGCTGAGCGTGGACACAAGAGGTGGTGGCAGAGTGCTGTCCACAGCTCCTCCATCCACCTCGCTTCCTAACCTAGTCTTGGCCTGCTGATAGTCAACAACATGGGTTTCCCAGGTCGTGCTAGTGGTAAAGAATCCACCTGCCAATGCAGGAGACATGAGATGCAGGTTCGATCCCTGGATCAGGAAGATCCCCTGGAGGAGGGCGTGGCAACCTACTCTAGTATTCTTGCTTGGAGAATCCCATGGACAGAGGAGCCTGGAGAGCTACAGTCCATGGGGTCGCAAAGAGTTGGACATGACTGAAGCGCCTTAGCACGCACTCACACAGTCAACAGCATGGTCCAGATGCCAAGGGACGATGCAGGAGAATTTGGGGGAGTAGACTCTGTGACCAGGGGCTGACTGGAGCAGATGGTAAGAGATGAGGTGGAGGTCTGTCCAGGAGGGCGCTAGTCCCACCCCCTAGTACTGTGCATTGAGCCTGAGGATGGGAAGGCAATAGAGCCCCAGTTTTTCTGCCCATGAGAAAAAGTCTTGCAATACCCCCCAACCTCCCAACTTCCTGCTGGAGAACTCCATGTGGATGACTTAGGAACCTACAGTCTGCTTCCCTCTCTCCACTGACTCTCCTCCCTCCCAGCCTCTAGGGCTCCTGGGCCCACTCCCTTGATTAATACACCACTGATTGTCTCATGCCCAGGCCTCTGAATCTCTGAATTTCTATTCCTCCCTCCCCTTGGCCCCAATTATTCACATGCCCTGTTCACTGTACCCACAGACTGCCTCCCACCTGTGCCATCTTTCTGCAGGCCTGCCTTAGCTCAGGCCCCCCTGACAGTGGCCCAGGAAACTGCAGACCTTTACCAGGGGGTCTGCAGATCTCTGTTCTCTGAACTCTCTTGATGCCCTCGGTTCCCAACCTGGCACTTTCAGATTATCTATGGGTCTTCAGTATTTAAAGGAATTACTAGAAACTGCACACTTATCTCAATACAGCCTCATGAACTATTAATAAATATAATTTGGAAAGTGGCCGAAATCAAACTGTGAGATATACTGAGGTAAATTAATGAAAGGGGTTTCCTGGTGGTGAAATACTGGGACCCAAGCTATTGTCATACAGACCCAGCTAGCCATCTCTCCAAAATAAATGTCACATTCTGTCACAGTCATTTCTCTTGTCTGCACACCCCCACCCTGATCCTTCAGACTCCCTTCCTGGGCATTCAAGTCTAGCACCGTGTACCCCTCTCTCCATGCACACTATGGATCTCCACTTCTCCATGACTTTGTTAATGCTATTCCCTCTTCCTGGAGTCTTCTTCCATTCTTCCTTTGTCTTGAAACCTTTCTCATCCCTTATGTTGCTGTTCAAATGTCTCTCCCCCATATTCCCTGAGTTCTGTACCTCCCAGATCAAAATGAACAGTTCCTTTTTACTGTTCCTCTAAGATCAGTGTATCTCCTTCCTAGATCACATTTCATTCTGATGTACGCCATAGTTAGGGTCTTCCCATCAGAGTAGAGGCTGCTTGAGAGCTGATGTCTTCACTGTGCTTTGCATAGAAGATGCTTGATAAATGTCTCTTGGAAAAGTTGGGATGTGAGTGAACGAGTAGATGACTTCTCCTCAGACTGAAATCAACATCATCAACATGACCCAGAATTATGCTGCACCATCAACAGAACACAGGGTCTTCTCTGGGAGAAACAGGCTAAACAGAATATATCTTTGGAAGGTTCTCTAAGTGTTCCTACTACCCCTATGGTCCAGAGTGGCCAATTAGGACCATATGGCCAAACACTGGCAGTTATTACCTGTTAATTGATTATGATGGATGAGTCATTAAGCCAGTTACTTTACTTGCATTACCTGATTAAATCTGATATCAATCTGATGAGGTATTATTAGTATTACCTCTCTATACAGATTAGGAAAGTAAAGAGAAGTAAAGTCACTTGCCCAAGGCCAAGGGTAACTGAGGATAAAACCTGGAAAAGGGACTTCTCTGGTGGTCCGGCGATTGAGATGCTGCACTTCCACTCCAGGGGGCGCTGTTTCAAACCCTGGTCAAGGAATTAAGATCCTGCGTGTCACACGGCACAGCCACAAACCAGAAAAATAAAAATAAAACCTGGAGAAGTCTGCCCCAACTATTCTCTCCTGCTTCTAGCGAGTGGGGGGCCACTTCAACACAGATGACGGGTTTATCTCCTGCTGGGGAGGCTGTGAGGTCCACAAGGCAAACTGGGCCTAAGCCACGAAAGACAGACTACTGACTGCTTGCCCTACCCAAAGTGCAGCTCCTCGACAGGCCCCCAGACACCTCCCAGGAAGCATCTTCCTTTCCTCCCTAGAAACCTGGACCCGTGCCACCACCAGATTGAAAGTGCTCCTTCTGCCCCACACCAGCCTTCTTTCCTCTGCAAAGTGATCCCTGGGATTGAGTCCTCTGATGATGTGTGTGTGTGCTGAATCACTTCAGTCGTGTCCAACTCTTTGTGACCCCATGGACTGTAGCCCGTCAGGCTCCCTCTTTCCATGGGATTCTCCAGGCAAGATTACTGCAGTGGATTGCCATTTCCCCACCCAGAGATTGAACCCACATCTCTTAAGTCTCTTGCAGGTGGATGCTTAACCACCTGGGAAGCCCTGCCTCTGATGATAGATGCCTTTAATACTTTGGCCTGTCCCACTAAGAAGGCTTGAATGTAAACTAGGCCAGCAGGAGAAGGTAATTAGGCAGCACTTTTCTGATGAGATGAGAGGATCAGCAGGTGTAAGATCAGGGATCTGAGTCCTGGTGTGCATTTAATTAAGCATCGGCTGTTTTGTTTACACATTGGATGGCAAACCCTGAAAAAATCCCAACCAACCTCTTTCCTCATAATTCAGATGAGGGTGGAATAAGGAGCCTAAGGATGCCCCCACAAAAAAATTAACAAAAGGAAAACACGAAACAGAGCAGCCAGAATCTCAAGCCTTCTGCTTTTACAAGGTCAGTCCTTGATTATGAAAAAGAATAACCAAAGGGAACAGAGAGAACCCTGGGGAGAGAGGGCTCTAGACAACCCCAGGGGGCACGCAAAAGCGTTGTAGGAAGGGGAGGGAATGCTTAAAATCAGTAAGGCCATAGCTAGGAGTCATCCCATTTAAATTCTAACAAGGCCGGTATTCAGAGATAACAAAGGCCACGGTGTTTAATTAAGGGTATAAACGGCAGAAATATGAGACAGGAGCTTTTACC
Source organism: Redunca redunca (assembly GCA_006410935.1). NCBI lineage: Eukaryota > Metazoa > Chordata > Mammalia > Artiodactyla > Bovidae > Redunca > Redunca redunca. The sequence goes on from SJYQ01001484.1 coordinate 329,654, forward strand.
AATTGTTAATGAGGTAGATGGGAAACCTCTAAAAATAAACCAGAGCAAGTTGAAAGGGTAATTAGGGGTGCAAAAATAAACAGAGGGTGTCAGTTTGAGAACAGTTTCCTGCAAGGCTCCTCCCGACTCATCCTCAGTAGGTAGAGCAGACCGAAGAAAGGACCCCCAAGGGGTCAGGGCCAGCAGCAAGGGTCACGGTGTCCTCTTACCTTGCCTGGTCTGCTTCCAGGCCTTTTTAGAATGAAGAGATCTTCTGCCCCGCCCTGCTCCACTCCAACCAGCCAGAACCGCTCACACCCACACCCTGTGAGGCAGGCTTCACCTTATTTAATAGAGAGTCCACACCAAGTCCTCAAGGGAACCCAAGCAAATATTAGGGGATGGAAGACCTTAAGAGCTAAGTGATAAAAATCAATCTGGTTCCTGCCTTTGAGCTGATAATCAGGAATTCTGTCTGCCTGCATGAGTGTATAGACACAAATCCACACTGCAGTCGGGAGATTGCTGGTCAAGGCCAGTAGTTTGCAAATAGAGAGAGGTGGTTGCTTACCTTGGAGGAGAATTTGAGGTGTTCCACCTCCACATGGCTCAGTGGCAAAGAATCTGCCTGCCAATGCAGGAGACTTGGGTTCTCTCCCTGGGTCAGGAAGATCCCCTGGAGGAGGAAATGGCAATCCACTCCAGTATCCTTGCCTGGAGAATCCCATGGACAGAGGAGCCTGGCCTGCTGCAGTCTATGGGGTCGCAAAGAGTGGGATACGACTAATCGACTGAGCACAGCACACACATTCCTCCACAATATCTTTCTCTCCTCCCCGACTAGAAAACAACCACATTCTGAAGTGTTCTGCGGTCAAGTAGGTTTAGGAAATTCTTCCCGTAATATGCCCCTTGGGGAGATGCACATTAACACATTTGACACTCTGAGAAGAAGTGTGGTTAAGAAATCTCCATGTGTCTATTTAACTCAGGGTTTCCCAAACTAACCCTTTGTCCAAAAAAACCCCACCATTTTCTACCTCTCCCCACTACCTACCCCCAACTAGTAAAATGTGAGGGCATTAAACAGAGCTCTGAGAGACTGGGAATTGACCTCGTGAAGGATAAATTTGTTGGGTTTTGGGGTTTTTTTCTTTTGGCTGTGGGGCATGTGGGATTTTAGTTCCCTAACCAGGGATCCAACCTGCACCCCCTGAAGTGAAAGGGTGGAGTCCTAAGCAACTAAGAAAGGTATAGAGGGAAACAGAAAATGTTGCAATTTTGATCATTTTAAATACTTTACTTGCTGTTAAAGACACTAGCGCAGAGGTCAAGAATCTGCCTGCCAGTGCAGAAGACACTAGAGACTCGGGTTTGGCCCCAGGGAGGGATAACTTTGGAGCACAGGCCCCTCCCTCCTCCTATGATGGGGCATCAGTGGTCTTCCTCAAAGGCTCTAGAGGGCAGCAGGCTGCTCACGGGGACCAGGGAGGAGGAAACCTACAAAGGGAAACGAGGGGCTCCAGCGACAAATGTCCCTTATTTCATTTACTGTCTTAGCAGCTTCTCTGCAAAGAGCAGGTGAACAGTGGTACCCACCTCAGGGGAGAATGATTCCCCTGGATTCCAGCCCAGACCAAATAGCTTGGCTCTGTGGATCCCTATCTGATCCTAATGAGGGATTAAAATCGGATCAGTCAGAAGACAGGGCCCACCATTGCTATTGCTATAGGCTGTGTGATCTGGGCAAAGTGATTCAACCCTTATTATCACCTTTCCTTATTTGTAAAACTATGTTAATACTAATAGCTATCTCATAGAATTGCTTAGAAGGGAAAGTAAAGCAATGTACACAAGCACTTGCGTGCGTACCTGCTCAGTCTCAAAGTCATGTCCAGCTCTTTGCGGCTCCATGGACTGTAGCCTGCCAGGGTCCTCTGTCCATGGGATTCTCCAGGCAAAAATACTGGACTGGGTTGCCATGCCCTTCTCCAGGGAATCTTCCCAACCCAGGGCCTGAACCCGAGTCTCTTACATCTCCTGCACTGGCAGGCAGATTCTTTACCTCTGTGCTAGTGTCTTTAACAGCAAGTAAAGTATTTAAAATGATCAAAATAGCAACATTTTCTGTTTCCCTCTATACCTTTCTTAGGTGGTTTCATCTCTTGCCGAGTCTTGGTTCCATAGAAATGTGGAGGGCCCGAAAATCACATCTCCACCCAAATCTGTCTCCCAAACTCTAGATTTCTGTTACTGTTTGGAACTGACTTTAAGGAAGCAGAAATCCAGTGAATTCCAATGACAGAAAATAAAACATTGTCAGAAATGTGAAGATCTGGAATTGAAGTCAGGAGGAACCGATTAGAAACAGAAGCAGCAATTCTGTCTCCCGCTCTCCAGGGTCTATTCTGTTATCATCTGATAACCCCTCACCTTTCTCTGCTCACTCATTAACCCCCAAGAGTGCAGGACCCAACTCCAGAGCCCATGCTGGAGGACAATAGAGTCCATGAATCCTTGTTCAAGTGTTAGGAGAAAGAGTCTGCTTGAATAAGCTTGTCCACTCAATCCAGTGTCGTAGGACTGGGTGCCCGAGGTTAGGTGTCCCTCACAGGGCCAGGAGCTGTGACACCACAGAGAGAGGAGATCATGGGACAGATAGAGCTGTCCCTTCCAGCATCACTGGACAGGACAGATAACAAAGGCCTGTCAATTTCATCCTCATGCTTGCCTGCCTGGCACACAGAGTCTTTCCCCTATTCAAACATTTCCAAAGCTGCTGTCATCTAACTTGATCACATTTATAGCTACAAATCATGCATCTCCTCAACAGAAACAACATGAACTCACTCTCTGCTCCTCATCCAGAGTCAGTGAGTATCAGTAGGCTGTCTCAAAGACTGCTTGCTTACCCTAGAATCTATAATGTTCAGCTTCTGTCTGTTCCTCTTCTTTGTCTGTGAGATCATGTCCAAATAAGACTGCTCACTTTCTCACAGTCTGTGAACTAAATGGTACATGTAACCTCTGCCATTTCCCTAATATCCATCAAAGGAGCAAACACAGGATGACAGCAGGGGGAAGAAATCATTCACGTAGCAAAACAGAGGAAGAAAGCAATCTCTAGGACAAGAATCACACTGTGACTCCTGGTCTAAGCATATTCGCCTGCGCGTGTGTGTGCTCTCACTTGCTTCGGTCATGTCTGAGCCTTTGCAACCCTGTTGACTGTAGCCCACGGGGCTCCTCTGTCCATGGGATTCTCCAGGCAAGAATACTGGAGTGGATTGCCATGCTCTCTTCCAGGGGATCTTCCCGACCCTGGGATTGAACATGTATCTCCTGAATCTTCTGCACTGCAGGCAGATTCTTCACCCACTGAGTCACCTGGGAAACCCAAGCATATATTAAATCCTATCGGACTCCAGTGCAACGGGGACCCGTAGCTGGCACAGTAAGGCCAATGTCCTCGAGACTCTGCCTATACTCAACATCCCAAATGAATCCTGAGGACCAGGCTCATACATCTTCTATTCTTTAGAACCCAGGGTTGTTATTTCTTCAATCTGACTGTCCTACTCTTAATGGCTGATGTCACATGGTACAGAAGGGATGTAGCTGAAAAACACAAGATATGTCTTTTCTAAGCTAAATTTCAACTCTGGCTGTGAGACTGGCCTCTTGGTGGGAGGGTTCTTCTTGAGGAAGGCAGAGTGGCAAATGCCTAGGGGGAGCTTGTGAGGGTGTCATCTTTCCTAGCAACTCCTTCTCCTCCCAAACAATTCTTCCCCAATGCCCTGAACATCCATCTTTGTCAATCAGAGCTTTTAACTTTGGCACTAGAAACTCAATGAGACAGAAAATTAGGACCAGACCAAAGTCTGGCAGGGCCCATTAGTTTCTGGACTTGACTCTGAGTAATCAGACAGCTCCAGCTACAGGCAAAATGGGCTTCCTGCACCAGCATTACATAACCACCCTGCTTTTCTTATTTGCTCACAGACAGACATTCTGGACATAAACCTCTTTGCTGCTGGCCCTTATCTAAGGTGACAAACAGTAAACAATTCGCTTCATTATCCTTACACTCAGGCATCAAGCCTCCCAAAGCTTCATCTTTGTGGCCTGGGTCTCAAGCGATAGTAGGTGACAACTTAGTTAGCTGTTTTTCCACCAAAAAAATCACAGACTGCAAACTTCCTATCCTGAATGAAAAAAAAAAAAATTGTATTATATCTCATTCCAGTGATACCATAGCTGATTTCAAACCTTAAGCCTTAAGGTTCTAGCACTTTGAAATGCCATTCCTGGTGCCAATTTCCATTCTAATTATGACTTTTTTGGTTGTGCACTTTTAAAAGAACTAAAGTAAAAGTTTTAAATATGTTTTGTTGTTTGTTGTTCAGTCACTAAGTCATGTCCAACTTTTTGTGACCCCGTGGACTGCAGCACACCAGGCTTCTCTGTCCTTCACTATGAAATTAAAAAATACTTGCTCCTTGGAAGGAAAGCCATTACAAACCTAGACATCATATTAAAAAGCAGAGACATCACTTTGCTCAGAAGTGTCCATATAATCATAGGTATGGTTTTTCCAGTAGTCATGTATGGATGTGAGAGTTGGACTGTGAAGAAGGCTGAGCGCTGAAGAATTGATGCTTTTGAACTATGGTGCTGGAGAAGACTCTTGAGAGTCCCTTGGACTGCAAGGATATCAAACCAGTCAATCCTAAAAGATATCTGGATATTCATTGGAAGGACTGATGCTGAAGCTCCAATACTTTAACCACCTGATGCGAAGAGCTGACTCACTGGAAAAGACTCTGATGCTAGGAAAGGTTGAGGGCAGGAGAAGGGGAAGACAGAGGATGATATGATTAGATAGCATCACCAACTCAATGGACATGCTATGTTTATTTAACACAATCATATATATGTATATATGTGTGTACCTATATGTGTACATGCGTGTGTACATATACATGTTTGTGTGTGTGTGTGCAGAGAAAGAGAGAAACTGAAGGAGAGGAAGTGCAAGGACAGCCAGGCTCAAGGAAACTGGAAGTAAAAATTAGAAAATAAACTAGGCACCTTCTCTTTCTCTGTCTCTGTATTTCTATCTCAGGGGTGGTGACATGACACCCAGGTTTTCATCAGTTTTCATCAATCTGTGTCTGTTCTATTCTCCTCTCTTTTCAGGCCTTTCAGGAAGACAATGGGAGGCTAATTCACCTCTCTTAGCAACTTACATGGCTGCTACCATAGCCCCTGATTCCATAAGACCTTCGAACACCAATGTCCATTCCTGACCTTCTGTGCTCAGTGGCTTGGCTGAAACTCTCCAAAGACAAAATCTGATTGGCATAACTCCTTTGTTTGAGCCAGACCACCCACATAGAGTTGCTGGTCAGCCAGTGTGCACGCATGCCTGCTCAGTCACTCAGTCATGTCCGACTCTTTGAGACCCCATGGGCTGTAGCCTGCCAGACTCTTCTGTCCATAGGATTTTCCAGGCAAGAATACTGGAATGGATTGCCATTTCCTCCTCCCAGGGATCAGCCAGTGTAGTCTCTGCTAAACCTTGTGTCAAGCCAGCATCAGCAGTCATTTAAGTACCATGTACTCTGTAATTCTATCCTTTCCTGGAGTAGAAGCAGCCAAGCATCATACCAGAACATGCAAATGCTATGTTTATCTGTACATGGACTCCAAAGACCCTGAAAGTGAGTCACAGCCCAAACTGAAATTATAATTTTTCTATATGGCTGTCCTCCTTCTGATCTTGACCTGAGTGAATGACACCACCATTCATACAGCTCTTCAAGCTAGAAATAAAGGTGCTATCCTTCTATCTCTTCTAATCCTATCTAATTCAACATCAAATTTTATGGACTTTTACCTCCCAAAGATCTCTTGAATCCACCTACTTCTTTTCAACCTTCCAGCATTATCTTAGATAGTGCTGTTATAATCTTTTAGCTAGCTTATCCTTGTAGCCTATTAACTGATCTTTTTCATTCAGTCTTCTCTTTTTCCAAAATACTCTCCAGATGGCTTTTAGACAAATCTGGTCACACCACTCTTAGAACCTTTCAGTAGCACCCTAATGTTTCAAACCCCCCATGATCTAGTTCTGCCTACCTCTCTAGCCTTACCACTGGCCTTCACTCTCAGAGCCACACTGAGCAACTCTCTTGCAGTCCCTCTTTTGGCTCAGCATGAATGTCCCCCACACCTCTTCCAGGAGGTCTTCTCTGAGGTCTCTTAGTCTAGGTTAGATGTGTTTTCTGTGCATTTTCATAAAGGAGTTAGTATTACCATAGCTCTTATCACTCTGAAATGTGAGCACCTGTTTTCTTGCCTGTATACAACATAAGATTTTAAGTTCCTTAGGCAGGGACTGTTACTGATTATTGTGCTTGGCACATACGCAATATAGGCTTTGTTGAATTAAAAAGACTTGCGTAGCTATTGCTGTATATACACTTCCCACCTCCTAGAGAGGCTTCTGGGTTATTACAGTGATTGCTAGTTTTAGTGCCGGGTCTTATATTTTATAAAGAATAGCCACAAGTCCTGTCTCAGATCACCCCAGCAAATGCCCCAAGCCCTGGCACAATGCCACGAAAGAAGGAAGAAGACTGCCCTAGTGGTACAAATAAGAGAATCTGCCATCCAGTGCAGGGGACATGGGTTCAGTCCCTGTTCTGGGAGGATTTCACATGCCGCGGGGCAATTAAGCCTGAGTGCCACAACTACTGAGCCCATGAGCTGCAGCTACCGAAGCCCACAGGCCTAGAGCCCGGGCCCCACAACCAGAGAATCCATCGCAGTGAGAAGCCCGTGCACCAAAGCAGAGAGTAGCCCCCACCTGCCACAGCTAGAGAAAGCTCCCTCGAAGCAACCAAGACGCAGCGCAACCCAAAATAAGTAAATTTTTAAAAATTATTTAAAAGAAGAAGAAAGAAGGAAGAAAAGAATGTTACTCTTATTTGCGTAAGAAGGAAATATGATTCAAATATAAGTGACTTGCCTGATGGCAGGTGGTTAGGGATCATTCCCACTCAACCGGGGAGGAGATGCCAAACTCTGGTAGCAGAAAAAGCACACAAATGTGAGCCTGTCCTAAGGAAAACTATGTGATAAGGAGTGAGATTTAAGACCCCAACTCAGGAGACACTGAAGTTGTTCAGGAGGCAATGAGGGACCTATTCCAGGAGCTTACAACTGCTACTTGGACACAAGGGAGAGGGCGACCTTGTGTTCTAACCATTAGAGTGGATATTATAGTCCTCAAGTGGTGATTTATAGTGTTCTCTAATGGTAGCACACAGGGCTGGGCTGAGCAAGGATCAGATGCAACACAACAAGCTCAGTAAGCAGCTAAAATCATTGGCTGGGGAAAGTTAGGTACAGGGTGACCTGATTTTTCTAGAGAACAACATGACAGGGTAGGCCAAGCAGAGGGAGGAAATCGAGGATCAGGGAGGATGGTAGAATACAAAACAGGCTAAGCAGCTGCTGCCTATGAAGGATGAGGTCTGCCTATCTCACACGACACCATCCCAACTGCATTCCAAGCATCATTCAGAGCCTCCACTCTTCTTTTTTTTAATGGCATGGCATCTTTTTTATTGGAGGATAATATCTTTGCAATGCTGTGCTGGTCTCTTTTGTACAATAATGCAAATCAGTCATAATTACATGTATATATAGCCCCTCTCCTTGAGCCCCGCCCCCATCCCACCCAGCTAGGTCATCACAGAACACCATGCTGGGCAGAGCCTCCACTCTTGATGAGCAATAAAAGCACTCTGTGTGTGTCTGTGTGTGTGAGAGAATGCGTGTGTATTTTGTATATTTAAGTGCCAGGACATCAGAGCACATTAGCAACAACAGCAACAACAATGCTCTACACACAGGGAAGAAAAATCTTAGGCAATAAAAGACCTGGCTCCATTAACAAGATTACATCCAGAAAATCCAAGCCATTGATGGATCCATAGTGACAGATGTGCATCTCCATTTGTCTTACCAGTTGTACAGAAAGGAAAAAGAAAAGGATGATACCAGAAACAAAGAGCCACCCACAAATAGCTTTGCCTCTGGGTGGATCACGGGCAGTCAGGAGTTCCTTTGCTGGGACCGGTACTTGGGGCTGCATTAAAGCTCCCTAAATGCTGACACAGTGGTTTGAGTGGCTAAACCGATGTTTGCCCCCTTGATCTCACCAAGAGTAAATGTGAGGTCTGTGTATCTGGGTTTCACTGCAGAAATGCACTATGGAATGGCCTAGTGTGGAAAAAATAATTTCTTCTAGGAGAGGACAAACCAAGGGTTTTACCTAAAGGGTAGAACCGCAGCTCCTAAGGGAAAGTAATTTCTTCCAGGGACCTTTTTTTTCCTTAGATTTTATGTGTTTATTTTCGGTTGCACTGGGTCTTTGTTGCTGTGTGGGCTTTGTCTAGTTGTGCCAAGCTACTCTTTGTTGTGGAGCATGGGCTTCTCACCTTGGTAGCTTCTATTCTTGCAGAGCACAGGCTTTAGGCGCTCAGGCTTCAGTAGTGGCAGCACGCAGGCTCAGGAGTTGTGGCACATGGGTTTCGTTGCTCCTCAGCATGTGGGATCTTCCCAGACCGTGGATTGAACCTATGTTCCCTGCATTGGCAGGCAGATTCTTATCTACTGTGCCACCAGAGAAGTCCTTCTCCCCGGTATTTTTGAAGTATGGTTGATTTACAAGGTTTCAGGTATACAGCAAAGTGATTCATTCATATATATATGGTATATGTGTATTCTTTTTCAGATTCTTTTTCTATTATAGGCTATTACAAGGTATTAAATTTAGTTCCCTGTGCTATACAGTGAACTCTTGCTGTTTGTGTATTTTATAAATATATATATAGTATGTATCTGTTAATCCCAGATCCCTACTTGATCCCTACTACTCTCCCCTCTGGTAACCATGTTTGTTTTCTATGAGTCTGTTTCTGTTTTGTAAATTAGTTCCTTTCTGTCATTTTTTAGATTCCACATAAGAGTGATATCATATGCATTTTTAAAAAGACATCTAACTAGAGAACATAGTATAATGAAGCCCTGGATTTTTTTGTTGTTCTGTTTGTATGTGTGTATATGGAATATGACTAAGTAAATCTTAGATAGCATGGCACATCACCCATAAACACCTGTGCATTGTGCATCTCAAATGAATACAGAATTTCTTTTACGAATCATGCTATTATCCCACTTAGCCAAACTAACTGTAATTACTTAGTATCATTTGACACCATCTGCATTCAAATTTCATGGGTTGTCTCAAAGTTGTCTTTTCACAATTTATTTGAACAGGATTCAAAGCAGGTCTGTACATTGAGTCTCATTAGGCCTGTAAGGTTGTTTTTTTCCTATAATATTTCCCTCCCCTTCTTTCCTTCCATATCACTGATTAATGTTTAAAATATAGATCAGATCAGGTCATTTCCTGTTCAAAACCCTGCAAAAACTTCCCTGCACAATTAAAACAAACCCAAGACCCTCATCAAGCCCCGGTCCTGCATGATCTGGCCTGCTCACTTCTCCAATGTCCTCTCCATCACTTGCTCCATTCAATCCCAGCCCATGGCCTTCCTTGAACACACCAAACCTGTTCCCACCTGGGGTTCTGTGCTGGTGGTTCCCACTGCCTGAAATCCTTTACCCTCCCTCACTCCCCCCACCCCCACATCTTGGCAGAACTGGCTGCTTGTCCTTTAGGTCACAGCTCAGCTCGCCACGTCCTCACAGATAGCTGCCTTCCCAGATCACACATTCTAAATGAGTTCTTCTTCCCCCAGGCCACCCTCTGTCACATCACCCCATTTTCATTTCTTCATGTAGCTTATTACAATCTGAAACTATCTTCTCTTTGTTTGTTCACCTGTGTAACAAGACATTAAAACAGAAATTTCTACCAAAAGACCATGGAAGAACAGATGTGAAAATTTCAAAGCTAGATAACCATAGGCAAAATCTAGAAAGGAGGGCTTCCCTGGTAAAGAATACACCTGCCATTGCAGGGGGCGTGGGTTTGATCCCGAATCCAAGACAACTAAGTCTGTGAGCCAAAACTGCTGACGCCTGCATGCCTAGAGCCCATGCTCCACAACGAGAGAAGCCCCACAAGGAGAGAAGCCTGTGCAGAACAGCCAGAGTGGCCCCTGCTCGCTGCAGCTAGAGAGAGCCCGCACGCAGCAACAGACTCAGCACAACCCAGATAGAGGAATAAATAAAACAAATTTCAAAAAACATCTGCAGAGGAAATGGCCAAGGACATTTCCATGATTGTTGGTCCTCTCAGCCAGATCACGAAAATAGAAAAGAGGTAAGAAAATGAAGAAGGAGAGATTTATAGAGGATTTCTTTGGAAGGAATTGTCGATTTCATGAGAGAACCAACTCCTTCCACCCACGTGGAAGGGATCAGATGGGGAGTGCTACTTCCTTCAAACCTGGAGAGAGGGCTTTAGAGGACCACTTAGAGGGCTTACTCTGTGTTCTCTCAGGTTGGCAAGAGAGGTGGAGGAGTGTTAGATATTGGACTGGTGCCCAACTCTCACCCAAGAAAACCCACGTGTCAGCCTGGGAAAACAGGGTGGAGGGTGCTGAACTGGCTTCAGTCTACGCTCCCAGAACCTGCTGGCATATGAGATGCTTGAGTATTTCTTAGGGACCAACGTGAACCAGGTGAGAAAAATCAGAAAAGTGTTGTCTTCTGTTCTTCTGCCCATTGGGGACCCCCAGAGGATTTAGTGATTCCAGCAGCAAGAAGCTGGAAGAGAAGGCCAGGTTTCTAGGGATCAAGAGAGAAAAACCGATTAACTTCACAATTGAGATACATTTACCTGGGCCAAAGGATTCCAGTGCTGGAATCTCCAAAGAGTCAGTTTTAAGTATCTATCTGGCCTAAAGAACACAGAATCTCCCACTCTAGTAAGAACTGCCCCAACCCCTTACCACATGCTCCCTTTCCCCTTCCCCCAACTGAAAGGAACAAAATATTGCCAGGAAGAGGTGAGAAGGTGAGATGGGGAAGAAAATGTATTAAGAGAAAGCAGAAGCTGGCTACGTCCCTCCTTTTCTCTAGAGCAGGAAGCCAGAAACAGGCCAAAACTCAGGGTCTTTAATTCAACCTTTGGATGAAATTGGAGCATTTAACGCTAATAGCTCAGTTGGTAAAGAATCTGCTGTAATGCAGGAGACCCCAGTTCTATTCCTGGCTCGGGAAAATCCGCTACAGCAGGGATAGGCCACCCACTCCAGTGGGCTTCCCTTGTGGCTACACTGGTAAAGAATTCGCTTGCAGTGAGGGAGACCTGGGTTCGATCCCTGGGTTGGAGATATCCACTGGAGAAGGGAACAGCTACCCACTCCAGTATTCTGTCCTGGAGAATTTCATGAGATCCCAAAGAGTCGGACATGGCTGAACAACTTTCACTTCTTCACTTCACTTCAACCATTATCTTGCACCAGATATCCCAGTTTTCAAACCTGTGATAAAAAGTAAAGTAAGTCAGAAAAAGAAAAACAAATATTGTATATTAATGCACATATATGGAATCTAGAAAAATGGTGCTGATGAATCTATTTGCAGGACAGGGCTAGAGACACAGACATGGAGGACAGACTTGTGGACACAGCGGGGAAAGGAGAGGGTGGGATGCGTTGAGAGGGTAGCATGGAAACGTGTATTACCATATGCAAAATAGAGAGCCAGTGGGAAGCTGCTGTATAACGCAGGGAGCTCAACCTGGTGCTCTGTGACAACCTAGAGGGCTGGAATGGGGAGGGAGGTTCAAGAGGGAGGAGTCATGTGTATACCTATGATTTGTGTTGTTGTATAGCAGAAATCAACACAACATTATAAAGCAATTATCCTCCAATTAAAAATAAATTTTTAAAAATTGGGGCTGTATTTACAACATAAAGTGACCAAGTTCACTTCAGTCCAGTTCAGTTCAGTCGCTCAGTCATGTCCGACTCTTTGCAACCCCATGAATTGCAGCACACCAGGCCTCCCTGTCCATCACCAACCAATGGATTGTCTATAACTTAGGAATAAGCAGAACAGTCCTAGGAGATGCCCACATTTCCACTGCAGGAAAGATCACCACCACTGAATTTACTTTGCTCCTATAAAAGTGTAATAGTCGCTCAGTTGTGTCCGACTCTTTGCAACCCCATGGACTATATGGTCCATGGAGTTCTCCAGGCCAGAATACTAGAGTGGGTTGTCTTTCCCTTCTCCAGGGGATCTTCCCACTCCAGGGATCAAACCCAGGTCTCCTGCATTGCAGGTGGATTCTTTACCAGCTGAGCCACAAGGGAAGCCCAAGAATACCGGAGTGAGTAGCCTATCCCTTCTCCAGGGGATCTTCCCAACCCAGGAATCGAATCAGGGTCCCCTGCATTGCAGACAGATTCTTTACCAACTGAGCTACCAGGGAAGCCCCTTGCTCCTATAGTCATGCATTTGTCACATCCTCTTGATATCTGTCTCCCTCTGCTGACAGTTCAGTTCATTTCAGTCTCTCAGTCGTGTCCAACTCTTTGTGACCCCATGAACTGCAGCACACAAGGCCTCCCTGTCCATCACCAACTCCCAGAGTCTACCCAAACCCATTTCCATCGAGTTGGTGATGCCATCCAACCATCTCATCCTCTGTCGTCCCCTTCTCCTCCTGCCCTCAATCTTTCCCAGCATCAGGGTCTTTTCAAATGAGTCCGCTCTCTGCATGAGGTGGCCAAAGTATTGGAGTTTCAGCTTCAACATCAGTCCCTCCAATGAACACCCAGGACTGATCTCCTTTAGGATGGACTGGTTCAATCTCCTTGCAGTCCAAGGGACTCTCAAGAGTCTTCTCCAACACCACAGTTCAAAAGCATCAATTCTTCAGCGCTCAGCCTTCTTCATAGTCCAATTCTCACATCCATACATGACTACTGGAAAAACCATAGCTTTGACTAGATAGACCTTTGTCGGCAAAGTAATGTCTCTGCTTTTTAATATGCTGTCTAAGTTGATCATAACTTTCCTTCCACATGTAAGCCTCAAAAGACTGTGAACTTCGTCATCCTGACTGTATCCCCAAATGCAGAAAGAGATCTTGCATGTAGCAAGCATGTCCTAGGTATTTTAAAATAAATATCATCCAAGACTTATCAAAGGGCTCATCCTTAGGTTTCCCAAGTTGTAGATACACAAATCGGAGAAGGCAGTGGCACCCCACTCCAGTATTCTTGCCCAGAAAGTCCCATGGACGGAGGAGCCTGGTAGGCTGCAGTCCATGGGGTCGCTAAGAGTCAGGCACGACTGGGCGACTTCACTTTCACTTTTCACTTTCATGCATTGGAGAAGGAAATGGCAACCCACTCCAGTGTTCTTGCCTTGAGAATCCCAGGGACAGGGGAGCCTGGTGGGCTGCCGTTTATGGGGTCGCATAGAGTCGGACACAACTGAAGTGACTTAGCAGCAGATACACAAATAACTGAGTGTCTGCTTTGGAGCTCATTGGAAGTTTCTAGGATGGTTGTACTAGATAGGACAGGATAGCTGCCATGACAACAACCCTCAGATGTGATGGGACACACACAATGCAAGTTTAATTCTTGCCAGTGAAAAGTCCGAGAGGATGTTGCTGAGCACCTCTCCTCCAGG